>VZRU01001126.1:199438-271680 GCA_013398155.1 Pedionomus torquatus
GCTGAGACCAGTGGACAAAGAGACACTGGAGGAGCTTTTACTTCCACCCTGATGGCCTACATAAAGTACAGAGTGCCAGTGGGATACCATGTTGCCTCTTGACTATAGAGCCAAGAGCATCCATCAGTGCTCCTGGCACAGATCTGGGCTTCAGGGACTAAATGTTTCTGTCTTCCAGCTAGATGACACATATGTTATGCAGCATTCAGAGGACCAGCATAGAGAATCTGGTACAGAAGAGGTTCCAGCATTTTATCCATGTTTCTGTACTTTTTTGTGTGGCATAACTGCATTGAAATCCTAACAAGCAGGAGTGTTGAGGGATGAGGCAGTCCTTCTCTTCCAGAGTTTCCTCACAGGGGCTTCACTTGCCACCTTGTGTGTCATAAGCAGCTGCAAGGCTGTTGTGAATGAAAACTATTGTAACGTGGAGAACTTGACTTGCATCACTGTGAAAAGAAAAAGCTGTAGTGACATGAAGAGAGTCACCTTGGGGTGGCTGGTAGCTTATTGAAGGCCACAGTGTGTTCTTTGGGAAAGCAATTGCTTAAGCACTTGCTTTTCACAATCTCTTCTTTGAGGAAGGAGGAAAAAAAAATATTGTCCTCACTTTTCAAACTCCAGGAAGGATATCAGTCAGCCTGACCTTTATCAATTTTGAAAGACAAGCTAGCAGCCAAAGAGTTACTCTCCCACCCAGATCTGTTTGGGCAGACAGAAGGAGTAGGGTTCTTGAAAACCTCAGGCATCATTTTCTGAGTGTGGGAGCTGTTGAGCTTGGCTTCAATCTTTCAATGCCTGGTTTTGTTTTGTCATCATTTGCTCTACTTAAGTCTGGTTTATGGGACTGAATTGATGGTGGTGTTTCATTGTGCATTCATACCACTGTAATGCATTTCTTTTAAAACTTGGTACTGCTTGCCTTCATGTGTACGCAGCCATTTATCTCAGGATTTACAAATCACCAGTGTAATTTGTTCACAGCTAAGGCTACACTTACTCAAAACAAGAACTGAGAAACAGAAGTCAGAATTGCTGTCAGAAGACACAGACCAGTATTTTCAATATTCTTTGTGCAAAACCAATTTACTTTACTCATCCAGTGTTACATGGGAGAGTGATCAGAAGGGAACTATGAGGATATATGGTGGAAATTCAAATTGGAAAGGTTGCCTTTCACTTGTTAAGGAAAAGCAGAGTTCTGTCATTTCACCACCTTATTTCAGGTTCTTTTCCAAGTTTTAATTGTTCGGATTTTGTCATTTTATTCAAATACGTACAGTGTTGAAGATTCTAGGGGCCATGACCTCTGTAGTCTCAAGATGGAAAATTGGACAGCAAGAAATGATTTCCAAATCAAAGCTTATTTAAATCTATTAATTAATAAAAAAGAATAAATAGTATTTATAATGATGAAGAAAATATAAGTAAAATCCCCAAAAGACTGAGTTTATATCCTGTATGAATAACTTGCAAATTTGCCTTTCAAGCGAGGTGGGGTGGATAGAGTTATTTTTTAAGTTACGAATTAATAAGAAGAAGCAAGGTAAACCAGCAAATAAATACAACACATAGAATCATAGAATGGTTAGAGTTGGAAGGGACCTCAAAGATCATCGAGTTCCTGCCCCCCTGCCATGGGCAGGGACACCTCCCACTACAGCAGGTTGCTCAAAGCCCCATCCAGCCTGGCCTTGAACACCTCCAGGGATGGGGCATCCACAGCTTCTTGGGCAACCTGTTCCAGTGCCTCACCACCCTCACAAGAAATAATTTCTTCCTAATATCCAATCTAAATCTCCCCTCTTCTAGTTTAAAACCATTATATGGTGCTGTTCTTTTCCAGATTTGTATGAACCAATTAGGGAGCAGAGTAAAACAAATGGGTTTGAACCATTTGAACAAACGTTTTTTCAGAGCTGCAAAATAAAATTTCAGTGATTCCTTCTCACATTCAAGCACAAGCATCAGGCTTGAGAATAAACATAATTATAGGAAATAGTAAAACTAGTTGGGGGACCCACCATCTTACTGAAGGTTTTCACTGAGCAGAAATATCCTTAGCTGGTATAAATCAGTATGGCTCCATTGACGTCAAAGGCTCTGCAGCAATCTGCACCGGCTGGGGAAGCAGTCTTCTGTGGCTAAGTGTTTCTCCCCAGTCCAGACCTGCTGCTTTACAAATTTTAGAAAGAACAGAAAAATGCCTCATGGTCTTGTGACAATTGCTTGTTACTGTTGGAGAAAATATTACACTCTGTGCGCCTCAGCACAAGCTGCTGGAACAGAAAAGACACCTTCATTTGTGAGAATTATATCTGAGCACTTTGGACATTATTCAGTTTTACTGGGCTGTATTTACTTTAACTGGTTTTATTTATTTTCCTTCCATACAAGAATTTACTGCTCACACATAATACTTTCTCCCTTCTCTATGATTGGATTTGCTTTATCAACTGATCTCTCTCAAATTTGTTTTGGTTATAACTGAACTGTTACTTTTTACATATAAACACTGAAATGTAGGAATTGCCATTCTGGGCAAGACCAGCTCTCTGTCTGTTCCAGCATCCTACCTCTGGCCTAAGGGCAAGGCACTGAAGTACAAAATAGCCTGCTTGGGAGAAGCACTGCCTCCCCACTCTTGAGGTTTCTAGTTGCTTTATACACTGAAACACGAGGCTTTACATGTCTCATTAAGAAATCTGTGCACCAACTAAGGTAACAGAACATGTTCTCGTTACCTATGTAAAGGTCCAGTCCCTCTTTAATCCTGCTAAGCTCCAGACTTTTCTCATTATTTTGTGACAGTGAGTACCACAGTTTAATTATGTTTCGCCTAAAAGTTAAATCCATCTTCAGTGCCATCAACCGTTCACTTATGTTGGTGTTGCAAGAAAAGGCAAATGGCAGCATCCAATTGACTTTTGCTGCAATAATCTGTGACCCATTCTTCCCTCAGCTAAACCCTTCAAATCTTTTCCATCTGTCTTAATCTGGAAGTCCAGCCACCACTCCTATCATTTGTATCAGCTATTTCAACTATTTCCACTCCACCCTCATTCGGTGTCTATCCTAACTGTAGGGCAGTTGTGTTCTTCAGGGCACTTCACAGTCCTTATCTCCCAGTTATCAGGGGTATTTCTGGACAATATTTTGCCTTCCTTTCTGCTTACATACCTACTTTTCCACTAGAAATTTAAGCACTGGTTTGTGGTTTAAAAAAACAAGCAAAGGATATTGCACAGTTGGGCATTAGCAAGTCTTCTCCAGTCAAGACACAACTGTTGGGACCTCAGAGCTGACAATTTCTCACACAATCCAGAGACAGACATCAAGAGCCTTCCTGTATTTCAAGGAAGGGCATGTCACCAACATATGTCAAAGATGTTCTGCTGACACTTCACAGGACATGTTTTGCTTGCCTGTCGGTATGGCATTACAAAGCCAAAGTTCTTAATTACTCTTTTCCTAGACACACTGACATTCAGATTTTTAGGGAACCCTTTGTGATTTGTGCGGGTTTTTTTTGTTGGTTTTTTTTTTTGTTTTGTTTTGTTTTGTTTTGTTTTGTTTTGTTTTTTATTTATTCTTTTTCCTGAATGAAGATCAAGGCTGTAAGGAAATACACTTCCAATCTCAACTAAATTGTTGTATGTTTATTCTTCATATGAGCATGTCTCAGGGAGAGGAGCAGAACTAGTACAAAGTCTTTATGTCATCAGTTTCAAGTGAAGCAGGCTGATCTCCTCTGGTAGGGAAGATGGAAGGGATGTGAGGTGAAGGTGACCATTTACCTGCACCTTGTGAGATGTGTCTGTGTACTTGAAATTGAGCAAAAGTGCATGTAGATTTGTGCTGGCATCTTGTCATCTTCACAGCATGGTATCTTTCTCTTAAGTATATTTAGCAAGCATACAGAGACTGGAGTGAATAAGCTAATGATATGACACATTCCATATGACACATATGACCTAGATGTAAAACAAAAAAAATTACCATTACAATGAGATCAGTGTTAAAGCAGAACAGAGAATGAAAAGTTTAAACCTTTAAGATTACCTAGGCAACATAAAATCTATAAAATGACTTGCAGCAGTTGGGAAAAAAACCAAACCAAACCAAACCAAACCAACCCCAAAATCACCATGCAAAAGAAAAGATAACTGCATGGCGGAATTATAGCCCTGAAGCCCATACAATATTTATGTGTATTGTTTTTTACTTGTAAACATGTAAAAGAGAATAAATGTAAATATTTCCTTCCTTTTGATAAAAAGGAAAAATAATGTCTTAGTATTTCCTTAAATTTATGAACAACTTTTCATCATGAAGGATCCCCAACTGACAGGATAATTGAAATGCAATATCATACTTCAGAATGTCATACTTCATATTTCTGATAGCATCATTAATTCATTTGAAACAAAAGATTCTTAAAGCTTTTCTATGTTCAAGTTTTACGTTTTTGGAGCTAACAGATGAAAATACTAAATTGAAGCTGATCCCTTTTCTAGTCTTTGTAACTAAACCAATGCTAGGAGAAAATCTGTTTGTTCAAACTCATGGCATCTCTTGGTATGTCTTGGTGGAAAGGTCTCCCTCTTTTGTAGAGGACAGAGTGGTTGCACAGCAGAGATTTTGCTATATGCAGAGAAGAGCTATTTAAAATTACAATTCGCTTGTGCACCTTGTCTAAGAATGTCCCCTCTGAAATATAGCCCTCTTCCCCTGAAACTAGCACTGGACAAAATATCAGAAAGGAGAGTATTCTTGAGTCCCAGTTAGTGTGAGCACCTCAAATTAATTCAGCCTGTGGCCAAGAGGGAGAAAGATTTCCTCGCCCAGTGCAGAAGGGCTATGGTGAGGCAGGGAGATGCTGGCCCACAGCCTGGGAGGCACAGAGGTGAGGAGGTGCCACACAGCCTCCCCAGCAGATCCCTGGCCTCCAACAACTTGGAGAGGAGAGTGTGCACATCCCCACCCACAGCAAATTTGCCTCTGGTGAAGACATTTATGAGGGCTATGGCTCATGTCAGTTGACGGTACAAAGGACTCTTTCTTTAGCAGTGGGGGTGGTTGAATCGTTAGGTCTCCATTTAGGGATGTAGGTCTCACACAAGAAATGGTCCCAAGCGGGTTTTTGAACAAGTGTAATTTTTCAGAAGTTCATTTCCTCACTCCGTTGTGGGTCTTGAAATCTATTGATATTTAGCAGTATTTCAGCAAAAAATGATGTTTTTGAGGCTGTGTCTCTTCTTTTCTGTTTTCTCTTTATTTTCCAATACTGTCAGCTCACTCCTCTAAATTGCCAACCTATGCTCTATGAGTGTCTCAAGTTTTGTTTTAACCAGTATTAATACAGACAGGCTGTCAGCAGCCTCATTGTGTAAATACTCCATTAGTTCCCTCAGGGAACCATCTTGCTTTGAGCTACTTAGCGCTTGGTCTACTGGATGGCGACTGTAAGGGGGCCAGTGTCCCTGAGGAACAAGGTTAAACAAAACCCCACAGCTCGTCTTCTCTTCGCTTTTCCCTTTCTGCCTTAATGAATGCAGAGTACTTCTGCTGATGGCTGGGAAATGTATCCCTTACGTAAAAAAGCAGCAGTTTCTATCACTGATGGCCATAAGGCTGCGTTTGCCTGGGAGAGGGCTGCAGAAATAGTTGTTATGGATAATGGACCTTAGTTTGCATGTCAGAAGTGTACAGCATCAGCAGGCTTCAACCATATCATGCCTTCTCAGCATCTCCCTCAGTCTAACGGCGAAGCTAAAGCAGCTGTCAAGATTGCCAAGAAAATGTATTGAAAAGGCAAGCCAAAGAGATAAACACCCGCAGACTGTGCTGCTGGACTGGAGCAGCACACCAACAGTAGGGACTAGCAGCCTAGTGCTACATTTCATGTCACACTGTTGTGCAAGCTCTCTGTGGCCTGCAGCAAATAAACTCTCAAAGCCATAATAGTGGAGAAAGTGACAGGATGAATTAAAGAGCAGCAACAGCAAGCCAGTAGTGGCAGCATAGAAGTGCTCATTGGGCACCAGAAAGGACATCCAGGAAGGCTATGGCCAGTACCTGGTGACAAAAAAGATGTCTGGGACCTTTTTTATGACCTTTTATGACCACTAAAGAGTGTAGCGTCATAGTCATAAAGTAGCATCCACACGGTGTTAGATGGGAAGCCCTAGTAAGCCATCATGCTTTTGGAACAGTCCAATTTAGTCTTTCCATATGGGTGCTGTTAGAGAGAAATTAAACAGCGACTTTGAGATTGTCACAGGCTTATATGTGATCCTTGGGAACTAGGTCTATGACCACTAGTAGGACAGAAATCTGCAGAAGTGCTGGGATATTCCTTAGATGCTTCAGTAAGAACAGAGTTGATTAAAAATGATTTGATTTCTACTAGATAGAAAAAGGTAGCAAGGTAGCAAATATTGTCAGAAGATTCTATATCCAGTTCTAATTAAAAATAGATTGTGTGTCACTCCAAATACTCATCTATGTAGATGTATAAATATATGCATATGTATACATGTATGTAAGTATATGTCTGTGTCTGTGTATGAAAAGGTATATAGAATCTTAGAATGGTTTGTACTGTAAGACTCCTTCAAGGATTATCTAGTCCAAACCCCCTTGCCATGGTCAGGGACATCTTTCACTAGATCAGGTTGCTCAAAGCCCAGTCCAGCCTGATCTCGAATGTTTCCAGATATAGGGCATCCATAACATCTTTGGGCAGCCTGTTCCAGTGTCTCACTACCCTCACAGTAAAGCATTTCTTTCTAATATCTAATCTAAACCTACCCTCTTTCAGTTTAAAACCATCCACCCCATGTCCTGTTACTTTAGGCCCTCATAAAAAGCCTTTCTCCGTCTTTCTTAAAACACTCTTTGTGTACTGAAAGGCCACAGTAAGGTCTCCCTGGAGCCTTCTCTTCTCTACACTGAATAACCCCAACTGTCTCACTCCATATTCATAGGGGAGGTGCTCCAGTCCTCTAACCACTTCCATAGCCCTCCTCTGGACCTGCTCCAACAGGTCCAGGTTTTTCTTGTACTGGAGACCCCAGAGCTGGATGCAGTTTCAACAGAAAGGGACAATCTCCTCCATCCACCTTCTGGCCACACTTCTTTTGATGCAGCCCAGGATGTGGTTGGCTTTATGGGCTGCAAGCACATATTGCCAGCTCATAGCTAATTTTTAATTTTCTAATATCCTCAGGTCCCTCTCTGCAGGTCTGTTGTCAATCCATTCTCAATCCATGTGTGTTTGTACATACATACATAGGAGACCTCAGGAAAAGCAAGAAAAGGTGTTGCAGTCTTTTCTTTTGATCCTTTCCCACACTTCATTTAGTAAGAAATGAAAAAAATTTTAAGAAAGAAAATCAGAAAAACTAGAAGTTTTCACACCTGGATGAGTGCCATGACCACCAAGCCACACAATCTTTTCTTGTCATTAAGCACTGGCTTCGTCTTACTGGATGTCTTGTCATAAGAAGTTTGCTAGGTAAGCACCTACCTTTGAACTTGGACGTCACTTGATAACAAGAAATGTCAGTCACCTAAGAAAAAGCATTTAATATTTATGAGGGTTAAGTTAATATTAGTATCTTTGTGTCAGTCTATTGAGTCTTTCTTTGGAAGTTTTGTTCAGTCCCAAATACAAATGCTCCCCTTCTACCATCCTCATAGCATCAATTCACAGAGCTGAGTTTGGGATTTGACAAGAATCATGTAGATGATTGTTCTGAAGTTCCTAAAACAAACCAAAAAAAGCAGAAACAAACACATTCCTGCATCCAAGGAGCTGCACTGAAGTGTCTCACTGCCAGCCGCTTTCTCTGGGGGAGGTCAAACATCACTGACAGTTCTGGGATCTAACCAGAGCTGGGCACATAAATATCAAATCCGGAGAGGTTTATAGTGGGATAGTGTCAACCTCCAGGAGGGCACACTTTGCCTGGAGACAAGAGTATCCTGTGCATGGGGGTGCCTACAAGCATGATCTCAGGCATATTTGAATGTGCATGACAACTTCCAATTATTTTTTATTTGTGAGAGGAGTCAGTGTTAGCTCCTGCTCATGATGAGCAGAACTCTCTGGAGTGTCTCAGTCCGTTCCGTCCTCCCACCCCAATACACGTAGTAATGTTTCCAGGCTACCTCTAGCCAGTTGTTGCAGTGAATTGGAGGAATACGGTTCAGGAAATAACCACTAGCTGATCTGTTTTGCTTAAAATTACTGTCAGCAGCAGTAGGAAAATTTCAACAACAGGCAGGACCTTGAGTAAGTTGTATGTGCTTTGCTTCAGTTCTCTAGCCAAATTAAAATAAATTAAAAATTGTTTAAGAATCAAGTGAGATTGAAAAGCTTTCTTTTTCATCAGAGTGAAAAATTAGGGGAATTGTTTTTCATGGAACAAAGAACCCTGCTGTAACTCAGAAGTAAAATGCTGCTGTAGAACACGCTTGTGCTGAAAGCAGAGACAGTGTCAAATTAGATTGATAAAACGGGTTGAGGAAGAGATAGAACAGGTACTTTTACCTAAAAGCCTTCAAAAGGTTATTCTGACTGGCAAGCCTGTAGGATACTCCAGAGAGGACTGAGAAGGATTCTCCACCTTTTCTTTTGATGCTGTTCTACTTTCTCATTGCAGACTGGACACAGAGAATTGAGCCTATCCCATGTCCTGAATGAATTCCCCATTAAGCAAGGGAGTTATTTAAAGGGTCCCTCTCTTGTTGAATTTTGAGTATTCAGTGAAAAAAAAAAAAGTGCAACAGCTTTAAGAGGAGAAATTGCACGTGTCCCATCTCCACATTGCTGAGTGGGAGTTCAGCCTTGCTTCTACTGGGATCAAGATGGATCTAAATGTAGCTCTCCTGTCTTCCTGATGAACATCTACTCAGCACATGACATGCACAGCAGGGCCAAGCTCACCCAGCTTGTTCTGTGGGAGATGACAGTAAATTTTTGCACCCTACTTGAACATGCAGTGAACCAGGGAGAAAAAGTGCAATGACTCTGGCTCAAATCCCTGCTTGCAGTCAGTCACGTTAGTGATTGAGTGGATGTGAACCTGGTTCTTATTGGTGCTGTGAGCAAAATATGGGGCTAATGGCAAACAGGTTGCTATCAACAGTCTTGTAGATGTAGGTCTTATGATTATTTTTTTTTTCACCTAAAACAATTTAATGCGTTTGTAAGTAATTCTGTGAAGGGCAACATTGAATTTTTCAGTACAGTCAAATATTCCTACCCAAAAATTTTCAGTCTTCTGTCTGGAGAATGTGACCCAGACTATCTAGGACTTCACAGATCAATTGCTGAATTTCCATGCACGAATGGTCATAAGACCTTGTGCAGTGTGATGTGAGCACGATGTTTCTGTCAATAAGCTGTAGAAAGCAAGCCCAAGTTTTTATTCCTAGAGAGGTAAAGTGTATGTCTTAAGGTGATGAAATATATTACACCTCCATTTCTATTGCTCTTCACTAACCTCCAGGTCCAAACCAAGCAATAGTTAGAAGGTTCTGTCTGGCAACATGACTTGGACCTCTGGTCTTGTAGGCAGGCCATAAAACTGGTCAGGAATTTTAGCCAATGTTGCAAGGGTTTTGCAGTGTAATGAGGAAATCATTAACTAAAGCTAGTATTGTATTTGTTCCAGTAATAGCAGTAGGGTTTTGCTACATTTAATCTGAAATTGGAGTGATGACACTGGATTTTAGGATGGCCATATATGCTGCTTTTTAAGGCCCACTGGTCATTAAATTGTATTTTAGAGAGAGATTATCTTTCATTCCTGTCTTTAAATATTTTACTGCAGTTATTTCAAAGTTTTAAGGGTCAACAGATGAGTATTAGCCCTTAAGATCATTCACAGGTCACTGTGTATTCATCACACTTTCAGCTGAAAAATGCATCAGTGAAAATACTGCAAATGTACCTAGAGAGCACTTAACCATGATTGCGAGAGTCACCAAGGGATCACTGGAGCAGAAATTGGGAAGGAATCACACCAACAGCAAGGCCAACATAGATAACATATTTAGGAGGAAACTTGATACATCTTTTCCCCATCTCAAAGTGATGCTCTAGCATAGACCCCTTTTATAATCAGGTAACCATGCTATTTTAAAGTACTCTGGCATCTGAGATTTGAATGCAGTTCAGAATCTCTATGTGATACCAAACACAGTAAATGAGTGATTTTGACATCATCATTAGAAAGATTTTAGGGGAACGTTGTGTGGGTCATGAAATTCATCTCAGGAGTATCTAGATTCACTGTTACATGTCTGTTTTGGGAGGAGGTGAAACTGAAAAGTTGAATTGGAAATCAAATCCCCTAAATGCTTTTAATTTTGCTAGTAAAGACAGAATTCTCCACCAGTAAACCAGTTTGAAAAAGGTCATTTAAAAATAAAAATTAAGTTGTGGGTTTCTCAGCTGAAGATACGACCAGTACAGGCATTTGTTGTGCTATTTCATGCATTCATTTTGTTTCTCATCTTTCTAAGATTATTCCTTAAATACTTTAAAGATGCAAACATTTGGGAAGATGGTGTAGAAAGCATGTAAAAGTTGGGTTTTATTTTCTTTCATAATGATAAATTAAGACCTGTCTACAACACAGTATATTTTTCTTAGGAGAATTACTGAGAGTACTTCATCTATGAAAATGTGAAAAAAAAAATCTACTAGAAGGAAGCATTAATTAAATACCTAGAGCATAATATCATCCTTTTAAAAAAGGGAGGCTTGAGGCTTAAATACTTGAGTATTTAAGGTTGGTCCTCCCCAAGAAATCTTAGTTTGTGGCAGATGCTGGGATGCTCTGTCCAGAAGATGGGGGAGCTCCTCTCTGCAAATGTGGACAAGTAGAGCTTAAGCACTGTCGATGCAGCACCACACAGGGTTCTCTGCTGGCCAACACCATGTGGTCCTCTTTTAGCCATGGTCACCACCTCTAGTGTCAGCAAGCTGCTCCAAACTTTTCCTGCAGAATTTCCTGACAAGCATGTCCACTGCAGAGTAGTTTCTAGCCAGCTGTGAGCCAGTTTGACATCACCGTCTTGTAGTTAGCTATATTAAGAATACATGTCTGTGCCTAAAAGCTTTGGAAGATTTTAATCTGAAAATTTGGAAAGGATGAAAAATTACATCTAAGTAAATCCAGGTAGCCCATACTGGCTTCAAAAATGAGGAAAGTAAAATGTACATCTGAACTCCTCTCAAGCCATCAGCATCATGCTGGTGAGCTCCCTTGCCCAAGGGTATCCTCTATGTGCTTAAAGAGGAAACAGTTTTAAAATGGTCAAAATGTAAACAAAGAGCACTTTATGTGGTAAATGCAAAGTAGAATAAATTTTTTAAAATAATAGGAGAGAAGTACTGGATTGAACAAGCAGTAAATTATTTATTCCCTTTGGACAACTAAACTACTCTGAAAGAGAAAAGCTTTTATAAGAATTGATTGTGTACTAGCACATTATGACTGGAGCAATACCACACCATACTAGTTCTTCAGAGTTTTTATTTCTGTAATATTTTTATGTAATAGCCGAAACAATAAATAAAAAAACAGAAATTTCTTTGTACTCTTTGTGTGGCGGGATAATGCAGCACCCTTGTCAGGCAAGAGACTATGCAGTCTGTCATTTATTCTTATTATTGGCTAATATAGTATCTGATGTGGGGATGTTAGTTCATGAGAAATCTAGGCAGGAAGTAACACAAAAGGCTGTTAATCCCCATTAAGAAGACTAACAGTGTTGTGAGAAATACGAGGACGCTGTTCCATTATGGGTGTTAAATGATGGGGAATGCACCATCCCAAGAAGCTCTGGCTAACGTCCCTTCTGTCTGCCGGTTTCCATGAAAGTGCATTTATGACCCTTTGCACAACATTTGTCTTCACGAGCGTAACCTTTTGAAGGTTTCCTTAGTTAGCTCCTCTCTCTCCCCCTTTCTAACACCTGGCCTGGGCTGGGATACATCTGGTCCTTACCACCGCAGGAAGAGGGAGGACAGGAGAGATCTGTGTTTGCACACATCCAGTGCAAACAGCGTGAGTATTACAGTTTCTGGCTGTAGGGAGAGGACGATGTCTGCACAGAGGAGCAGGCTGTGACCTTCTTCTTGGTTTTGTCACGGTCTCTGATTGCTCAGGAAGAGCGCTTGCATTTGAGACCAGTAGTTTAAATATCACGGTTTGATCGTTAATTGCTGTGTGAGCGCTAGCCCTAAATCAAAATCTATAAAATGACAGCCATAGACTTTGGGATACAGATTTCACTTCTGACCTCTTGGTGATGCCACGGCCAATTAAAATCGTTAAGGTGTGCTCACTATGCTACATGAAATCTGAAGTTCACATCTCCAATACCCAACTTGCAAATTCTGCTGCCCAAAATACTGTATCTGGATAAGAGACTGAAAATGTCTGTTAACACTGGCATAATTAATGAAAGTAGTTAGAATACTAAATGAATACATAGTAAAATATCACTATAAGCATTTTTTTTTTCAGAAAGTACTCTTTCAAGCAATACCTTTTAAAAAGCATTTATAGAATATGGCCTTTCGTTTTTTAGAGATCAATCAAATTTGTATTTTCAGTCTATCGCATTCCTAGATTCATTCTGTGATCTTATATATCTAGAAAGTTGGTTTCTTGAAGGATTTTGATTGTTATCTATTCCTATATTCAGCTTCATTTCTATCAGTTTATAACTTGAACCTATGATAAAGATTTTCCAGATTGGACGGTAGCTGAAAAAAATAAAGTGATTATTTATTGTATTTTTAACAGGATCGTTAAGCATAACTATAAATCAGAAGACTTGCTGAAACAACTAATAATGTATTTTGCTATGGCAAGCCAGGGGTGTGACTCTTTGCTAATAATTTGTGCTAATGCAAATTATGAAGTGACATTTATGAACTGTATTTGGCATAATGCATAAAACTTCAGCTAAATCTAGAAATATTGATCTGCTCTTTTGCAGGCAAATACTTTTCCACAGGTCACAGTGGTTCCCACCCTAAGTATTTAATAACACCATGTTGTTAGGTTGTTAAGTTAATAAATGGCAAGTTAAATTTTATAGACTAACCACTTCCAATAATCAAAGTTTACTCCTCTATAATAAGAACACAGCATTTTTTATACATTGTGCTTTACATTTCTAATAACTGTTACTTTATAGCATGGCTTTTCAAGTTAGTAGCAATATATCACATCTAGATAGCACAATGCCTGGAGAGGCCCATGTGTCTGTAAGTAGAGTAAGCCCTAGCAACGCCAGCCAGCTGGAAATCTTACAAACAGGGCTGTATTTTTCTGCTGTTCTCTTTGCCAGGGCTTGTGCCTCTAACCTGAGCTGCAGATAGATGCACCTAGCTACTCTGAATTTCACTTGCTTGAGCCACCTCGAATGCTGGCAAGCTCCTGCTGCAAGGCAAAACTGCTTGAGGTGCTCCCTGTTACCATCATTCCCCTTCACTCACTCCCTCTCCAGCAGTGAGGGTGCTCACCTGGAAAAGGGAAAGCCCAGTTTCCAGTCTCTCCTTGGTCTGACAGGTTTTCAGGTCCGTGTTATCTGTCTGCTAGATGCTCGTGGCCTCTGCCAGCTCCCGCTCCTTCCCCAAGGGCAGATGGCTCTGACTCTGTCCCTGCTGTGTTTGTTTCTCTTTAAGAGTGGCTCTTCAGACTGCTGGCAGCATGTTCCCTAACCTTAGCAGAATGTCCTCACCATGGAGGCACTGGCTAAAAGGAAGCACATGTACTCCTGAAGGTCTTGTGTTTTGTGGTACCAGCTCTGCAGGTTTCTTACAAGAAGGCTGCTCGTGGTGAGACTGGCAGGAGGAGAAAAGCAGGCTGGGAAGCCTATATCAAGGCTTTGGCGTGGGCTGTGGGGTATGCCACATCTCCAGAACCTGCATGAGAAGGTGTCTGAGACACTCTGAGACACTTCAATGCCGTTGTGGTGCCCACACTGCATGATACCAAAATCCCATTATAGACCAACCCAGCATTTTCCCAGCTGGGGATCATCTCTTTTCCCCAAAGCAAGGGGCATGGAAATGATTGTGATGGTGATGGGAGGAAGTGAGGAAGCACAGCAGCCTGATTTTGATCATCCTGGCACATCCAGGGGTGAAAAGGACGCAGTGTCTGCGGGGGACTGGGAACTTTTAGATGCAAAAAGATCCCTGTGAGGACCTCAGGATCTCATGTAATGGAGAAACTGAGGTGCCTGTGGCTGCATGGACTGGGTCTAAGTGACAGGCTCCTCTGAGTGGGTTGTTGACACTTTGGGTTCTCTCTGTTTTTAAATGCGGGGACCTTCTTGGATCATTTAGTTGTATCAGCTATATTTGTATATTCTAATTTGTCCAGTTATGGCACTTTGTTTTGGTCTATTACACTTTGTTAACTGATGCATTTATATGTTTTTTCGTCCTACTGCTAATAGGCTTAATGGTATGCTCAGAAAATCATCGTATAATTGGATTTAAACTTAGAAATATTTTTTCTGGTTTGTGGACTTAACAGTAAGGAGTCTGTATCTAATATAGTCCAATAAAGGTAAAAAAGAAAATAAAATCCAAGCACTTGGTACTTTTACAGGAGGGGAAAACCAACCCAAGCTGTTGCAAATTTGTTTACCTGAGTAAAATAAAAGCACAATTAGTGCTCAAAATCACTGACATTAAGGCTGTAAAATCATGTTTATCAAGGCACATGAAGGAGGCTGAAATTTTGCATTTAGTGTGGACTTCAACAGATCTTTCAGACATAGCTAGTTTGTAATATAAAATTAATTAGCCATGATACAGGGGAGAAACAAGAAGGACTGGAAACAGCTACAAAGAGTGAGGATTATGCCATGTAGCCCACCATGTAGTTATTCAGGCATTTTGGTCAGGTAGGAAGGAGCATATTCAGGGAGATGTAGGCAGAGCAGAGGTTGCAGAGCACAGGGTAGGCAGGGGAGAAGGTGCTTGCACCAGTGGTGTCACAGCCCAGGTTGGGGCTGAGAGCAGGATGGGTCACGTGGCTGACTTGCTTCTCTTGGTTAAGAGCTCAATGTTTTTTTCACCAGCTGCTGATCTGCTTCTGGGCTTCATTGTTGATTATATGGTGGACTCTGGGAAGACCCAGATATCAAAACTGAAAATTGCGTTGACAGGGAATGGGTGTGATACAGGAGGCCTACAGCAAGCCCCCGAATTCTAGTTGCCAAATCACAAATCCCATTAAAATCCTTATCTGTCCCATTTTCTTGGATCGCTGCTGCCCATGTGAGACCCAAGAGTCCCCCAGACAGGTGTCCCATATGAGGCCCCTTGGAAATAAAATGTACCTTAGGGCGCTGGGCCATATTTACTCAAGCATAGGTGACACGTGAAGGAAATATGGCACGTGGCGTCTGTGTTAAGTCTGGCCTATGCTGAAGTCCCAGAACATTGCTCCCAGGCTCTCAGCCCTCCTTTGTGTCTGGGTGGGGGTCTGCTTCTGCAAGCAGCAATGAGCAATATAGCACCCAGGTCCATTGGTCCCACATGGTTCAGAAGGAAAGTCGTATTTTTAGAAGCATTTGAAAGGGAAAGCATAGGAGATTTATGGCCTTGGACATGTTTGTGCTGTTTAATTTGCTTGGCAATAGTTGGTGGGGACAATCTATCTGAAGTGCACATCTCATGATGGAATAGAGCCCTTTATGTCCATAATGCATGACTATTATATTCTAGTAATAGTCAAGACAAGGAAATAACAAATGGGAAGATAAGAGATTAGTATAGTCTTTAAAAAATATCTATTATTATTCAAAACTGTATAACTGTCATTGCTGAAGACAAACTGTATTATAAAAACACAGTATAATATTACCCGAATTAGGGAATTGTGGCTTCTAGAGGCATAAATATTATCGTTTTGGCATTTCAGCTACAGTGTCAGTGCCTAGTTCTGCTTGTTCCATAGAACGTGGGAAAACTAAATCAAAATTTCCTGACAACTTCTGATTCAGCAATTTTTACAGTAAGTAAAGGTTAGACCTACCTGAAATCCTGTTTTGGAACACTTTGAAAGAGCAAACAAGAAAGCCAAAAGAGAGCAGGGAAGAGAAAAGGAGAAGGCAACAAAAGAGATGAGAGATCTTAGAGAGGTGAAGGGAAAATAACATGTCAGACAGAATAAGATGGAAACTTGATTTTCAAATGTACAAATCAACCCATGTTAATAAGGTTAATCCATCAAATTGTTAAAAAGGTAAGGAAAAGACCAACCTAGGACAGCAAAATATTAATTGCACGTAAGATTGATGGTGGTGGAATGAATTTTTTTTTTGTCTCTTCTTATCCATTGTCTTTGTGCATGACTTCTATTAATAACATCAATATTTTAGTGATGCTGCACAATTGCCATTCACTTTGAAAGTGCCTAAATATTAAGGTCACATCAAGACAAAATATCTCAGACTTACAGTGTTATGTTAGGATACTAGATATTGCTTAAGACTTCAGTATTTACAAGCTCTGTCATTTATTGTTTGTGATGTTTGTAAGTGAATACCAGACTGAATAAAATCTGAGGCCAGCAAACACAGTTAAGGTATGATTATTATCCAGTTAACTCAAATTGACTTGCACACAGTTGGAAAGGGTGTTGAGCTGACCTGGCTAATGAGTAGTTCATAAACTGTCACTCTTCCTGTTCGTGGAGAGGAAAGCTGGGTGTACTTTGAACAGCTTAAATGCCTGAGCGAAATACTGTCATTTCAGTGGCATCTGCTCAACTGATGTAAATAATTTGGGATACTTGGATTCATCAATACAGTTAATTTCCTGCCTTCTCTCCCCATCTTCTAAAGCAGACCAGAACACAAAGAGGAGCCTCAGCTAGAGGAGAGGTGCGGAGATTTTCAGCTCCACAGCAATATAGGTGATTAGGTTGCATGTTGGCACCTGCATTTAAATGCAGCTAGGAGGCTGTGGGTTTGCAAGTCGGATCTAAAGGCCCAGTGCCAGGTCAGAAACCTGTGTAGCCAGCAAGGGGGACAGCTTGCGGCGTGCCAACAGTTTAGGCACTCATGCTAAATAAGTAGATTCATGCTAGATAAATAGACTGTGATACTCAGGAGATCTTTTGGGCCTGGTGTTACATAGAGATGATATTCATTTGCTTGTCTTCTGTAGCCTCTTCCCTCTGTGTGCAAAGGTAAATCATTAACGATCCAAATAAACCTCCCTTTTCCGTCAAAGTCTTAACACTTAACACTAAAGCAGGTATTTTAATATTGTTTTGTGTACTTACAGCCAATTATTTTAACAACAGTTATTCACAATGCTTATTTAATCTGTGAGTACCTTGCAACATCATACAGATGTGGTGGATTTTAGGACAGCCAATGGCCAGTAAATCAGTAAGCCAGCTTGTCCTACGTGCTACTGGGGTTTGATTTTCTTAACTGTTTGAAGTTCTTGCCAAAATCTTTCCACACGAAAAAAAACACCTAACTCACTTCCTCTTTTCCACCATGGATTGTAAAGATGGTATTCATCTGATCAGATGTGTACTCTCAATGTCAACATCCAAGCTAATTGTCTAGACTCTCCTTGCTGTCACAGGAGAGAAGCAGGGACACATTGGTCTCAGTTCACTTAAGGCAGACAGCTAAAGCAGGCCGGATGAGTGACACGTTCCCAGTGCACATTTCCCTCTGGTGACTCTCACGTGAATCAAGATGATGTGAATGTGGATGCTTCAATGTGAGTGAATCTTTACCACCTGCAAGTGACATCCTGCAGGAGGAGGATAATTCCCCTTTAGCAAGAGGGGAGGGATCAGTCGCAGGTGTAAGGGACTGCAGCCCTTACAGAACAAAACAGGCCTTTGATGGTTTATTTCCTTCTATATTTCTTATATACATTTGGCTGAATCATGAAATTTCAGAATCATTTTTACATGCTGGGCTTCTGTTGGACCGCTTTGGGTTTGAGGAGGGAGCTATTTTGCTTTGTTCTTCTTCTTCTTCTTCCCCTGAAATAACTCTGATTTGGTCAGCCAGTTTGTTGTGTGTCTGTTGCCCAAATGTTCACGGGCAAAGCACACTAATTCTTGAAGTCCTGGCACTGCATTTAATTGTTTGAAGACCCTTTAGCAGATCCCTAGAATCAGCTTGGGACCAAGAGGAAACAGAGCTCTGAATATTCACATTTTAACACAAGTTGTCATTCAACAAAGTAACATCTGCTGCTTCCTTAATGTGCTGTTTTTTCCAGGAAACTGAATCAGTTAAGATTTATCTGGAATGTGTGCTGATACCGTGATTCTTAGTAGGGGAAGAGGAGAGTTTGTCTGAATGGTCAGGAGCTATGAAGAGCTCTTCAGTTTCTGGAGGTGTTATGAAAATGTTAAGCAGCCTTTACTAAAGATAATCAGCACCAGCTATATCAAAGAAAGGAAGAGCCAAAATATACCCTATCTGTGGGTGGTCAGTTGAGTGGATCTGAGGACAGATTTCATCCTTCCTAAATAGCTTGGATGCTTGCCATGAGTTCTGAGGTCTGTGTATGCAAGAGCAAAATTCTGCCCTATGTTGTTCTGTTGGTAACCAGGGCCAGATCCTTCATGACCTACTTTTTATTATTTGGTCAAGCAATACGTATTATTCAGCAGGCTTCGCAAATAATTGGTTTTTACTATTTGAGATACAAGAAAGTGAGCCAGGAACATAGAGAGTGTTCATGGTAGTAGCGTGGCCAGATAATGCTAAAAATTTGGGGATTTTTGTTTTTAACTGACGCAGTTAAGTGGGTTCATTTGTTCATTAGAAGTGCATTTAAACTGGCTTAACCATATGTTCATTTTGCTTTTTGTAATACTTTAATACTGGCAGGAGTGAAACAAAGAACAATTCCCAAAGAACAATTCCCTTACGCTTCCAAACATGACATTAACCAGGTCGGCTTTAATACTCTTTCGCTGCATAAAGCAAATGCATAAAGCAAACTCATTTATCAAATGAAAAGAACACAAACACTGCAACATGACTACTTCTCTGATGGCAGTTGAATAGGAGCTATATTTTAATGTATAATAGGATACTAAAGAGATGTGTTGCTATTATTATTGCTCACCATTGCAATAAACTTTTTTAGAATCTGGTCTTTTAAACATATGTACACCTGCCTAACTTTGCAGATGACTTCGAAGTGACTGATCCCAAGGGCATGTTTTCAGGACTGAGACTTTAATGCCTGGATTCTTAAATAATACATCTCTTAAAGTATAAGAAAGTGGATGAGTTAATTATTTAGTTTGCTTATTGCAGTCTTTAACACAGTTGCCAGCAAATAGAACAGATAAGTAAGAAGAGTCACAACCTGTAGAGATTTTGAAATCCAGAGCAAAACAGAAAGCACCATGTTATCATTTGCATAGATTCCTAGAAGTAACAGAGAAACTCGGCTTGCAAATCAGAAATTGTGAATGAA
This sequence comes from Pedionomus torquatus, assembly GCA_013398155.1. Taxonomy (NCBI): domain Eukaryota; kingdom Metazoa; phylum Chordata; class Aves; order Charadriiformes; family Pedionomidae; genus Pedionomus; species Pedionomus torquatus. The sequence continues at coordinate 218,961 of VZRU01001126.1, forward strand.
TTCGGCAGATTTGTCAAACGACATGATTTAAAAATAACCGATGGGTATAGCATATGTCAAAACAATGCAGGCGAGGCAGCTTCTCTGCCCCTGCTCCTTCTTCTGTAGGAGTCAGCAGAGACTTGCTATTTATCTGCCTCGCTGGGGAGGGAGGTTTGCCTCTCATGGCTGGGAGCAGGTGAGCTAACTGCAGCCTGCCCGTACCCTTACCCAACCTCACTGTCCCTCGGTCACCCTCCCTCGGCCACTGAGCTCTGCCCAGCAGTGGCTCTTTTTTCCCCTGGTAACAGAATTTCTATCCTCTTTTGAGTCAGTTGCCTTTCCTGTCCTTTATGTTTTTGCTCAGAAACATGCTGCTGCTTCAAAGCTTTGCAACAACAAGCGTTTGACAATCTGTTGGTGTTAAGCCAGGTTTATATCAAAGCACAGCAGTGAAGTCGTATCTCGTATAGCGGCTGTGGGACTGATTTTTCCTTTCAGAGGTGTGTCTGATTTGCCATCTTTCCCAAACACACATATGATCTTCACAGAACAGCAGTACGAAAAGGGAAGAGTTGTATAGCTGTCCAGTTCGTGAGCCAAAACAGCATCCCAGGCTGGAGGAAGCGTACACTGTGTCACACATGAAGCAGTGGGCAGCAAAAAAAATTAGGGGAAACAAATCCATTTATACCAGACATATATTTATTCCGAATATGTACCTTGATACCTGAAGAAATGTTTTTATATATGGTAAATGAACATTGTTGCTGAAACATGGGAGATGTTATAGCTGCTCTGTTTGTTTCCAGTTACAGTTGGAAAACTAATGGTTTGCTGAAGCAAATAGATCACCACTTGGCAGCTGTTACTGGCAGGACAGACAGTAAAACACACATATGCTGTGCACAATATTTCTGTCTTTTTTTTTTTTTTTTCTTCTGACTGTAAATGAAATAAAGTATTAGTCGGTGTTTCTGACCAATGTTAAACTGCTCTTTGTCAGTCTCTAAACAAGATGAATACTGAGGATTGGCTGTAGTTGCTTTTCTCTAGCACCCTGCCCTGGTTGATTCAGCAGGCTGAAGTTCTACACATGGCCAGATTCAGACACATGAACAGTTTTCTTGAAGCGTGTTTTACCAAGAAGGGTCATGTGGGTGCCTGAGGTGGGCCCTGAAGCTGGTTGATCCTCATTATTGAGAAGTACAGTGTCACCTTCCCCTCCTGAGTTCTCTGGCTGAGTTCATGTGCAGGAGCTGGTTTGTAGATGTGTCACTGCAGGAAGATTGCACGTGACAGCCATCTGGTAGTCATCTCTGCTCTGCAAGGGGAGGTTGCCTGAATGGGGGTGAAGTTTGTCACTTGGTAGCCAAAAGCAGTAGCTGCTTCCATTGTTCTTCAGTAAGGCTCTGCTATTGTTAAAGTCCATGGCGTAAGTTAGGGTTTCTAGCCTTACTTATCAAAGCCAGAAGTAAAATACAGAGTTCTCTTGTGAACTCCAGCATCTGCTCTGAGGTCTCTGAGGAAAATGGTGTATGCCCGGTGGCTCTAGATGGCCATCTAAAGAGCTGGGTGGGTCCATGCAGGCTTAATGTCATCAGAAGAAACTTGGGTGTCAGCTCTCATTGCCCTGACCTGTCTGCAGCATGGCTACGTAAGGCTGTAGGATACATAAGGGCTACTTTATTTTGGTCTTAGAGAGCAGGGCTCGAAGGACTGAGGGAGGCCACAAGGGCTATTTTCCAAGTCCAGGGTACAGTGGTACTTACCAGATATCAGTTGAGATGTCTAATCAGAGTTTGTTTTTTGGAGACTAAAAAGCATAATCCTGAACTCTGTCAATGTATTTCTTTCAACAGAACTTTACATGCTAAACCAAAAGGAAACCTGCTTGTTTATTAACTTCTGTCAGCTTTTGTTAGCTCTCCTTTTCTTCATGCCCTTCAGTTTCTTTCCATTAACCACCTAATACAGTCCCTTTTTTTCTCATCAGCAGCTTTTATATCACTAGCTGTGCTTTTGCAGTCCTGCAGACTTTCAAAAGTCTCTGTGTCTCACCTCTTTCTTTTGTAGGAAAGCACCTCTGCCTCTTGCTGTAGACCTCTGTGGCTGTTCATGGTGAAGTTTTCATGAAGTTGCCTTTCCTCGTTTCTCCTCTCCATGTCCCCTGTAGCTGTAGTGGCTTAGATAAGGAGCTCTTCTCTCAATGCTGGCTCTTCAGGGAGAGCGGGGCAGTGCCTTGCAAGTTTTGGTATGCTGCTTGAGGTGAAATCAAGACCTTGGTTGTTCTGAAACACCCTGTGCTTTTCCACTGGCAAAAGGGTGGTAGTGTCTTCAGCAGCTCTCCCCTGGGTCTCTTAGGAGCCCACTGGGGAGTCATTAACCCAGATTTTAAGAAAAAAAAAGATCAAGGAGATATTTGTTCCAGTCTCAGCAGTGATGTCTCCATTCAAACTCATGCAGCCATTTCAAACTGCCTAAGTTTGAAACCATCTGTATGCCCCTGTTAGTTAGTTTGTTTGTTTTTAATTTGAAGACTACAGGAAAGAAAACTTTGCATTTTGACAACTGCCTCGCTTTGAATGCTCTCTCACTTTGGTGAATTTAGTATGTCTTTTTTATCCCTGACATGTTGCATAGGATTCATTTCTCTTGACTTGCAATATTTAAAATTTGCATGCCCAAGTGTAGCCCAGTCAAAAGTCAAAAGACCAAAACAGGTACCTCCAAAAGGCAATTTATCTGGTCCTTCTTAGGCACAGACCTTGGAATTGCCCTCAGAGAGACTGCTTCTTTCTATTGACTGTGAACAGAACAGAGGCTGACTAGCCATGAGCTGACGTGTCTAGTATCTAAATACTTTAATTCAGATGGATAACAACCACCTATTACCAAAGTATCATATAAAAAAGGGTTATACACCTTCTCTGTCATTTTATCTTTATGTCATTGCATTTTTTTCTATTGATTTACATGTATAGCTTTACAAAGTAGACTCATAGTTTCTCACAGTGACAGCACTTTCTTATGTCTTACACAAACCTCATATTTGTCTTAATATTCTCTTACCACCTTAAATTCACATCATAATCACATTGTGTCAGGCTCTGCATGACTTTTGCACTGTAGTCTTTATAATATCATTGTGAGTTTTTGAAGTAGCTATTATCCTGCTCACAATTAAAGCTACATAAAGTCACTTCAGAGCATTCTCATTACTTATCTCATCAACTTGAATACATCAGCTGTTACCGAATGTTGGTTTGTTGTTTTTTTTTAATAGCAGAATGCATCAGTACAACTGTGATTCAGACTCATTCTTCTCCCTTTTCTTTTCTCTTCATGTATTTCCTATCTTGTTGGAATATCCTACTTTATGTATGGTAACACTTATCCTAATTCACTGAGCCACATTCAGAATCGTAAACTCTGCATTGTGCATCACTGGTGAAAAGACATATTTTGCCCTCATTGTTAGTAGTCAAAGCAACATAAATATAATCCTGATTTTGCAGCTCAGTGCTGGCAGACTGGATATTTTCACATTGTTCTCAAAATCTTCATATTGATAGTATTTCTTTCATGATAACATTTATTTATCAAAGTTTATGCTGCTTTGACTTTTTATAAAATAACAGCAGAGATAAATGGATCGATTGACCCCAAGAGCAGTTTATTTATCCCTTTAGTCACACTTCAGTGGCAAAATCAATACTCTTCTGAAATATCTGATATTACAGTGGTTCCAGTAAATACTGACGTTCCTGAACTATGTGAAGGGGGAACAAAAATTTATTATCAACTTAGATTTTTAGTACCTTTATTGATTTTTCAGGGGATGCTTGAATTTTTATTTATCTGTAGCTAAGTAAGTGACCTTTGTTTCAAAAAATTACCCACCCCAAAGGAAACCCAAAAAGCCTTAAATTTAAACCCTGTAAAAGTAAAAAGGGAAAAAACACACATCTAACACCGTCAGTGACAAGGATCTTGGCAGAAGAGTATATCTGGTTTTAAATGATGCATAGCACACCACTGTGTGTTCTTTTTCATGCTATCTCTGCATTTGAAACAGCATAACATGTAATTTTTTTTTATACTGATATTGTTGACATCCACTTTGTGCGACAGCTAAGATGGTTCTGAGTCTTGCATTGCTATCAATTATTTTGATAAAAGGATGGAAGAGATGAGTGACCTGAAAGAAAAGGAAGAAGCATACAACAGGTTACATAGTTCAGCCAACAGATCTGCAGGCATTAACAGGAATTATGCCCCTGTATGGAAAAAAACCATATTTTTCCCTCTTATCCCTGGAAGCTTTGAACATATAAAAACTGCATGAGGAGGGGGAGTTGCTGAGGGTAACACGGAGTTCTAGTTTGGATCTCACTGAAACAGTGTTTGGGCAAAGTATATCAGAGAACATCTTATTTTCTCAGTTGTGCTAAACTGAGAAGTCTACTGTATCAAAATTTGGAAGACAGGTAGTTGTAAACCTACGTTTGGGACAAAGATGGTCCGGAAAGCCTAAGTCCAGCAGGCACCAAGAAGTGTGAGTTTATCCCAGGTGAACAGAAGGGGACAGGAGGGGGCCATCAGGGGCCTATTCCAGCCTGGCCATATTGAGCTTGTGTGCTCTGAATTGTAGGGTAGTTTTCTCAGGATTTGGCAAAGATTGACTAACAGACACTTCATAGGTTGGGATATTCATGTCATTCTGCTATCCCTTCTAAGCAGATGGACAAGAATGAAGAAGATAGGTGGAATGAAAGAGATAAGTGGAAAACTGAAATTATAAATCAGCTTTCCTACTGTTTTGTATCCTTGACACTTCGTGAGCACCATCCATGTTACTCATCTGTACACAAAAAATAGAATGTAAATTTGAAATATGGAGGGGGTGCCTGCTTCTGCATATTTATATAAAACAGTGAAGCTCCTTAGGGAAGTTATCTTAGAAGAAGAATGACCTTTTCTGTAGCAGAATGTTTGAGACCTGAAAAAACAAAAGTAGAAACTGGCAGAAACCAAGCCATAGTTCGAAGTTTCAAAGGTTACTATTTCTTGGCAATTCCTTTTCTACCTGGGACAAACATACTCATTGCTGAACTACCTTAATGTTATTTAAGCCACAACCAGATTTAAATCTTTAACACTCTTCACCAAACTTAACCCCATAAAGCCCTGATAGTGAGTGCTCTGCTTGGTTGTCATGCCTTCAGCTGTCACTTTGTTCAGTGCTTATCTCAAACAGGCTTGTTCTGGCTTTGGTTGGCATCGCTTATACAGATACAAAATCTGCCATCAGCAAGAGCTAATGAGAGAGATGTTTATGGTTCCTTGATGGAAGTGTACTGCTCTCCTATTAAAAGAAAAAAAATCCCAAACAACCAAATTTAAAAAAAAATATCTTAGTGCCCTTATACATATTTAGGATGTAGACCAAAGGTGTGAAAAGCTAGCACAAACTCTAGCTATCAGTTAGTAGGTACAGCAATGAGTCTTCAGTAAACCATAGGTCTTCTGTGAATAGAATTCCCTCCATAGGCTTTTCACTCTTTCCTGTTTCCTGGAGCTGAAGTGTTCAACAAACCCATTTAATGTAAAAAAAAATACATACAAAATATATTTTTTTCCATTCACTTCTAGCTGCATCCCTTGGTAATCATTAAATCATTCAGAGATAATTATCTCACTGTACATTTCCTCCTTCTTAAGACCTGCCAAAAGATTAATTTTCTCCAGAGAAAAGGAATTCCATAGTTTCATTACATCTATGTAAACCAGAAAATCACTTTCCCTCAAAAGACAGTATAATTAAAATACACTTTCAGGATTTGTGTGAAAACCAGAAAAGTTTTAAGTAAAAGTTCTGATCCAGATGAAAACTAAAATGGTTTGAAAGTTAGCATAGCAATATGATTTAGTGATGTTTTTTTTCAATGTTAGGTTGATGGTTAGACTCGATGATCTGAAAGGTCCCTTCCAACCTAGGCAATTCAATGATTCTGTGGTTCCATAAACTTCACATAGACGACAGGTTAATTATGACCTTCCCTCTTTGAATTATCAGAGATATATAATATTAAAACCAAACCAAAACCACAAACCTATTTCAAGCTGTATAGCTAGAAGAGAACTGCCTTAGAGAGGGAAGATCTGGGAGCAGATAATGTTCCAAAAGCTTCAAAAATATCAGGATGTCATTGTAATGTCCTGGAGCTATAAACAGGACAATATACAAGAGGCTAACCTACAAGTATTTTCATGATGAATCTAATATTGAGATAAATTTTGCCAGCGGACAACAGAGAGAAAATAGACTTAAAAACATTCAGAATGGCTGCTGGATGATGGAGCTTTACTCCCCAAATGTTGCAATACTCTTCTTCCCAGAGGCTTTTCCTGATGTGCTGCTCCTTCAAAGTACTGAAAAGTTCTGTCTTATTTGCCTGTCCTACATCTCTAATGTCATATAGTTATAAATGTGCTTTATAAAAGTTATATTATTATATAATATAACTATATAATAATAAAAAATATTATTTAAGTTATAAATATACTTTTAAGTCAAGTATATTTTGTAATTTTTAAGCATAGTACCGCTGGAAAGTACTGCATATGTTGATTGCAGATCTGGAATAAATTTTCTAATGGGAACATTCCTCTCATTTTCACTTCTACTTAAGGCCTATTTCTCAGCATTCATGCCTATAGTCTGAGTATTGATCGCTTACTACTGCAAGACAAAAAAAAATAAATGTTTACCAATAGGTTCAAAATTGGCTGAAGGTCTGAAACACGGGACTGTTTACAAATGAATATATTTCTCCCCTTTCAGTTAAAACCAGTGTGTCTGACCAAGCAGAAACAGATCATAATTAGTAACTATAAGACCACCCCGTTTCACTTCGAAATAGACCTAGACGCAAAATTATTTTGATGCTGGCTGCATAAGCAATGTTCCCTCTGCAATTCAGCATGTCAGGTGCTGAAAGCTTCTACTGGACCAAGCTGTTGTATGTGCATCCTCTGTCAAGTATAGGAAAGACGGGGATGTTAACAGACATGGAGGAAGGGGTATGTTGAAGCCCCTGCATGCTTTTTATTTCTGTCCCATTCCCTCTGTGGCAAGTGCCAGTGTATGTGTTAGAAGCACCAGCAAGGCTTCTTGCCATATGCCAGGCTTTTTCAGTGATTTTGCCTGTATGTGTTTGCATGTGTATTCATATGCTTATATGCATACACGTGCAAATGACATAAGGTCAGTGTTGAGTGCCAGATGCTGAAAGCAGTCAGCATGGAGGAGGGGGAGAATCATAACTTTGACTCCTTTGAACTCAAATTAAATGTGAAAATGAGTCCTTACTTGAAATGGATTTGTCAAAATAGCCAAAGGGAGTTTGGTCCTCATCACTCCTATTTGAATGGCTTATGGACAACTAAATCCCTTGGCTCCTTTGAAAATCCCAAATTTAAAGGATATTTTTTTAGTGCTAGCAACAAGACTCAGTGCCACTGACATACTTCTGAGAAATAGGCATCATGAACCTTCAATCTGATTAGTTACGCAGGTACTTGTGAAATTGCTTTATACCAAAGCCTTAAAAAAATTTACAGGATGTATTCCAATGCTCAGAAAAATCGTAAAGGTAAAGAAATATGTTGTGCCAACAGGAAAAAAACAAGTCAATATGCCTCTGCCTTCATATCTAGGCAATCTGCCTATCCGAGTACTTTCTGTAAATTTAGAATAAATTTTAAAGGTTTAAGGGCATGCAGTTGTATCATCATTTTTATGGCAGCCAAATTAATTCTTTCATGCAGTGCTTGAACCTAATGGAGATTGACTGTCCTGTTTTCCTGTTGTAATGATGTGTACCGAGTTGAAAATGAAGATGTTGGAGGATAAAAAATAGTGCTGTGACTGCTATTGATTAGCTGTCTTGTTTGCTTCATTGTTCAGGCTCTGGTGGCCTCTTGGGCAGAAGGACACCCAAGTATAACATCCCTGACATTTTCCTGAAAAGATGCATGCCTTAAAAGTGACAGCTTTACTTAAAAAATACCATTTTGATGTATAAATGTGGTAGTTTTAGCTGAAAGGATTCTGATGGATTAGAGGAGACAAAGAGAAAGATTTCTGAAACATACCTCAGGTCAGCCTTGTATCGCGAATAGATTAAATAGCAAGTGTCTTACATGATGATGACACTCCTAGTGTCTCTGTGTTTCAGTGTATGTGGGAATGAACAAGAAAAGCTGAGTTTATCTTCAAAGACAGAGCGATTAGGTTATTCTGACTAATGTGCTCGGCTTTCATTAAAGGCTTTGAGTGGTCATGAATTCCAGAAGACTTGACTGTGTGCACTGAAGAAGAAAGCAGCCCTTGAACTAATATGTAATTTTATCAAAAATGCTGCCTGTATTTCTAAAAGCCCCTGAACAGTTTATTTTTCACTGTCTTCTGACAATAGGCTATTTGATACCATTTTGTTTATTCTCTTGCGTGTTTTTAATGCAGAGTATTTGGTACAGTGGTCATATAATTAAATTTGTAAAAACAATTTCTTTTAATTGCAGACATATGAATTTAATGCACATGAAAGTGTATATTAAAATAACCCTATGGCTCTTGCTTATACAGAAAACTAGCCATAATTTACTTAAATCACTGTCAAGGTATTTAAAGGAGTCAAGTACACTAAGTGATTTCATGCATCACCTTTAATGAAATTCACGAGCATATGAGCCTGTCTGTAGGACTGGGTTGCAGCCAACATTAGAAATGCTTCTGCTTTTATCAGTGTTATGATAAAAAAGGCTGGATTCTGCCACGTGTACTCTCGTGTCTGGGAGAAAATGGATTTACTCAGTGAATGACCTGTAGCTCAACAAGGGTGGAGATATTAGTGATTCAGTCTGCTAATAACTCTGTGACAAAGCTATGCTTTTTATTAAACCCTGTAACTAGTTTGCAAAAACCCAGGCAATCTGTCAGGCAGTAAGTGGAAACTGGCCAGGAGAAAACTGAGGTTTCTGATGTGCTTCTGATGTGCTGGTGGTATTGCAGCACCAACCTGACTCTTCCCTTCCTCTCACCCTGTGCACTTGAGAGCGAGCCCAGGTACTGCTTCTCTTTCATCCATGTTTCATAATGGTCCTGCCCTCACAGAGCACATCTAGCCCTGCCTGTTCCTTGGACTGGTGTGTCTCATCTCCAGGCTTATTACAAGGTCTTCTCCTTCTGCTCTTACAAACTTCTCTTACAATGACCTCTGGTTACATCATCCTGTTTCTTGTCTACCAGGTCAAAGTTACATTTCTTCTGTTCCCCTTCAAAACCACTGATAAGTCTCTTCCTGCCCTCTTTTGCACCCTTGTCCATGATGGACTGAACACTCTGCTCCAGCAGGGACACTGTCTCCTACCCTTCTCCCTGCCACCATGGACAATCTCTGTTAAAGCAACCCATAAGATCAGCACTCTCCTCATTTGGCATCTCTAAGGAAGTCATCTAGCCTACAGCATCCACCAGGGATGTGACAGTAGTCTCCTTTATCTGTTTAGTGATATTCAAAGTAAACTCTAAAAAGGCTGGCAAATCCAAGCCAGTCACCAGTCTCCTCGGTTTTCTGTTATGTTTTGTTGGTCTCCATGCATGGTGTCTTTTCTAATGGCAAAGTGTTTCAGGGACAGAAATTGCTTCTTGTCTTCTACTTACTTACCTCTCCAGTTAGAACAAAATTAGTTAAAAGCAAAGCTCTCAGAAGTAAAGTAGCAACTCAGTTTTGACAATGACAATCTTAATTTCTTTCTCATTACATTTATGCATTGTAATTTGGTTCTTCATTATGTGATCAGGAACTATTTCTCAAATAATGCAGCGTGTATCTTTGGCTGAACTAAGAACCAGTAGACACATATTCGCAATATCTTACAATCATGGCCATTGCAGCCCAGAAAGCAAATTATATCCTGGCTGCATCAAAAGATGTGTTGCCAGCAGATCCAGAGAGGTGGTTCCACCACTTTGCTCTGGTGAGACCCATCTGGAGTGCTGTGTGCGGGTCTGGAGCCCTCAGTATAGGAAGGATATGGACCTGATGGAGTGGGTCCAGAGGAGGGCCACGAAGATGGTCAGGGGGTTGGAGCACCTCTGCTATGAAGATAGGCTGAGAGAGCTGGGGTTGTTCAGCCTGGACAAGAGGAGACTCCGGGGAGACCTAATCACAGCCTTCCAGTACCTGAAGGGGGCCTACAGGAAGGCTGGGGAGAGTCTGTTTACAAAGGCCTGCAGNTGTATGTAGTCATACAATTACTTGACTGATGTAAAAATCTTTGATAGTTACAGAGTAGATAGAGTGAAAATGGCATGAATAGACAGAAAACATGTTGACCTTATCTCAAGGAATATATTATCCAACATCATTTATCACTGAATTAAATACACACACATTATTTGACACAGAACCTCTGGTTTTAATCCCATGAGCACTTATTTTGTTTCTAAAACTTCAAGTACGGGATAAGACAGTGAGGAAAAAGGAGTCTGATAAATCTGATGTGCATTTGCATCCTTCAGGACTCTCAAAATCTTTTTATCCTTCAGCATTCATATTTTACCTATTCTTTCTGGGTTTTATTTCTAACTCCTTTGTGCTCTACAAGCATGTTCAGAGAAGGTTTTTAACATCCAGTATAGCAAAATCTGGTAAACTGCACTGTAAAGAATTTTTTTTTTACCCCTTCTCTTTTCTTCCCAATTCTCTTTGTACGAATAATTTTTGATCCTGTACAATCTGAAAAAATGCTCAAGCGAATGGAGGAGCCGTAGCTAATGCTGCCAGAGTCAGGCTCACAAATAGTTCCCATGCAGCAAGCAGTGGCGGATGAAACCAGCTGAGGAACAGCATGCATGTGCTCAGGGGAGACAACAACATTTTACTCAGATGAGCTTAATTCTACTACATCCTTTGTGTTTTGATCTTTTTCACTTCCATCATTGTTGTCAACGTTGCCATCATTGTCAGCGCAATGAATCCTGCAAGGGGATGGCCCTCTTGCCGACCCAATGCCATCAGCTTCTCATCCTGTCATTTCATTAAAAAAGTGTGCCTGTGCCTGTCACTACAGATCTTGGCCACCACTGAAGCCTGGAGTGATCTGATGATTGCCAACCCCTCCACAGGGTCCCTGTGTAGAAGTCCTTTGTTAGACATTGTTTGTCCACCTCCCTGAATACCAAGGAACTAACTGGAACTGAACCAAAGTTGTCAGAGATTGTGGCAGCGAGAGGGATCATTGCAAACACCATCTAATCTGACAAAATCATTCCTGATTTTGTCCTCCACTTTAATTTAGACCAATTGATGAAAGCATCGAACTACAGCATGCCATCCTCCTGCCGTCCAGAGGACGGCTCCTCAGCCCCTGCGTTTCAGCGTTACTGGTGGTCTCTGGCTCACCATGAAAAATGTGGTACCTTTGGGTTTCACCTTGCCACTGTGATGGCAACTACCACCCGAGGGTAATCCAAGCCATCAACAGCGCTTCCTCATCATAGCTAGTGTGCATGGTTTGTGGCCAGGAGCTGGAAGCTGTTTCGTAGCAGTGGAGTGTGATTTTCTTGGTGCCTGAATTAGCAACAGCAAACACCATCTCAAATTTAGTGAACAGCTTCTTGCATTATACCTCACTTCTGGAAGTGCAAGTTGGGGAGCAAAACAGTCCATCATTTGTCAGGACCATACCTGAGTCTCAGCTGACAGCATTTATTTTGGGTATGTTTTAAATGGCTGCAGGTGCCAAGGAAGAGTAGAGGTTGCAAATTCTGTGCAGCACCAATGGCTAACCTTCAGGCAGCCTCTTCATTTGCTGCAGAGAGCACTGAGGCTTCAATGATGCTGAGAAAAGCCAGGAAGACTCAAGGGCAGATCAGTCCCATTAACTTTTCCTTTGTTGCTATTTCTGTTAGTTTTTAAAAATCAAATGCAAACTGATTCAAACAAACAAAAAACGGCTGCAACACCTTGCCCTGTTAATTTCAAATCAAATTGCAGTGCAGTTAAAAATGTGATATTGTGGATGAGCTTTCAAATAGTGAATTTGAACTCTTCTTTTAACACCATGCTGAAATGCATAATCTCACTGTTTTCTCATTGTTAGAGAAATAAAGGGAATCAGAATAAAGAGTTTACATTGCTTACTTTCTCTTTTCTGACTTCTTGGGTAGCTTAAGATCTAGTGGGAAGGTTTGCTGCAGCCTTTATTCCTTCTTCATGCTTTGGTTTTGGACTTGAGAAGCTCTCCTTTGCAGCAGTATGTAGGATCTGTGTATTTATGTTTAGACTCTACATAAAAACCGAGGTAATAATAGATACCTAAATATACCAATATTTATGAAAAAAAATAATTAGAATACAGGTAGTGTACCTAGGTATGTTGTATACACACAGTGTGAAACACTGGCCTTTCGTTTAGTAGCTCCTCTGTGCTAGTCAAGCAAAGCATAAACTCAGATAGGTTTTGCATCATACAACTCACCCCTACAAGTTGAGTATATTTAAAATATCTTCAAATATATTTTCAGCCTCAGCAGCTTATTCTGTGGGCATGTATTCTCTCCTCTAATTTCTAAATTACTGTCTTCATTTATAAACTACTATGCTGTATGCATTTATTTTAATCAATCACTGCAGTTGTGAATGCCGATCTGATTTCTGAATCAGCACTCAAAGATAAATGATAGATGGTTTATTAAGTTCTCTCAGCTAGGGTTCATGATGCTTAATTTTCTTAAGTGATAATATTTCATACCATAATCCTGCTGGGTTTTTTCCTTCTTTCTTTCTGCTTAGTCGTGTTTAACCTAATTACATGTATGGTCTCTTTAACAGTTGCAGTGTGGAGCCATCACTGAACTTCCATAAATCAGCCTTTTAACTTTTTTAGGAGAAACCCTTCAAAAGGTCACCTGTCATTGAAGATATTCTAGCTAAAAGTTGTAACGCTTAACCGTGTCTTTAGGTTCTCCTAACTCAATTACACCAATGCATCACTCATCTCTCTCTGGGTTTCCAATAAAAGAAGTACTGTTCCAGGGCCGTTTTTTGGATCCTCAGCAGCAAGACACCGTACATGTACTTACCTCTTTCACAGCTGGATGGTTTCATTGTAACCCCTGGTGGCTCTCTCCAACATTTTGACCTCATAAAAGCATAATGTCACTGAATGCTAAGATTTTATGGTAATATATTCTGAAGACTGTGGCTTTTAAATCTTCTGTATGCAGTTTAATAACAGCATTCTTGTCATCAGGCAAACTTTGCTTTCTCTATTAATATTTTCATCTTCATTTTGCACACACACAAACATGTATACGTACAAAGTAAGCTGAAGATTATTTACAGAAGCATTAGAGAAAGAGAAAGAGAAGGGAAGAGGCAGAAAACAAGATAACTGAAGACTAATCATACCAAAACCAGACAGCTTTTGCTGGTTTGGGTTTTTTTTCCCCATTCCTGTTACATTTTTGTTTGGATTGGCTCCAGAGAAGCCCTGTTCCTTGTCACTCTTGTTGTGTGTGTGCTCATGCATAAATTCAGGTAAAGTATGAAACCTCTTTTCTGCATTCCTGGTAAGAATAGGTAATGTCCTTATCAACAGATAACAAGAAATCTGAACTAATTTAGCTCATGACCCTCAGTTCCCTTTTTTTTCCCCTACCATTACCAAAAAAAAAAGGATATGGTGTTTGCTTAGTTGTTAATGTATTCACTTCAATAAATTAGAACTGCTTGAAATTTCTACTAATCCTTTTCCATTGAGGGTTTCCCTGGACTGAGTGATGGTGAATAAAACAAAAACCACATGCATGCACAGGTTTCTGAGATTTTCCGGATCAAGTATAATTTAAGGGGCACAACAATTTTAAATGAGTTTTGTTTTGTTGTGGTGTCTTTTTTTTTTATTTTAAATTACTGTACCAAAAGCACCAATGACTAAACAGTGTTTACTGAAAATATGCTTTGCTTGAACTTGGCCATTAAAGTATACAAGGGCTGAGGGGTTATTTTGCAATGAAAGAATGAACCAATATATAAGGATAAAAGTAGAAAAATGGTTTAACACACAGCACAAAGATGTTTTTGAATGAATCAGTCTTTGCTATTTAATTTACATTTTGAGGGCTCATTAGGATGATGAATGACACTGCTGGAGAATAAAACATACTTCCTGAACAAAAGAAAATCTCTGTAGCCTAATAACATTTTATGCCAGCACTTACATTTGTCAGAAGTGGATGCTATTTATCCCTATGATTATTTAAAAATCATTTTTATTGTCCTTTGTGCTGTGTCCTCTTCTGGGAATTTTAATTCAGAGTTTGACACCTACTTATTAACTTCCATGAAGTATGGAGTACAAAGGCTTATACTATATAAAGAATTCTAACCAGCCATGTTTATATTGCCTGCAGCTGTATACAAATTAGCTGAGTTTGGATCCATTTCTCTTAGAAATTGAAAAAAATTTGAGTTGTGTTACCTTTACCACCTCAGCCAAGCAAATGTGAGTTGAGTGTGGCTTACCTGGGTATACCAGGAGATAGCAGTAAGTCAAAAGAGCAAAAAGGAGGAATTTGTAGCCTTAATGCCATGAATTAGGGATCTCTACAAGTTGAAAACTTTCTATTTCATGTCTGCTCCTTCCTCCCTGAAAAGATGAGGGTGAAATAGGAATGCTAATGTTTCAAACTTCAAGCCCATCCACTCCTTAATCGGTAAATAATTACTTGCTGTCTTGCCTCCTTCAGTGCTTATACGTGCCTATATTCTAGAGTCAAAGGTATGCAAATACCAGAAAACAGACTGTCTCTGGAAAAAATGTCAAAATATTTTCATAAATTATACACTATTACAATAATTGTATTTTTATGGTTTGTCTTAGAAGACATTGCTTTTGTACCAAACATTAGAGTTTAGACCCTTCTTGAGCGCAAACTGTAATTTCACCTATGTTCCCTCTTCCACTCTTCCTGCAGTAGATCTGCTCAGCAGCAGTGATACCCGACCTTAAGGGTGAAACAAGTCAAAGATTTAATTTGTCTTGCTGGTGGAGCACACCAGTTGCTCCTTTAGCTTTTTGTGAGAGCATGTAGAAAAAGATAACGTACAGCATTGCTTTGTTTATTGCAGTATGAGGTGTGAATGTTTGATCTTGTTTTCCTTCCCCTGACCAAAGCCATCCTCCCCCCCCTTGCAAGAAGTCCAGCTGACAGTAAAGCAGGTTGCAGTATGCAGGAAAAACTGTTTCCTTATGTCAAATTCCACAGATTCTCATACTGATTTTTCCATGCATAAGGCGGTGCTGATCATCTGGAACATGAGATCCCAATTTTCATTAACTTTGATTTCTGAAGAAATGCTAGATAGCCACCAATATGTTCTTGTAGATTTTTGCTGCTTCATAATTTGTGGACAACTATGTTGTGGGAACATTTTCTAACATTGTGACTCTTTACTGTGAGGGTGGTGAGGCACTGGAACAGGCTGCCCAGGGAAGCTGTGGATGCCCCATCCCTGGAAGTATTTAAGGTCAGGCTTGATAGGGCTTTGAGCAACCTGGTCTAGTGGGAGGTGTCCCTGCCCATGGCAGGGGGGTTGGAACTCGATGATCTTCAAGGTCCTTTCCAACTCTAGCCATTCTATGATTCTATGATTCTAAACAGAAACATTTGGATACTTTTCTTCCCAAAATGTGCTAGAGATTGTTTCTGGCCACCCATGGCAGACTGCTGTTCGGAGAGCTGCTACTGGATCCTTGTAGACCTCCTCTTAGTGGCAGCCCATCACTGGACCCAGTTGCTGTGGGTGAAAGCTCTGAGGATACTGCTGCAGCATGCACTGTTCCCTGTCTCTTGTCTCATGAAGGACAACCAGAGGAAACAGCTTAAAGTCTGCTGGCTTGATTTAGAATATCAGGGATCTTGAGGACAGGCTTGTTTGTTTTCAAAATACCCATTGTAAGTTTTTAAGGGATCTTTAAGACTTTTCTCAGTTGATATCCTAGATTTTCTATGGGAATTACATTCTACCTACCTTAAAAGCTTCCAACCCTTTAGACTACAAAAATGTACTCTTTGTTGTCCTTCCTAAAAATGTATGGTGTTGCCCTATAGAATTGCAGCCATATTCCACATCTAAAGTTATAAATGCCACTACATAGCTAGATGTACTATATTACACATGCATCTGTTTACATATGTGTTTCTGATAGTTTGCTTGTGAAGTGCTGCACAAACCTTCATGGTAACATGCATGCAAGCAAAATGCAGATTATTTTCAATCAAGATGCTCCCATTTAATTCTTTCCACCTGACCAAAAGGCAGGGTATGACACGTTCGAGTCACATCTTTTGTGTTGGTGGCATTGATCGAGCTCTGGACTGCAATGAGAGGCAAATAACGTGTGACTTTGGGTGACTCTGCTGTGGTCAGTGCTTGTACAGACTGAGAGATCTGACACACAAGTGGCCACAGATGAAGAGCTCCTGCCTCTGCTGTGGGGATCCATCAGCTGTTTATGCAGCAGCAGCAACTGCATGACTGCAAATTGCCAAAATTAGTGCTAGTTTATTTTAATATGCCAGACTGTAAACTGTAGCAATTCAGCAGCTGCTATGCAAGCAGGGACCTCCGAGAGAGTATCGGTACAGAGAGATAAGGATGGAAATGTAAGCTTGGCTTCTGTCTCATTTTTATTGTTTGGGGTTTTTTCCCTTTAGCTGAGAAGTACAGATATTTTGGGTGGCAAATGAACCAATATCATCCTTTGCAAAGGCAATGGTTTGATTTTGTAATTATTTTATAGGAATGGGTAATCCCGTTATTTCCTTGGACCTTGAGTTTATATATAGTGCCATCAACAAGGTAGCTTGGGCAGTGAGTGAGTGGTAGCTGTTACTCTACTGTGCCTGAGACCTGGATAGGTGATTTGTGCAGATGGGCTCCTGTGCCTATACATTCCCCTGGAATTAAGTGTTACAAGCATTCAGCCCATAGCCATTGACTGATTTCCCATCTTCAGTTATTTAAAATCTTGCTGTGTTTATAGTATAAACATATATACAATTTAAATTGGGCGGGGACTGCTCTTTCATAAGGATTTTTCCACCAGCACTACAGCAGCCAGCAGTGACCAACCAGTTCCCAGCTGCCTTCCCCTGAAGAAGCTAAAAGTATTTTCCTGCAACCCTTGCTAGAATATCTTGTTTCATAGCTGTATTTCTCTGGCAGAAAAGTATCATGAAAAAGAGAGGGTGTTGCCAAGAACATTTAGTTCCATTCCTTACAAAGTACCTGTCGCTGCAAATGGTACACGAGCATCCATCCATCCATGGTGGGGCTTCCTTGTCCTCCACCTGCCACAGGATTTTGTTGGGCTGCAGGTTACTTAAGAGTGGCATCTGCAGATAAAAAGTGCAGGAAATGCTGCTGAAATTACGGATGGGGAAAGGGAGCCAGAAAGCTGAAGGAAGCCCTTAGAATATGCGTAGCCTTTTGCATCTTCTTCATTTTTCTCTGGCATTTTTACAGAACATGTAATGTTCCTACATGGCAATATGGGCACACAAAGAAAAATCAGAGCCCAAGAGCTCTTCTCTCCCCTCCAAGAACAACCAACACCTGAAACTCTGAACTCTTCACCAAATATTTAATTCTCAGGGGAATGAGCCACTCATCATTCCTTTAATAAACAAACAAATAAATAAAAGATACAAGGATTTGATCTGTTTAATACGCCTTCTCTGAAAACCAGAGTGTAGACTAAACATAGTAATCTGATGATTACAAATTATTCAGTCCTATAAACAAAGCATGACAATTGATGACAATGTGGTATCATATATCATAAATGCAGAGCATCCTCTCTCATCCAAAACAAATAGTTTGGAGTATTTCAAACCCATAACAAATATATTTAATGCAGATCACTGTGAAACAATGTGTGTTTCTCTGTTTCTAGTGTTGTATACAAAACCCAGCCAAGATCTTTTTGTGTTTTATGCATTATATTCATTTATGCTGCCAATTCTACTTACTATTCTTGTATTGTGATTTGAAAAACCAAGATTTAATGTATTTCAAGCAATGCCTGATGCATGCATGCCTTAAAATTATAGGAGATGGTTTATAAAAGTAAATTATGACACCGTAATATAATTCCCGAGTTTCAGATAGATTTTTATCTTGCTAGTTAAAGTATTGATCACAAGCCTTATATTCTATCGGTAGCTTGTTATGCGAGGCAAATCAGCTGCCATTGTTACCGATGCTGAAAATCTCCCTGGGTAAACCATGATAGGTTTATTACATAGGATGCTTTGATCCTCAGGACTCAGCAAAGATATTCAAAGTTCTTATAAAGGTGTCTTAGAGTCTGCGATACAAATTCAGATGTCTGCTGTCAAGCGACTCCTATTCAGTGAGCCCGTATGAGCCACCTTTGAAAGTGAAACAGCAAGATGACACCATTCATAGCTTGACTTTTGGAGAGGTCTTTGTGCTCCCCTGCGTTTCAGTTCCTGACAACTGGTTCCAGGCCGTATCAAAGTTGCATAACAGAATTTGTAAAAAGCTACACAGAAGGGCTTAATGTGTTGAGAACAAATAACTTCTTTGTTGATATCCACTGCCAGATCAAAGAGATGAAGGGTAATAGGCCCAGGACTGCATTACCTTCAGTTACACCAGGGAACAAAAGAATAAAATAAAACAGTGAAAGGCAGCACAGAACAATAAAAAGGGAAAATACTAACAAGTTTAAAAGATTCAACGTTCCTGAAACATGAATAAAAGCTACAGAAATAAATTCATCAAGATCACATAACAAAAGGGAACCATGTGGCTTCTCGGCTCATAAGCACTCAGACTGTACTCCTGTTTTCTGTATGTGTTGCTCTAATTTGGTGTGCTGCAAGACCTTCCAGTTTTCACAGGGACAGAGAGCTGGCTCTGCTGCTTAAAAAAATGCAGATTTGTTGTACTTGACCTAGATGGAAATGTCTGTGAGCTGTAGCAGTATTAAGATTTTCTCTCCATTTAGCTTCCATTTAAAATGAAATGGGGCTACATTGAACGTTTCTTCCTCTAGAGACAAAATAACCTGTTTTTAAGTAGAGGATCGCCTCATCTGTTCAAAAAAATAAAAATAGAAATCCAAGAGGCAGCTAACCTTTTTTAAGCTTTCTAAGGAAAGTTTTGGAAGTCAAACCCAAACCAAACATAAGGGCAACCTAACCTTTCTGAGAAAATTCACAAACCCCTTTCATGCATTGTAGTACTGGGTTTGGTCTGCAACCCAGTAAAAAATAGACTTTACTATCATTGTCCGTTTCTTCCTTTTATTTCCGCCCTCCCTCCTCCCCTGCAGCGTACCATGCATTGCATATGCACAAATGGTGGTTCATACAGGATTTAAAATAATTTTTTGGCAGTGAGGCTATTGAGAGAGCAGTTCTCCGTAGGCATCAGCCAGAGCTTTGCAGTCGATACACCAGTCATGCCCCCACGACACTGCACTGTTATAAAGTGATTGGTTGCTCATTTTGTTTATTAAAAAGAAAACTGTTACTGTGACAGTAAGAAGTGAGCAACATGGCCAGTAGTTGTGATCTGTACAGTTTTGTATTTCTGGGTTTTCTAAGTGGTGCTCCATTAGCCTTTAGCTGTGTGGGAGAGCTCAATGCAAACAGCCAGAACTGGCAAATGCCTACTCTACTGGAAGAGCAAACTCTTTCAAAGACACAAAATCTGGAAAAGCTGAGGCCAATTTTTGTTTCTCCTTTCTTTCTGTATTTCACTGTTACTTGTAACAACGACCAGCAAAAAGAAAATGAGAAAGCACTGTGACTTTCAGATGCGCTATCCCCTTTAAAGGGAATAGCCTAAGAATATATGGAAAGAAAAATGAAAGCCAAACAGGAAAGGACTAAGATCATTTTAAGCCAACCTTTTGTCCTCCAAGACCAAGGAAGCAGTGTGGCTTCCATCAAAAAATGTTGACTAGGAGAATACAACTTCTTGGGAGCTAACTACAGCCTTCCCCAAACCTGGGACATTATTCTACTGCGTCTTGGTGTTGCGATTGCCCAAACAGTGGGGTGCTAGCATGGAGCACATAGGAAAGTGGGGACAAGTGCTGGGCAGCTGCCACTCCTTGGGGCAGATGTTTTTGCAGATGTGGAGGTATTCTGATTTCTGGAGGCTGGTCCTCTGCAAGGAAGAATAGCAGTGCTTGGTTCCTGCCTTGCCGAAGGACTTTCTGTCTCCCAAGAAAAGGAACGGATACGAGCCTGTGGTGAGTTGATGGGAAAATGAATCTTTCTGTGGGATTTGGGAAAGAGATGGTGGGAAAAATATGGAAGGTGTTTGTCTACTCTGCAACTTTACAGATTTGCTGAATTTATTGATCTTGATATTAAGGCTGCAGTTGATAAGACTTGGCACTTCCTTGGTTGGTTTGGGAGTTCTCAGGAAACTTTTGCAGAGGATTTTTGTATGGTGTGTACACACATGCATATATATATATGCACACCACGATATGTACAAGGTGTCATATTCATTCATAACTGTAAGGAACTTACAGGTCTGAGCCCTAGGACATTGCAGCACTGACATTTTATTTGAAATTCTGCATGTCCTATTAACCCTGCAAAACCTTTGAAGAGTACTATTTCCAGTAGCTCTGCAGTGAGTGTGTTTCCATCAGTCTGTCAGTGACCACAGTATGGCTGGATTTTTCTTTTGACTTTCAGGAATGCTGAGAGCACAATAAAGCTCTGCTGAGATTTTTGCTGCAGCTTAGAAAATTGTGCTATTTATCAACTTCTGTGTGGATTTTAAGAGAATCCACCTGAGCTAACCAGAGGTATCAAGGGATTTATTCAAAGATGCAGATGCATATGGTTGTTCATCTTCATTGATACAGCTTTGGGTACCCAGTAGCAAATTACATCCCTCACAGGCAAATAGGTACCTGGGTAATAATTGCCATGAAGAGAATATGTTTTGCAGTCCTAGCAATGAGACTGAGTAGTCATTCTCAAACCCATGCCTATGATGTTCTGTTCCTTACACATAACAGACTTTTTTAAAAAACTCTCAGTCCTGATCCTTATTTTCCATTAAACAATTGTATTTTGTGTAAAGCAAGGAAAGCAGTGTAATGTAAGTCTCTCAGGCCAAAATTAATTCACTTTTAAGTCACAATACAGAAAAAAAGAGAATATGCACCAGCCCAGACAAGGTAGAAAAAGTCTTTTCTCTCTGGATTTGCAAACAGGTTGTTTAACTCTGCAGGCTTTATTGCCAGATGCTCGCTGCTCTACCCAGGCTTCAGACCTGCTCCATAACGGGTTTGTGATGATTGTTGCCCTCACAAAAGCAGTTGTAGTGAAAGGGTGGTACTTATTTTGCTGGGGAGGAGACATTGTCAAAGCCAAAACTGTCAGATGCTGGTGACATCCTCGGACTAGCAAAGGATTTAGCAGAAAGCCAAATGTTACTCTGGTCTCCAGATCATGAGATCATGAGGTTTTTGACCTGTTAAGTCTAGACCAGCTATCAGTCTCTAAAACTGAGAAGGAAGTTTTCAGCATCAGGGATTAATGAGAGGTTGTTTCTTCCCAGGAAACGGGTTTTTTTTTGACTCTATGTAGAAGCTTGAGAAATAATCTGGTGTTACTTTCTGGAGCTACAGACTGCTGGTCAGTGTTTTGGACTTTCAGCGACCACATGCAGATCCTATAATCCTTTTTCAGCCCTCATTGAAAGCCAGACCCTGTTTGGCCCTAATCTTTGAGTGAGGCACTGGGTAGAGCAACATCTCTGTTACCCATCACGACAGAAACCACCCTTGTCTCCTTTGACCTGTCCTCAGCTTTATTAACAGGCTGGCCACCCAGATTTTTAATAGCATTTCAATGTTAATATCTTTCCTTTTAGCTTAGTAGAGAAATTGTTCAGATGATGATGTTTTACCAATATTGAATTCCTCCTGCCAGGCTCCATTTCTTATTCCCTCCCCCACCGCCCAAAGGGTAGATTCTTCCCCATGAGCCATTTCTAAATGGATGTAAATAGGCTTAAAGGAACGCCTGATAGATGTTTCTCTTTGCATCAAACACTCAGGTACAGGGGCTTTCTTCCATCAGGGGCCTTTTGTGAGAAGGATTTCTGCAGAGTTGTGTACTGTAAAACCTTCTGTCTGTAAGAGGTTTAACCCTTTCTGTGCAATAGTTTGTAATCACATAACCTTTAGCTCAGTGGGAATGAATACCAATTATCATTTATAAACAGTTCCTCTCATTATGCGCCTATTTATGGCATCTTTTATAGCTTGCTAATTACAAGCACACAAAACAGAAATGTTTGGAGTTAAATAATGTAAACAGGGATGTAATTGATTTTCATGTTGAATAGTTTTTATTGATTTATTGTTAATTAACATTTTTAAAGGATCTCTTGGCAAAATAATCCATTTAATTTATTGAATATGATACTAGCTGATGGTCTACTCATATTAAAAAGTCACAAAAAGATTAACAGTTCCATAATACTTGTTTTTGCAACTGTTGCTGCTTTACAGATGTTATACAGTCTCCCCAAACAAACACAGACAATATATTAAATGCAATCGACTGGTCTCAGTCCAGGTCCTAGCAGACAAGTGTCCACATCACTAAAAATACCACATTCCAGTTGACACTAATTGGCCATCTGTGCAGCAGGGAGGACAGGCATCTAATGGGGAGAAAAGCTGATCTCTATCACTCCCAGGGCAGGGTCCTTGGGTCGGCTGTTGAAGGACTGCGTGGGCTAAGGGGAGAAGCCTATAGCTTTGCTAAAAAGCCTTTTCTACTGCAAAACCAAACGACTCTGGTATCCAGGGTGGACCCTTTCCAACAAATAGACCACTGTGTCAAGCAAGCCATCACTTAATTCTGTCATGCACATCACTGCAGAAAACGTGGTATGCTGAAGACATTTCCAGAGGTCCCCCGCACCAGCTTTTTCCAATTTTCAAGTG
The DNA here is from genome assembly GCA_013398155.1 of Pedionomus torquatus. Classification (NCBI taxonomy): domain Eukaryota; kingdom Metazoa; phylum Chordata; class Aves; order Charadriiformes; family Pedionomidae; genus Pedionomus; species Pedionomus torquatus. The sequence goes on from VZRU01001126.1 coordinate 242,040, forward strand.
GTAAGAGAGGCTGTGAAGTCCATTCAGGGGGTTGTTGATAGCATATTGGTAAATGGCAGTTACCTTCAGCTCCTGTGGACTTCACTGAAAGTCGAGGTCACTTACTCAGCACCACCCAGGATTGAGCAGGTAGCAAGGAGAAAATTGCAAGTTGCAATCTTCATTATTACCATCCCATTATATTTTTCAAATGGGTACCAAGAGAGTGTAATCACATCAGACCCTATTTTTTCATTAGTGAAGCAAAACATTAATATACTGTGACATGGTATTGATTTGATACAATCAATCTTTCCCAATAACAATAAAACCTTTATATTTTATTAATAGAACAACGCAGTTCTTCTCCATTACAGTGCACTTTTATTGTTCTGGGTCACAGTGTAATTCTGGCATGTTTGGATTTTTATTTTTATGAATATAATGTAAAAATCCTGTAAAATAGCTCCACCAGTCTGCCAGTAGGCTCCATTTGAGGCTCCCAAGCATCTTTTCTTAGATGAAATCTTACCGGTACAGCTCCAGTCATTGATTTCTCAATGGCCCTTAAGGGTGAAGAGGGTGAGAAAGGTTCTTGCCCTTTAATTCTCTTGATTTTTTTTGTGACGTGGACACTGAGACTTGGACTCAGAATACCTCCTCAGTTTGAAGATAACCTTTCAACATGTGGCTGGACCCAGCCTCTCCAAATTGGGATTTAGGTGCCTAAAATCTAATGAAGCTCCCAGCAGCCATCCAGATGGCAGCTTTTTGGCATCACCTCACTTTCTGACCCCAGGCTTTCCAAACTTGGGTCAAGTCAGGCACTTTATGGGCAGGAGGTGCCTGAAGCTCCAGGGCAGGCCATGGGCATGCACTGGAGGAGCTACACTCTAACCTCATCTCAATACAATACATTCAATGCCTTTACTTTTTCCATTACTTTTACATTTCCACAGTAAATCCATCTTCAACTAGACTTCAGCCTGAATCTCAGAGATAGAATTCTTCCTCACATTCTAGCCCCTCAGGTCTGCATATTGGGCCAGCACAGCGTAAGGCTGGTGGTACACTGCATGTAATCTCCTTTGCAGTCTTCCTTCTTGGTGGATCTGCTATGCAAAAGCTGCTGTCCTACCTCACTTCTGCATGATCTGCTGAGCAGGCTTTTCTGAGCAAATATCACTTGTCAAGAGCAAAATGTACTCTTGTCCAATTAGCATCTCCTTTCTAGTTTGCGTGGTAAGTCTATTGGAACATTTGGTGTTTCTATCTACAAATATTTTTGATTCATCTTCTTCAATTAGCCTGAATATCTCCCAGTTCCTGGTACAAGACCGGAACATCATGATATTCCAGTTGCAATGAGACCCACATTTAGTATAGCCATATAGTTTCAATAAAGCAAAGCTAGATAACTTTCATCACTAGCTCTTTATTCACTTTTTTCTTGAAATAAAATCTTTGTCAATCTTTTTCCTCTTCTTGTTTGAACCAAGAATAACATTGCAAGATCCCATGGTAGGAAAAGTAATCCCCATAATAAATATGAAGGCTCTGTTTCAAAAATGGATATGCTTATGAAGGGTAACAGTTTATTAAAAGTCACTGCAAATTAGATGGATTTAATAACTTTAGTTAGTGCAACACTTTCTGACACGGAGCTTGAGGAGAATTTATCTATTCATCCCCATCTCCTTCCTGTACACCTCTGTCTAAGAAAGCATCAGCAATTCCTCACAGTAAAAGAGAAAGAGCTCCCACTTGCAGCAGTGCAGAGCACAGGAGAAAACTCCTGTACCAATGAACCATGGCCACTGGCACTCCAAATTAGTAGTAAGAAACAACATGAGTGCAAAGTAAAGCTTTCAAATATCAGAGACAAAAGAAAATCAAGCTTCCTCAGCAATCTCCTAATTTCTTTTTCCTTGGTGTCACCCTACTCAGTTCAGCTCTGCCGCCTGCATCCTCAAAGGCAAGGTGTCTTCTCTGAGGGCTCTGAAGTGTCCAGCATCACTAACACCCATCAGTGAAACGAGGGGGGCTGAAATGAGGGGGGCTGCAGTATGCCATGGCTCACTGAAGTCCAGCCCTGTTAAACTGGATGGAAACATTACTGGTAGCTCTCACATCACCCATCAAAATGGAAATGCCATTCTTGTTAGAGAAAAAAAATACGGTTCTTAATTATGTTCTGGTCAGAGGGTTTTCCTATTCAGTCCTTTACCTATGGGACATTCCAGTTTATCAAAACTGAAAATGTCTGCATCTCATAGATTTTGACCAAACCTACTTTCATTCTTGTTTAAGAGAAAATATTTTCTTACAGGAGAAAATTACCAAATTTGGAGTCAGAGTGAAATATTTCAATATTTTGTTTTAGTGACTTCTTGATTTAGGCCCCATATTGTTCTGTAGCTGTAAATTTTATTTATATTTTTTAAAATTTGTTGTTAAAGTATTTTTTTGATCTGATCAAACTTTTGTTTCTCAGCTTAACTGAAGAACACTTCTTAAAATTTAATGTTGATGTTTATGATGTCACACAATGACATCCATCCCATAAAGAGCATTTTGGAGGATGTAAGGAAATCAACAGCAAGTTAAACCCTCAATGTCTAAAAGCCTTTCCTGGGCATCAGCAAATGACCTCTCTGAAAATACACCTTTACACAGCCTGGCTATATTTCCAGAGAAACCCCAGAAGTCACCTCTCTGGTGTCAGGCATGTCTCCCTGTTGAATTTCAACATTTTATTCCGTAACTTGAAGGTGTTAGGAACTCTTCAGAGAAATAATCGAAGGGAAGCTTTGTTGAGGGCAATGGTTTTCTACAACCCAACAGGCAGAGGCTGCATGTATGAATAAGTAAAAAGATAAGAACTTAACCTTCCCCATACTGGAAGTTTCTTTCTAGCAAATTGATTGCATAGAAAGTTTTATATATGCATATGTGTGCATGTATTTCTGTATTTTCACAGTCTTGCCTGGCAAAGAAGCATTTCTAATATGCTTTCAGATCAAGGTCTGTCAGCGTGGGCTTTTTTCCCTTTTTGCCTGTTTTTTTTTTAACCATGGATTTAGGTTATTGTCTGCCAACATTTACTGCCTGAAGCTTCACTTTAGGCCCCAGGGGAAACTCCACATCCCTATTTTAGGCAATGCCATGCAGTGCCTATGTGGTGCAGGGGCGAGAGCTGCCCTGGAGGCAGATGTGGCACCCAAAGCGTGGCTGCATGGTGGCCACCACCATGCCACTGGTTGCAGTTGCCCAGTATTCAAGCACCGACACAGGCAGCCTTGCTCTGGTCAAGTGGAAGAGGCTGAGTACATACCTTGGCCTTCTGGATCTCTTAATCACACCTAATTTATACTGGAGACCAAGTCCAATAACTTCTGGAGACTTTGTAAAAACACTTAGTACGGTCCAAACAATAACAGCACCAAAAGCTCACACCATAAAGATCTCTTAGGCTAAAATAGAAAGAGATACTTGCAGAAGATTTTTTGTTCTTTTCGTAATAACAAAGATTTGAAAGGAGGGAGAAGTATCACAGATAGGCAATTCCTTTCAGAGGGGTTTCTTTATATATCTCTATGTGAAAGCCGTTGGTAAGGGAAGAAAAAATAAAGTAATGCTCTGAAATAAAATTTGTACAGATGTAGCTTTTTTTTGAAATGACATCCCATTTCTCAAGAATTCGATGTAGCCTTTAGTCAGCCTTGTTTCTTACTGTTCTCTGTGCTTTGCATGGTAATTAGCTGCTCGTGTTATCAGCAGTGCGATGCTCCCGGCTATTTCTTCAGCAGCCGCTGCCGTTATCCTCGGCAGCAGCTCCTCACATCCTCCTGCCAGCCTGTACGCCAGCCCCATGCATGTGCAGATGCCAGGCGTTCTTCAGGCTGCACCCACTGAGGAGCGAAGGTAATGGGCACGACATCGGAGAGGGAAGAAGCCAGAGCCCATTTCCCCCAGCAGCTCCCTGAGGCTTGCCCGTATTTCGCTGATGGTTCACTGAAGGTTCAGTGAGGCAAGTTTGTTATGACAGATCACAAAATGCAAAGGGAGGCAAATGAGCTGGGTTCATCAATGTCACAATAAATACAGGGTGAAAGCTCCTGGGCTTAGTTGGGAACAGCAGCCTCAAGAGCTCTATTTTGTTTGGTTAAGTGTTTTTTTTTGAAAAATAATTAAAACATTTCTTGCACAAGCACACTGTGGCATGCGGGCTGTTGAGAGGGTGGAGGGACAGCTTTGCAAGGACTGCCAGCACTGCTGACATCAGCCTTACGCAGGTGCTGCGTCACGCAGCCAGCGCTGACATGGTAGGGTTTGGATCAGGCAAGTCCACTGATGCAAATAGCACGTCAAGTGGTGTGTGCTATTTCTTGTCTGCAGGAAATGCAATGGCTTCTTTTAATTCAGATTTCAAGAAACATTTACCAGCTTCTTTTTTTTTTTTTTTTTTGTAGACTAAAATATGGCCATGAAGTTAAATTCAGGTCGCCAGATGCACAGGCAGTGAGGGGTCATCTGTAACATGAGGAGAGACACAGCAGAGAAGGAAGCATTTACACTAAGAATGGGGAGGTTTTTTCCATAACAACACCTACAGACACTTTTCTGACATAGCTTAGGTCCCACAATAACACTCTGCATTGATATTATGAAGAAAAACATAATATGGCCCCAGGCCATATGAAATTGTAGTTGCTTGCTCTGTGCAGAGCACGGTTTCTTAACTTACCCACCCTGATTCTAGAAAGTTTGGTATCAACAGTAATGCAGGATCTTTACAAGAAATCAAACAAAAAGTAAATTAAGAAATTTATATTTGGCATTCAAAAGATGAAGAACAAAGAGGGAAATACAGAAATTTATGATTTTTTTCCAAATATTGTTTTCAGTTTTGTTTATCTTGTGCTTGGTCTTGTGTTTTCAGATTATTTTTTTTGCCTTTTGAAAGGCTGTGTGATATTACTGAGAGATGTGAAAAATATTTTTTACTGCCTGCCCAGGGATATGATGTGGTAGGGAGAATAACTATAGTTTTAGTTCTGTGGTAATGGAAGGTGTAATTTCTTGCTGATGAGTATTTGCAGACTTATTTCATTACAATTCTAGGAGGGATATTTAATTTTGTAACAGAAGCTTTTTTCTAAACCTACTCTGAAATAGCCTATTGCCAAAGCTACCTCCAGTAATTTTGCCTTCACACTAAAATAAAGAACATCATTTTACTTTATGATAAATGCATTGTATACAGCATAAGATGGTAGGTCATCTGATGCCTCCTTCTACAGAATAGAGATACAGATGGCAATGGACAAAGAATAGCAAACTTGAGGTCTGGCGGTGCATTCGCTGCTCTGTAAACAAGGTGCTCATGGTGAGGGCTTTACACTCTCTGCTGTTGCTAATGGGATAGTAAGTCATAGGCCAAGGTCTGGAGAAGGAGAAAACGGAGGGAAACCCATGGAAAAGAGAGAAGTAAAATTCAGCTAACATTAGTTTTGAAATTTTTAGATATCTAGAGATTGATGTGGTATTTCTGTCTGTCTCTTCTTAGCTTAATTGGCAACATGAACTATTGCACTTGCCCCAGCATCAGGAAAGGTCACACCTACCATTGCGCGGCTTCTCAGGAGCAGGGCTGAGATCAGAAGAGGGCTATCTGCACAGGGCTGCAGCTTCTCTTCAACATCATTCCACCAGAAATGAGTAATTGTCCAAAGGCTGACTTTATAGCATGCTTAGTTCCTTTCCCTTTGAAATCAGTGGCGGAACTCAAGGGTGAACTGTAAAGCTGACAGACTGTCCAAAAGGAGTTAATGTGGTTCATTTTTTTAACAATCAATATTCAGCAAAGTTTTAGCAGGAGTGCTGACAAATTTGACTTTTTTGAAAAGAAGAGACAAAGACTAAGCTTACTTCCCTGCTAGCTCTTTGGGGGCAGTAATTATTCGTATTGGTTTTTTTTCCATCCCCACTTCCCACATGGGAGGACTTCAAGCCCCAGACTCCTGCCTCCTCAGTTAGTTCTGTTCTGCAAAAGGAAGAAAACCGTTCTTTGAGAAGTTGCCCGGGAATTTAGTGTGGTGAAGTAAATTATCAGAAAACTTGCTTGGTGCAGCAGCCACCTGTATCTTGGGGAGAGCTGCAGGAGACAGCCACCCCCTCATCATCAGTACCTCCACCCATAGTGTGACTCTCTCTTCCCAGCTGTGCTGGGCAGCACAAGTGAACTGTGGGTACGGGGCAGGAAAGGGGTGGGGGTGTGTATGTATGCATAAGTATGCCAGACTGGTGTCTTTGGCTGCCTTGTCTTTGCTGGCAGAAATTTGGGTCTTAATGGGCAACCAAGGGGAGAGTGCTTCCTATAGGGGAATAGATGCTCTTCCAAATCTCTGATTTCCCCTCTCTGGAATAGCTCTTGAGGAAGCCATGCCACTGAGCAGAGCTGAATTCCTATGAACCCTAGGTCCCACAACATTTGGCTGGGTTTGGGGTCAGCATTTCAGGAAATCATTGGCTTCTCAGGACTGCTGTACTGCCAAGCTCCTGCTCAGTGTTGCCACCTGTGTGGCGTTCCCTGCAGCTCTCCCCCCAGCATCACAGGTGCTTCCACCCTATACATCACCAGGCTTTGCATAAGTAGTGTCGCTGCAGAGTCTTTCTTGCACAAAAGATGCAGGGAGATGTTATTTATTTAATATAAATAAATGCACATATTGGATCTATGTACATGCAATAACTGTTCTGCTTATGCTTACTCATATGCAGTGTATCCAAACCAGCAGGAGCTGCATCCAAAAGTGGCGTAAACAAAATCCCATGAATTTATACCAATATGTTGCAATCGTATGTAAACACTGCAAATATTACATCTTGCTGTGGTGCTGATGGGGAATAATGCGAGAATTTTAAGCAGTGCAACTTCTCAGATGCTGGGAAGACTTGGCCTCATTTTGAAACTGTAATAGAGGTTGGAATATATTTCATGTGACAACCATGTCCTCAAACCTGCTATTTGTTATTTCTTTTTAAGACACAAATAAACAATTTTCTCATTTTGTTTACAGGACAGTGGAACAGGAGATAACAGCTGCATTGAAGAAATATTGCGGGTAGGAATCCTTAAAAGAACATTTTTTCCAGTGCCATTTTGTTTACTCTAAAAAGACAAGAAAATAGCAAGAATATTGCAATTACTGCTGTTAAAAATATTACTCTTTTAGATTGTCATCTTTCTAAGGAAAAAGTAGGCAAACTTAGTTCCTCATGAAAAATAATTGAAAAATCTGTGAAAACAACCTTCCCGAGCCTCTGGATTTCACTGCTACTTTGTGCCAGTGCGGCTGACCTTCATGCATGCAGAAGCAGATAATGGGATAAATTATAAACTGAAATGTACAATGATGTTTCAGGTTTACAAACCATGCAAAGTGCATGTTTCCATTAATCATGACTGTCAAAAATCTTAATTTTGAAGGGAGGTCTAGGAAGGTCATTTTCCACCTGGAGTTAATTAGAATCCATTATGTAATGTCATTATGTCCATTATGTCCATTATATAATGACAACGTGCAAAATCCGTAGTTATTTCTATATTTCATTATTATATCTTTTATCTTACTAATTTCTAGTTTATTTTCATGGGGCAAATTAACACACATCCAGAGAGATCTTGGCTTGAATCGAGTTTGATATTGATTATTTTCTGAGGCAGACAAATTTATAAACAATGATACATTTCCATATATTTTAACTTGTGGTTTTTCTGGATCATTTTCTAAACTGATAATTCAATAATTTGCAATGCTGATAAATCTGATATAACAGTGATTGAAATTACCAAACAAGGTAGATGGAATGGTAAAACCTCCCTATTACTGTGTGTGCTTCTACCTCTTGGATATCCACTGCCCAAATGTTTCAGATTGTTTATAAACTGTGGGGCTATAAATATTTGGTTTAGAGATTAGGAGTGCATTAAGCCTGTTGCTTCTAAAGGCATTTCTCCATTGTCAGTGAATATGTTAAATACAGCTTTTAATTCTGAAGCTGGACAAAGAGTTTATCGAAGGGTGATGATGATGTATTGCTTATGACTTCACTGGCAGAGCTTTTACTTAGCTAACATTTACAAAGTAGGCTTTTGTAGCACTGAACTGCATATTCAACAAGCCTTAGCCCCAGTCCCCGCTGTTTTGTCATGAATTAGTAGCAGATAGTCTAATTCATGAGAGCTTTTTACATTTTTCATGATCCACTAAGTATATGATGTGATGTAACGTGATGTGATGTGAGGGTTATTCACCCTTTTTTTTATGCAAAGCTTTGAAAATGAATGGTCAAAGAAGCGGGTCTTCCTCCTTAGGTTGCGCAATTTGGCTTGTGCAATTAGTCAAACAATGCAGAAGAGATATGTCCTTCCATGTAGAGGAACATGGATACGTAAGAGACCCCAAGGAGAAGAGAAGTGCAGTATATGGCTAGGAATGGTATGGTGCATCTCCAAACCAGTGAACGCAGCTGCTGCTCTCTCTTTTTTCACCTCAAATTTTTTTTATTTTTTTTAAGCTTTGTGATGAAGCTGTGCTTGGCTGGATAGGACACTTTTGTTTGTGAGCACTTATTCCCCAATTATTTCACTTTGCTTAAAAACTGAATAGAACAAATGGCAGCTCAAAAGCCACACTGCACATCTGTGTCACACTGTCTGCTGAGGCTTAGCATGGCTGAAATAGAGAGTGTACTGTTTTCATCCCGTAGCTCTTGTCCTCACAGGAATACTCGGTCATCATGGGAAATCTCTCCCATATGCCCATCTTCCAGGTCTGCAACCTGGGTATCACTTTCTATTCTGAACTTCCCTTGTGTCTCTGTGTTTAAAACTACATGTAAATCTTGCAGACTGTTACTCTATAGCATTTCTAGTTGAAGCTCTTTATTCACAAATATGTAAGTCTCAGGTCCAAATTCTCATTCCACACCTTGATTGCTGCAACATCCTTTCCTTGGTTTTGACAAATGCAACGTTACCCACCTCCATTCACACTGCTGTGCAGATCATTTTCCTACCTTGACATCTTGCCCAAAGACATTTGTCTTTGCATCTCGCTACTGTCATCTCCTTCTCTAGCACATCAAGCACAGCTATTTGTCTCTTGATTTTAAGGCCTCGAACCTACCAGCCTCTGCTTAATACATTAGCTCTCACTTTAGCTTACCTGGTGATGCCAGCTTCTGTCACAATGTCGCTAAGTTTGACATCAATTAATGTCTCCCATGCTTCCCATCAGATCTGGGAAGAGCCTTGAACACTTTCCCAATTGGCTTCATACCTACATTCCAGTCCTTTCTCAAGAGCATCCTTTTTCACAAGAACTGTGGATAAACAGTGATGAGGTCAGGACTGTACCACTGTTTCTTGTGCTTGAACCCTGTTGTCTCACTTGTCCCTTGTAGTGCCCGCTTGGGTCAGATATGTCCATACTCTCTTTTGTCCTGAAAAGTGAACTTTCTATGTTGGGAAATGGCTGTGTAGTACTAAGCGATGCTTAGGTACTCTCACAATACAAACTCAGATCAACAGTGATTGTCGTTACCGATGATTAGTCGAAAGAGCAAGAATAATAATGCATCGTTGGTACTCACTTTGTAAAGTACTAGCACAAAGGCTTTTCCAGCCCTCTCCGTGCCCTCTTGTCCTGAACAGATCTATTCAGTTTTAACACCCATTTTCTGGTTTTCTGAAATAAACTGTTACAAGGAATGCCATTTCCATGTTTTTGCTGGAGGTGCTATTCACATAGTAAAGACAAAGTTTAGCTTCTTTTTGGACAGAATATATGCAGATCCTGTACGAGTGCCCAAAGGCAGACAATTAAAAGCCACAGGAATTCCTTTTGTTCTCCTCAGAAAAGATAGCTCTTTGCTCATACACTGAAATATGTTTATTATAGGAGGGGCCACTTGACTGTACGGATCATCAGCAAAAGGAAGAAGATGCTTTAAATTTATCTTTCTAAGGAACATCACACCCTATTTTAGCTGTGTCTTGCACAACACAAAAGCAGAAAACATCCTTTCTTTCTAGATTGCACGTTCCCTGCACATTAGGCTGTGGCTTTTCCAAGGGATAAGATACTTCCACAGCATGCCCATGTTTCTCCAGTCATGGAGAAACTCCCTTAGTAGAAACTGCCCTTAGTAGAAACTCCTTTCTACTAAGGGCAGTAGAAAGTGTGTCTCCAGGTCTGCTCCCTCTGCTTCCCTGTGTTTCCTTCCCCTGGCAGGGGAGAGGTGGCAAGTCCTGGTTTGTGCACATATCTTGTCACCCTCTGGTTTCAGGACATGGCCAGAACTAACATCTGGACCTGGGCTGAAAAATCAGTTTAGGCATAGTTTTAAAATCACCGAATCTTATTTTGCACCACCTGTGACAAGAATTTATAGTCTTTGTGCTGTCTGGTGCAATGCAGGGTGCCACAGCTTAAGCCTAGCCCTTTTTGATGTTGTTTTACCAAACATATCAGGGCATCTGTAGACTTTGTAAATTGACAGATCCTTCTGCACGAAGCTGCAGCTTCCAGAAAAAGCCCCCAGGAACTGAGATGCAGAACCGCTTCCAGTCCTGAAGGAGGTTGATTAACAAGACAGTAATCCTGTTGCGATCGGAGCTGTTGTAAGGACTCCTGCTGAGTTTATAATCGCTGCAGGAATCCTGAACCTCATCTAACCCCATGTACTAATTTATAGCAACTTCTTCAAAGCTTAGTGACTGCTCTGGCCAGCTGCAGGCACACACGTTAAGGGTAGAGAAACTTCTAAGAGAGCCTTCAATGTAAATAACTCCTGTAAGACCAAGTTACAGATGCAATGTCAAATCAAGAGAGAAAAGCCTTGTTATTTGACAGTAGCTATAAAAGGCAAATCCTTGTAAGCTTTTGCATTGTTGGTGGAAAACATGCTAGAAAACTTTGAAGCAAAAAATAAGAGTTAAGACAACGCAAATATTCTTTATTCCACCGTGTCTGGAGCAGTTGCTACCTGAGTTTCTGAGACACCACCAAGGACAACTTACTCATTTCCTCACTAAAATACAGGCTTACTAAACAAGACTAGTAATTTTTGGCTGATTTCTATTTGATTTTATCAGTGTATGGAGCTGTATATATTGTTATGACTGGTGGGGTTTGGAGTAAACATTTATTTTGCTGTAGTACCTGAGAAAAATGCAGGAGTCCTGCCTCTCCACAAAGTTAACTGCCGCAACCAAAACTGGATCCACTCTGAGTATATTTGCTATGGATTTAGGGAGAAAGGGAGTGTGTTGAGTGTGGGAAGTTCTTGGTTTGTAAGGTAAGTGGTTGGAGATTGATCTGGCTATTCTTATAGTCCTAGCTTCAATTTCCTAGAGTTGCGGCAGCTTTGTTGTAAGGAAACCCACAGGCAAGCTGAGCTTTTAATTATTGAAGATGTACCTTGTGAATTCCCTGGGGTTTTTCCGTGTTGACATGAGAGGTGTCATTGAACTGGGGAGAGACGGACGTAGTTTGAGTGTTTGGCCTGCAAACAGTGTTTGACTGCAGGATGCAGAGGCAGCGGGAAGCTAATGGAGCAACAGGATCGCAGAGAAAGGGCTGGAGGAAAAGCAGGCAAGGCCAGTTAACACAGAAGAAGCTGCCTCCTTTGGGATGGCATGGAGCAGAGGGGAGGCAGATTAGGACGTGGGGTGGAGGACAGATACGTTTCTTGCAGGGAAGACAGAAAAAGCCGTAGGAGAGGCAGTGAAAGGACTGAGAGCATCCCTCCCAGTGAAGGACAACCCTGCTTAGTGCCACAAGCCTCCTGCCCCAGGGTGCGCACCCGCAGGTGCCCTTGCAAATGAGTTGTGACTCCTCGTGGCCAAAGGACATCCACTTATGAAAACATGACATTTTAAGTGTGATGGCTTTGATGAGTAATTTACTTGCATCTCTCTACCCTGTGAAACTAATCCGAGTATGTAAAGCACAGTACTTTGTATTTGAGCAATGTAAAAAACTGAATGAAAACAGAATCTAATTCTGTGTTTTTCCCCCTTCCCCACTTGGGATCTCTTGGCTCATTAGAAGCCTTGCTAATTCTTTAGCAGAAAGCATTACAGATCAACCTATCAAATATTCAGGCTTTTTTTCAAACCTGAACAGCCATATGTGCTGTGAGATCAGCTGCACTCCATCAGCTGATTGAATTAAAACAAGAGCAGAGGTAAATTAGAAACTGTCTGCACAAGACAAATCCTGTGAAAACATGAAATCCTACCAAACACACTGTCACTGTGAATAAGCATCACAGTCAGTGGAGCACGTGTCAATACTTAGAGGGGAGAAAAATCAGTTTCTTAGAGGTAGGTTGTTAGTTCAACAACTGTGAACTGCTGCCTTGTAAATGTTAATGACTGTAAGATCCCACTGGCTGCAGTTAAGCTCCTGGTGGAGTCGGACATGTGAAGAATTACAGAACACAGATATGGTAATCAGCATTATATTTCTAAACACTCCTCTTGCTTTCCAAAGCAGAGGGAAAAGGCTACAGGTGGAAGGAGACCCACTTTGCTGCATGGCGCTGGTGCAGTCGCTACCTCTGAGCATTTTATTGCAGTCTCACTGCTGGAAAGAAATTGCTGGGAAAGTTTGGAACGGAGGTGAGAAGGCCACCCTCAGCATGGGGAAATTCGAATTGGCTTTTGTGTCTGGGGATGGTGGGAAACTGCTGGGAAAGTTGCAGGAGGAATACAGCAACTTCAGGCAAAAGAGGGGCGGTGGGGGAGAGAGAAGGTATGGAGACTCAGACGCAGCCCCAGTTTGCCGACACTGCCTTTCTCGCTCAGTCTCATTGAACACAGAAGTACTCCAAAGTGTCAGAATCATATTAAAAATGTATCAGAGGCATAAAATAACATCTGTTTTCATTGCAATCTTTCAGAAGAACTTTCACAGCACTGCTTTGCTTTCATTCTCCTAAATTTCGGAGCAATTAAAGCATTATTTCGGCTGATGTGTACTGTTCGTTGCTTTTCTTCAGTGTTATTCTTTTTGTCTTCCTTAAATAAATAAAAAAGCATACCAAATAGTGTTTGGAAAATGTGTCGTTTCACCTGAGCTGCTAAACCCCAGAAACATTAAGCCATATTTCAAAGCATCTAATCCAACTGCCAGTATTCTACCAATTAACATTGCTCTTCTAACCACATTGTGACATCCAGCTCACTTGTACAGAATCATTTCTACAGCAGTTGCTGTCTGCAGTCTCCAGCCAGCCTGGGTACCACTAGTGGTGTTGATGAAAGCACCATGGAACTTCAGCAAACTCTACCTGGAGCTTCTCCAGCTTCTCAGTGAGAAGCTTTTGCTCTTGTGCTGCTAGAGCAAAAGCAGCAGCAGTACCAGAGCTAGATAAACATATTTTGGGTTTGGCCACGTAAGCTGCAATGACTACAGAGGAGGTATAGTCCATTGGTCCCTTGACTTCTCACACCTTAGCAACTTTCAGGATATGCCATCTTTATGTGGTACTTTAGACTTTCCCACTCTGTCTGCTGCAGCCAGGGTCTCTTTATTACCTCTTCATCTGCCCAAAAGGCTGTGAGGAGATGCTTCACTTTTCACAGCTTTTGTCCCTGTTTGGGCTTTCTTAGATCACCACAGTCTCTCTCCAGGTGATTTTCTTGTCAGTTCATCTGAACAGAAGCTGCTCCTGGTTTGGGCACCACGTGTGGCACTTCCTTTATGTTGCCAACATTGTGATATTCAATTGTCAATAAACCTTTGCAGCCAACATGCTAAACCCAGACATGTAAACACCACTTCCCTGGTCCTTAACATATAGTCTGAGGTATAGAGCACCATGTAAAATGGCACTAAAATATTATACTAACAGTCTAGTGTCAACCAATGATGAATTACTTGTACATCAATGCCCCCCTTGAATTGTCACACTCAGATTTTTTTGCTGCTGTCACTGTTGTTGTTGAAAATAGTGTCTCAAAGGAGTTTGAGGTTTGAATTATGCTGTATATTAGAACCTCGAACTTAATAAATCTCCATGACAATGAAAAAATACCACCTTAAAAAAGCAAAAACTATAAATTGTTTAGTGGAAATAGGAGATCAAGCTAGAATCTTTTATGATGGGAATAAGACCTACAAGAAATGCCACTCAAAGGTAATCTGCCTTTCAGAGTTCCAGGTCCCAGCAGAGAACATGGAGGCACTTTCTGCGGCATTAGCGACTCATGCAGGTGCACCAACATTTTCAAATATGGCAAAATCTGACCTGTTTTGAATTGAATAGGTAGTATGTAGGAAAGAGACCTCTATTTTTCCTAGAACACAAGTGGCCGATGTGGGAAGGCTTTATGTTAGGAAAAGGCAGGCCAGTATAAAAAGAGCCGGTGAAACACTATCGTGCTAATGTGGTGGAATTAATTTTCAAAATTGCTGTTTTGTACTGAGTGTATACACCCTGTTATTTGACAAGGCAAGAGAGAATCCAGAATGAATTATCCAGCCTCTCTGCTATACAAAAATAATACAGTAAAATACTTACTAATTTTTCCCTCTGTTTAGAGTGTTTTACAAAGCTGAAAAAGAGGCACAATCACCATCTTGTTCCAATACAGATAAATGATTCCTTGTTATGAATGGCAAAGGGCCAGATAGATCCTCTTTTTGTATATCCCTGCCACAGCTCCTCTGAGGCCAAAAGAACTATGCATATTAATACCAGAAAAGATCAGTGCTATCAGTCTGAATGAAAGAAAAATAAAATTTGGGTAATAGCAGGTATCCACACTACTGGGAGCCTGGGATTTGGTGCTTTCAGCTGCCACCTTTAAAGAACAGCCTACTTCCTATGCCCTTGGTAAGATTCATTCAAAACAAAGGAGATGAGACTTGAGATGATGGCATTCCTCAGTAAACCCTATGGTGAGAGTGGTTTCTTCTTTGATTAAATGGACATTAAGGAAGCAGAGTCATCAGAGCAATGCAACTAGATGCTGTTATACATTTCCCACCCAAGTTCCCATCATTCCATCCCCATTTTCTTCATCGTGTTTCCAGGGATGGCTGTAGAGTAGGGGAGGGAGAAACAGAGGGCTTCCAGTAGTGTGCATGTGTTTTGGACTCTAGACTGCAGCTGTGGCTGCAGAGCTGGACAGTCATTACCCTATAGTCCCCAACGCTTAAGGACATAGCGCTGGTTTGCCCTGTGGGCCTGCATGGTGACAGAGGTACTGCTATCTTCATCTTAAATGTGTCTCTGAAAACCTGCATTAGATTGGGTTTTAGTTTTCACTGGCTGACGTTAAATGTGTCCTTCGGCAGTGCACCTCTTCCTGTCTTCTTCACTAATATTTTCAGTAGACATGCTCTAACATCTAGGAAATTCCTCTGTGGTGCCTGATTTTCCATAACTGGAGATGATCAGCAGGGACTCTCCCACTACTGTCACTTTTTGGTCTGACTGAGGAAGCGTGAGCTCTCTGTTTATGTCTGAGAGAGGCAGCTTTCCTCATCTGGGAGCTGAGACAAATATTCTTTTGTTAATCATATTTAATCATATTTAGGAGCAACACATGAGTTAGCAGTTAGCTTTGCTTGGCAGAAAGGCTTTAAGGAAATTGTGGGAGAAAAGAGGAGTCTGCTAAAAGGAAATTAAATCACTTTCAAGAATATTCCATTGCAATGTCTATACTAATAAGTAAAATGGACTAATAACTGTTCTCTTACCCTGAGGCCAATCAGCGTAACATGGCTCATGTCCAAAGAGCTAAGCTCTCTTAGAGCCGTGAAGCAGAGTAGTTTCACCCACGCTGCCTGTTGGGAGAGGCCCCTGGGATTTTCTCTGCAAGAGTTGGCCCTGGTTAAAATGGTGCTGATGGCAGCGATTTAATGATATGCACAGTTGTGGGCTGGCACTCAGGTGTGTGGTCCCGTTGGTGTGTTAGGGGAGGTGTGGTCTAACTTTTCTATACAATGAGCTGGACTTTCTCCTGCCTTGAGCAAAAAAACTCAAAGGCTTTGGAGGATACAGCACAAGCCACACTGCAAAAACTGGGATCAAAAATCTCCACCATTTTTTACCCTATATATTTTGTCAGGTTTTTGCCATTGTAGTTCATTGCCCTCAGGATATATTGGGTTGGTTTTTTTCCTTTGAGAATGTGAAAGGTAAAAACTGTTTTTGAAGGAAAAACAAGAACATGCACAGTCATTTGTCTGCAGAATGCGAAGTGCTGTTAATAGAATACTTTGAGAGACTGACTGAATGCTGATCAAGTTTTCACCAAACAAAATGCTGTAGTATCTGTCCTTTATGATTAGCGCTAAATGCCATTTAGTGTGCATGGTGCATCATGTCATTCTTAGAGTTATTTTGGATTTCGGGGCTTAGGAAGTAAAATGCTGTCAGGTACGCTTCAAAAGTGAGGTAGCTGGAAATGACCCAATAATTTCATGTACGAGTTATTGATATTGTCTTAAATAATGGGATACTGACTCAGTCATCCAAACAGTACCACTATACAGTTTATAATGAAGATGGTGATAAACCTTTCTGACAGTTTCTGAAAACTTATTTTTTGCCCACAGAATTAATTTAATTTTTAAAAACTTTTCTTTGCAATAATATTGACTTCTCTTAAAGTCACCCCAACATAAAAGGGCTAATGTACAAACTTTTGTTAAAAAACATGCCATTTTATATAGAAATTGCAAGCCTGTCACTTTAGCCTTGGGGGAAAAAACGTTATTCAGAGTAATGACAATAGCTTGGTGGGAGAGAAAGTGGGCTTCATGCAGTAAAAAAGTTTCTCTCCAACCGTGTTGGTTTTCCACAGACTTTTTTTTTCATTAATTTTATCAAGTTATTTGTTATTTACTCATGAATGCTGAATAAATACTGAACAAATTCAAGACATTATTAATTTTCCTAGAATTGCATGCATGCATATGTAATGGTTTATTATAGCCCCAAGTTTTCAACATGTTCCAGTGCAAATGAGAAGAGCCCAATTAAAAAAATTGTAGACCCTGATGCAACCTTTGTTGACTTCGGATCCTGATGTTGCATTGAGCACCAAAAGAGCAAATTATGCCCATTAAATTAAGTAAACATTTTCTTCATTTATCTGGATGGCTTTTTTCTGTCAGTGAAAACTACTTTTTGCTAAAAATGCCAACCCTTAGAAACTTAATGAGTATTAATGAAAAGCTGAAATAATTTAGCACGGACAAAAAGAGGGTAATTTTCCTTAGACATTTCGTTTAGTATGAACTGAATCCTAAAAGGCCTATTCTCCTTGTGGTTTGTCAGAATAATTCTTATTATAGTCAATAGGAACCAGGTATATATGCATCAATAGCAGAATAGATTGCTAAATATAGTTGCCACCGCGGCAGCTGGTTCCTTCTCTTGTTGATCAGATGGGGAAGCTGGAAGCTGCAGCAGCCTCACAGTGTAAGAAAGACAACCTTTGAAGAACTTTTCTTTTTTTTTTTTCCCCTGCAACCAGGGGCATGAGCTCAATTTCGTGCTTCCAGGTGCTTCAGACTTTTCTCAAGCAGAAGGGCAATCTTCAGCATGCTGTGTTTGGGCCCACCACAAAGGGCCAACAGGCATGAAAGCTTCCCTTAGCCTCAACAGCCTACACAGATTTGCCACATGCATCATGTTTTCCAGGCTATGTGACCACTGCAGGTTCTGCAGACATTCCAAAAAAATATAGATGGTTGGGTCTTTTCCCCATTAGCTGGGGAAGCAGCGTACATCTTTAGACAAAGCAAAAGGTTCTGCACGCTTTGACTCGTCTAAATTTCCTCACCATTTTTTGCTGTCACTCCTCATCTCTCTTGCATCTGAAGATGACATTTCCACCCTGTCTTCCAGGCTTAGCCTGGCTTTCCCTCTCCCTCCCCTCCTGGGCAGCAGCGTCTTTCATCCTCCCTGGTGTCTCCCTGCTCAGAGCACTGCCCCCGGGCTCTCTTCTCCTAAATAAGCTGCCTTTGTCTCTGGGCCCTTGGAGTCTCATAGGAGTCACTTAGGCTCTGTGATTTTTTTTTAAGACCCAGGATTAATATCTGATAACATTTTTCACTTGTCTGGGATTTTCTGCTATCCAAATCGAGAGCCCTGTGGAGAAGCAGGGGAAAACAATGGCCCTTAACCTTTTGTTTTCCTTGAGTAAAATCTATTCAGGTGCTGATAAGCTTTAGCTATCGACTTTTTGTGGACAGACATTAACTTATTTTCCCTCTCTTCTTTGCACATGGAGAAAGCATTACACCATAAAAAACAGCCATAAGGAATTCATAAATTATACATAGGCAGATTCCCCAAATCATCAAACATTCCTTTCTGTAAGGGATGTTCCCTATCAGTTATTGTTTCTGTGGTGTATGTACCTTTCCATATCTTGTCATCTAAGCTTTTGCGGATTTTTTTTCTTCTTTCTATTTTATTTTTTTTTTAATTTGATGAGTTCTGATTTAAAACAAACCGTCAGGATTCTGCTTTTTAACCCCTCTCTCTGTCCGTCTTTGCAAGCAGAAACCATACAGGTTGTGTGGACAGGTGGGGAGAGTTCTCAGCTGAGACAGATAGAGACCTGCAGTCCTTGGTTTCAGTGTCCCATCTCTTGAACCCGTGATGCCAGTGGAAGAGCCAGCCTGCCCAGGGATGCCTGTGCTTTGGGTACTCTCACGTGGCCTCTGGAAGTGTTTCTGGCTGCAGCAGCTTTGCAGATGTGCAAGGCTGTGGATCCAGCTTGAGAATGTCCCCTCTCACACGCTTCACTTGGCAGAAGCTAATTCAAAATTCATATGGCACTGAAAAAGCCATGCCAGCTAAACAGTGTATGTGAGTACCAGCAAGCTAAACACATGCAGAAATAGGCTGATCTATGACGCATCTTCTTCTGTCTGCTCAAGTGCCTGTGTTTTGGGAAAGAGCCATGGGATTGGTAATCATTGCAGAGTATATCCCAGGAACAACGTAGCAGTTGGGGCCAGCAAGAGGCACCTAATTTTGGTGGAATCATTGCGCTGTCTCCTCAACTTTTCTGCAAAAGATAACACTCTTACTAAATTTTTAAGGCCATGACTCAAAAACTAGGCTTGAGTTTTCCTGCAGCAATGATAGAATCAAGTCTTACAAGTATAAAACTTCGGTGTCTTTAAAATACAAAGCAAAGATTTAAAGCGTTGTTGGCCTGGCAGACACATTTTTACAAAGTTCATATACCAAAATAAAAGCACTCTAAGAATTCTAACAACTTAAAGTGTGTTAAAGTATATGAAAATGGACCGTTCTGTGAGGAGAAGATAAGAGGAATTAAACGCAGAAGCCAACATAGGTAAAAGGGAAAATGAAGCTGATCACGAACCCATTCATCCCAGCCATTCCTCTCCAGCTCATGTCCACTCGTCTCTCCGCTGCTCTGTTGCTGTTTCTAAATCCAGATGGCTGCAGGGTCAATCCAGCCAAGCATTCCACTATTTTTCTGGTGAGCGAGAAGTCAGGCTCCTGCTGTGAATCACCTTCATGCCGCCGCCTGCTCCCGCTCGCTGACTTTTAGAAGGAGCAGGCACCTAGCCCCAAGTTCAGTGTTGGAGGCAGACAGTTTGTGAGCACCCCTTGCAAAACAGGCAGAGCATCGACAGCTGAACTGTTTGCATTAGTTCCACACAGGAGGGATGCATCAACCTCCTGGCAGATCTAAGATGTGAAACACGGTACAAGGATCTGCAAAATTAAATACTTTAAGAGAACGCTGCTGGTCTATCTGAGTCCATCTAAACTGGTGGTAGCCTAGAGGAACCTAGCACATCTGGCTCTGTCCTCACTGTACAGCAGGGCAACAAACCTGCATACATCAGTCCATACAACTTTCCCGCACCCTCATTTCAGCCCAAAACCTCATGGATGCATTGGTTGAAGGGAATCCAAATCTAGCTTAGCTTAATCTTGGATCTGGGTAGCAGGAGGATGGGGAGCATGGAGAGTGATGCACTGCACTACGGAATTTAGACTAAGGCAGAAAGAAATCATTGTGTTTCAGAAATATCCAATGTTTAAGTCATTTATTGCAAAATAGAATTAATGTGTGTGAAAGCTTATAAAATGCACAGCTGCATTTCTCTGCAAAATTACAGGGTTTCATCTGTTTGGAAAAATGGCTGTCAATTCCTTGGTATCACGGAGACTATTTAAGGTCCCATCTACCAAAGCATATTTGAAGAAAGTTCAGACCTTTTGTGCCTGACACTTAGATTCTGATTATCTGTCTGGAGGCAAAGCTCCTCATTTTGATATGTAATGAATAAAATGCACAAGTGGAAGGAATCAAGATAATGAATTTGCAGGATAATTTTACTAATTATCTTGTTGCTGATCATAGAACCAAGGCACTGCAAGTCAGTCCTACTACAGCTATTAATATGCAATGCCTAAAGCTGTTCTTGTAACATTTATTACTCATCTCGCTAGTTCTACACAAGTTGATAGTTTTCTATTAAATTTGTAAAAGTGAAGTTGTTAACATGTTCCTTGTTCTAAACACAACACATTAAATTATACAGGTTTAACAAAGTCAAAAGTAAAGGAGAGCATTTAAAATAAGATGTTTTCAGCTGCATGAATGTTAGGTGATGAGTTGAGATGGAATTTATCTTACTTATAAAAGCTTGTAGTTATTTGAAGATGGGTATCTAATCTAAGATATGAATTTAATCTCCCTAGGTAGTCACGGGAGAGAGGATGGGACAAATTGTCCTCTGAAGGTGACTCTCTCCTCATGGATTACAGAGGGATCCCAGTTGATCTGCTGGACAGTTTTTTTTTGTTGATTTTTTAATGACTAAAGCAAGAGGGATTGAAGTTTGTTGCTGAGAAATATTAAATAGGGCACTTTTCAACAAGAGAAAAAACAGAAACAAGTAATAGTACCATGAGATTATGACTGGCCCCCTAGCCATTTGGTTGGCAATGCTTAGAAGAAGATATTTGGAGAACACAAGCATAGAGTCCGTACTGATCATCTGCCTGTGGGAACAGCTGAATATGAAAAAGTGTCTTATCAAAGCAAAACATTGGTATCCAAACTGCAGCAATGAGATAGGCAAGCTCAGGAGCCATAAAGGGATGCTCAGTGTGGCTTTAGGAAAAGGAACAAATGTGGGCATAGATGAGTAAAGATGAAAAATAATGAGTTTAAAAATACCTCCAAGAAAGACAAAAGCAAACACAATATTGGAGAAGTGAGCAGTGAGAGGAAGCAGCTTGATTCTGGCTGCTACTGATCTCTTCTGCATCCCGGAGGACTGGAAGGAGCTTGGTCTCTTTGCTCCCCAGAGCAGCACACAGTTGTCTCCCTGTATGATCAACCATGAATCTCCTGAACTGCGTGTGCAGCCTTTGCTGCCGTGCCCTCCCCTCTGCCAAAGTTTAGATGTTGCCTATTATTTTTCCCATGTGGAAAAGTCTGCGCTTTGGCTCCTTTTGAAGCAAAAGACAAGCAAAAAGGAAGCAAACAAAAGAGAAAATCTGGAGGCAGTAGAAATGCAAAATTCCATACAGTGTCCCTAAAGGGGGTGCTCTGGGTTGGCATGGCAGATCCTGGTCCTGTAACCTCATTTTTGTGTCATCCTTGCTGGACTCTGTAGACACCTTGTCTCTGCCTTGCTCAGTATTTGTTTAAGTGGACTTGGATCTCCAGCCTGTAGTCCTTGGCACTGCCCGTGTGATGGAGAGCATTGTAATAGGCATGTAATTTTTCCTTAGAAAGGAATAAAAATCCTCCCCAAAAAATCTATTCAGAGTACTCCAGCAGCAAGCTAAGATACCATAAAGTTTTTGATAACTAAATCCATTTGATGCTTTATCTCTGTCCTCAAATCATTTCCCTTAATATTAGACAAAACTACAGCACAATAAAAAACAATAATGGTCAGGCACTTGGCTTAATAAAAGAGTCTTTTGAACTGCTATTATAACATAGAAAAGAGGTCAGCCATTTCAGCATAGATCTTAAAGTTAGCTGGAAATATTTGTAATATTAACAGAAGAATCAAAGCTGCTTCTCTACCAACCATGCTGCAAATAAGGATGCTGCAAAAAAGGACTTTAGAAGCCCCAAAGGACTCTGCTTTAATAAGCGAGTCATCTAAAAGCGCTGTTGCAGACAACCAGAGGGTACAAAATAACCCAGACCAGAAATGATTTGACTGCAGAGAGACACTGGGAGGCAACAGGTTCTCTCTAGACGACTGGATAAAAACCGAGACAGTTTTGAAAAAATAAGCATTTATCATGCTGCCTTTTTAGTTACTATTTCATGGTTTGGTTGTGTTTTCCTCTCCCGTAAAAGTTCATCAGAAACATTAAAAGCAGAAATTGAGTGCTATTTGCAGGTTTTGTTTTTGTTGCTGTATGAAATCGAGAGCATACTGTGCTATAAATAAAAGCTTGTAAGTAAATTCCCAGCACATTAAAACCTGCCTAACAGGAGATTAAGATGGTCTGAAGTCACTGACTCAGATCATAAACAGTGTGCCGTTAGCTGAAATGATTAATCACTGTGGTATGAAAGAAAAGAGGAAATTTGTTAAAAAATAAGCAGGGGGCAGGATGCTAACTCCAGGGGCACGCTGATTGGCTCTTTAATAATGTATAACGAAGCTCGTGGCAGATCAAAAGCAAATCACGTGCAGCTGGCAGAAAATGAAATGGCATTAGGCAAAGTATTTGTCTAGCTATGAGGCTATTTAGGAAACTACTGTCTATTAATGTAATGTCTATTAAAGCTTTTCAAATTAATTTTTGCTGATAGAAGCCCCATAAATAAAACATGGTATACACATTTTATAGATATGCACTCACACATATGGGGATATCCATATGTGGACATTATGTATTATAAATACCGCAAACATTTAGTCGCAACTTTGCAAAATTACCAGACATTATTAGCAACTATTCAGGCTAATTAAATCATCTTCACGTTCTTATTTTAATTGTTGCTCTGTGTGAGCGTGCTGAATATTTGTTACTTGGTTGTGTTACCATACTGTTGCTGCTGTGACAGAATCTGACAAAAATTCATGGCAGAGGGAAGAGAGGAGAGGTACGGTGATGCAACATGCTCATTCCTCGCAGGTTACGCTGTCAACAATAATGGTCTCGAAGGGACACCCCTGTCTGCTGAGCTCCTTCAGCTTTGAACGGGTCAGCTCAGCAGCAGACGTGGGAAGCCAGGGAGCCATACTTACCCAAGGAGGTGTCTTTCCATTGGCATTCATTTTTCAAGGCACTGATGTGCCCATCCGTGGGTGGGGCTAGCCTCATGCAGAAGTCCACAGGCATGTGCTTCTGTGTCTGGGTGCAGCATGGACCTGCTTTTAATCTGGCGAAAGCCTGAAGCACACCACCTGGCCTGAAACCCTGGGGCTGTCCCTCTCCAGCTCCATG
Organism: Pedionomus torquatus; assembly: GCA_013398155.1. Classification (NCBI taxonomy): domain Eukaryota; kingdom Metazoa; phylum Chordata; class Aves; order Charadriiformes; family Pedionomidae; genus Pedionomus; species Pedionomus torquatus. The sequence goes on from VZRU01001126.1 coordinate 265,536, forward strand.
CTCCAGCCCTTAACCAGGAAACGTGACCTTTCTCCATGCCTTCTGGGCTGCTGGCCTGGGCTTTTCTGCCATGCCAGAGGTCTGGCTCCAGCAGGAAGGAGTGAGCAGCGTCCCCTCCCAAAACTTAGTGTGATCTGAAGGTCTCCTGAGGAGCAGGAGCTACCTGAGGCTGACAAGAGCCTGCAAAGTCCCCGCTGCTGAGCTCAACCCGAGCCACAGAGCACCAACCAGCTTGCCCGCCCTCTGAGCTCTCCTAAATCTGCTAAATATTTGAAGGGCCGTGTTACTGTGTGCCATTACACAATAAGCGATGCTGCTTTGCCATCCCGCCATCCCATTCTTGTCACCGCACAGCAGAAACCATCAGCTGATGCCAGCGGCAGGCATGGGGAAAACCAGAGCTCAGGCAGCCTGGCAGCCCCGCGCCTTTCTGCAATTACCAACAACAGCTCGTTTCTGTCACCGCTTACTAAAAACATGGCATAGCGACTGAAATAAGTGAGCACTTAAGGGAAACCCAGACCTTTTATATCTGCCACTTATTTCCTGATTATCTTCCTGGAGGTCAGGCCCTTCATTTTGACACTTAATGAATAAAATGCCCACGTTGCAGGAAATGGGATAATGAATTGTGAAAAGACATAATCAGCAATGACTAAATAATTAAGGGAATTGAAATGTAGAGTCATGTGGGAATGTATTAATAATAACATGATTTTTCCATATGCTAAAAAATTCTGTCTGTTTTTAGAAAATCAGTCATCACACATGCTCTGTGGCAAAAAAAAAAAAATTAATGTAGACTAATAGGAACTGTAATTAGATGTTCTGCTTTTAAACAGCTGAATAAAAGATGAAATCATATAGAAAGTATATTTAGATACAAGCCAGAAAGTAAACTGATTATTATTCATAGTGCTGTTAATAGGAGCTGTAATTTATGCATCTAGTGGGAATCATGTTAGGCAATTAGGAAAGGGAGTCACACTTGACTTCCCTTTATGCATTTACATATTTATATATTTTTCCATATCTTGCCAATGTCTCCATCTTTCCAGTTACCTTTAATCCATATAACTACCTAGAATAATACTTTTTACAGTGAAATTCTCTGTTGGAGTTCAAAAGTTGGCTTTCACTTCGATTAAAGAAAACTATACAAGCTTCTCTTTGATCGTATTTGTCTCCTGATATTGGACTTTTGCAAGTCCCCTGTACTTCATGAAGAATGGGACTTTTTAATTTCTCTCAGTGTTTCACCTTCAAAGGTTTATAGCAGAAATCACCACGGCAGTTGGATGGGATTGTGCCCGTTTCTGCTCCCCTCTGCCTATGTTGCCATCTCCCTCCTTACCCAGGGTCCAGGTTCAATTTCTTACTCTTTGTAGTCTGCTCCTAACAAAATCTGAGATCCTATAATTCACCACGCTCCCAGCACCGAAATCCCAGTGATCTGGGGCTTGGTTCCAGTTGGATTTGCTGCAGTTGTGGAATACATGAACCTTCATATATATTTAATAGTTTAATATATATTTCAGCGGTTCAATGCAAGAATGATTTATGCTTATTTTGTGCAACAAGGTAGTGTCCTAGTATCTAATCACGTGTCAATGCAGACTTTCAGCTATCCCATAAAATGTGGGTCAGCCAGAGAGGGTCACATCGCCAGATAAGTTTGAACAGATGGGTGGGCTGAGGTACAGAGAGCTGTTGTGGTTTGCTCAAGGTAAAAAAGCAAGTCAGTGGCAGAGCAAAGATTAAAATTCAAGGCATGAGATCAGTGAAGGATTAAATGCCGTGTTCATCTGCTTCATTTCCAGACATATATAACATGTACCTCCCATAAGCTCCAAGTATCACAGCTTGGAAATATTCAGCACATAACTCTCAAAAAGAAGAGGCAAGGGAACGGGAAGGGAAGGGAAGGGAAGGGAAGGGAAGGGAAGGGAAGGGAAAAGGAAGCTACAGAGACATGAGGGAGGGGTGGACTAGTGGGTGAGAAGGGGACTTCTCCCACAGGAGCCATGCTGTTACTGGGTTGCAACAGGTTATTACAGGGCAATTTCACTGCTAACCTGCCACCATGAGTACTCAGGACCAGTGCAAGGTGATAACCTGAGCAAAGTGCCCTTCCCAGCAGATAAGCAAAGTCTCTTTTTTCTTCTCTGTGTAACACAGACCCAGGCAAAGCTACCCATAAGCCAGACCCCAGTTACTCCCAGTCATGTCTGAGATGATTTCGCAACAAGTCTTGTAACTCAGCCCAAAACCAGTTCTTAACTTGGAGTCATTCTGGCCTGGTTTCATTTGCTGTATTTTTCTGCAAAGGCCGTTCTTCCCAGCTCTTTGCTGGATGCAACGCCGTAGAAGAAAGGTGCTGGAGCTTCCCCGGGTCACAGGGGGCTTTTCCCCGTTCGCTCTCTTCCCCCGCAAGCCCTCCTGGAGACAGGGACCTGGTGTCTTGGCATGGCTGTCTGGCTGCAGGGCTTGCATTTTGGCTGTGGACTATTTTTCGTAATTGGGCTGGCGAGCAGTGCCTCTGCTCCTGCTCAGGGCTGGGACTGCCAGTGCCAGCAGCTCCCCCCACCGCCCTGGCTGCAGATGGCCCCACCAGCACCCAGCAGCTCACCCTCCAACAGTCCTCTCCTTCCTCCTGTCCTGCCGACCTGTCTTTACAGGACTACTTATAGCAGATGTTATTCGATAACCTTTCCTGTTGTGGAGCTGGGAAGCGGGAGCTACTCCATAAGCAATATTGTGCTAAGCTACAAGCCACAGAAAAAAGTGGTCAAAAGCAGTAAATGCATTCCCATGCATTTCAATATTGCTGTTTTTTATCAGACAGGCAGTGATTTTCATTCACCCCTCCATAAGTATCCATGGTGCATCTCCCTCCCTGGCCATCCTGGGCGTTGCATGGGTCTGGCTCATTGCGTTCGTTCTCCATCGAAGTGCGATATCTTGGGATGGGTTCTTCAGGCTTAAAATAGAAACATTCCTGCTTGCTGCTGCTGATGTATCATTGGGTAATCATTAAATAAATTCAGTGTTTTACTGCATTAACAAAAACACATGATTGTTTAACAGAGTATATTACAGAAGATGGAGGCTTTAATGGTCTCTATGGATTTTTAGTTTGTAAGAGTACATTATGAAGCTGTCTTGGTAGGGTGCTGTTTTCATATGTGAAAGAAGTTACTGGCGTTATACATCATTTTTATATCTTGTTGCTAGGCAACATATCATAGTGCAGTTATTGCAAAGGTGTCTGCTTCCTCGTTAAAAATCTTCATGTTGCTCCTTAATTCTGCAAAATTAGCTCTGTTATTGATCTTATCCTGCTTCTTTGGATATCTATTGATTGAGGTTTCGTCTGTTAAGTTTTGGAGAAATGTAACATTTTATATTAACTGAATTTGGGGTTGAAACCTAAAGTATGTGCATTAGTGCTAATCTTCAGTTTCCCTCTTCATTGCAGTCTGTTTTCATGCAGGGAGCCGTGCATTTCCATTCACTTGGGATTCAAAATCAGAGAAGTAATTTGAGTGGTGATGTATTTAGGATCTGGCCTATGACAGTGAGGCTTAAAAAACAGCAACAACACAAAGCAGGGGCTACCTAGGGCTTTCTGGGAAAGATCTAAAAATTCCCTTTAAAACTCATTTCTTTCTCTCTTCAAAATAATCCGCGGTTCCTGCTTCAGCATAGTTCTGTTGTGAACTCCTGCTATATTAGCATTTCCAAATCTGAAGGCAGTTTTGCCCCAGTTTGGGTCAGGCTGTGCAAGATTTGGGGCTTTACAGGACTGAGCTGGCTTCATTTCCTCACTTCATTCTCGCCCGGAGAAAGCAAATCTATTTCAGAAAAACGCAGTTGGTAATAGCAGGCAGCATCACACACAAGAAAATAACTTATTTTTTTCCCTGAGTGCCAGCGTTTATTCCCTTCATTGCCACTCCTCCTGAGCTTCTTGAGTTAGAAAGCTGTCTGCTAGGGCCATATGTGCTCCCCAGAGGCAGGGGTGGCTCTGGCACGTGTCCCCCCACAGATGCCTCCGCAGGCTCACGTGGAGCCAGGGCCTGTGGAGGGGCTGCCAGTGCTAGGCAAGGGGGGAACTGGGGGCTTCCAGAGACCTCCACATGCAGCAAATGGCTCTTTATTATCTTCATCCCTCATGCCTTTGTTACTAGCATATTGTAATTACTTTCATTAACCAGACTTAATGCAGCGGCAGTCGGTATAGCTACTGTTCATTTTGGGGCAAATGGTACTATTACAATATCAGGTTTTAATTAAGCTGTTTTGGATAAAAGCTGGCATGCTAAAAGCCTTTAAAAATGCAGTTCCTTGGTACACACCCACACAACAACAACCCGTAAATCAATGGGATTTCGTCTAACCTCTCCTGTGGAAGAAACAATTTGGCATGTGGTGTCAGGGCAGTTATTTCTAAAGGCACGTGCTCCAGAGGAGGAGAGGAGTGAAAGAAACATGAAAGAAGTTCATTCTCTTATTCTTTAAGCTGTGGAAGAGTTAAAAATAGATATAAGGCTTACTTACAGTCTAAAGCTTATTCTTTTAAGGAAAAATGTGTTAATAATTAATTTATAATGGGAGTAATTAGTTCTGTGAAAATTTAATAGATGGGTGGTAAATGAAAAAAGAAATTGTGAAGGCCAAAATGTTTAACTTCACAATCAATCAGTGTACTTTCCTCAAAAATGCCTGCAAATAATTTTAACAACATTTGAAAACTGATAGTTATCTGTTCACTCTTGAATAACTGCCTATGCAGATTTCACACCTCAAACGGACTGGGCTATTCCTGAACAACTGTCCGGCTTGATTTGCACCTGACCTGCTTCTCTATAACATGCAAGGGAAGGGGAGGGATATGGTGGCCTCTCACTAGTCTTCCATTGCTTCTAACCGCACAGTATGCCTTGAACATGTGTCCCTCTGGATCATACAACAGTTTTAGCTCTATTCCTCCAACATTAGTGAGACAATAATTAGTGAAAACATTAGCCTTGTCTTCCCACTAACAATTCCTCTGCTCCACACTGCCGGGCTATGACGTGGAAACAGTTTTGATACATCTGAGAGGTCTGATCAGATCGCCTCTAAATCCTTTTCCTTTGATTGCTTCTGTTGGAAACTATCTTTTCCTTCCTCAGGAAGATCAAGAGAATATAATCTCTGGCTGACCCTGATAATAAGTGAATGATGAATATCCAACCTGACCAGCTTGGTCTAATTCCTTTCCCCTCCATCTCTGATCTCTCTGAGGAGACACTGTTAAAAAGGATGCAACTCGCTGTTGTCCAAGAAGTGGTGGCAGTGTCGAGATGGACCTTCCTTCCTCAGTTTCAGAGAAGAAAGGAGTTTGGGGAATCAGCCTCTCTTTTAGTATCTGTTTATCCATAAAGACATATTTTATTTGCGTAGTTTTGACAGTTGATCTCTTGTTAGCTCCTTTGGTCTTTATGGAAACCCGACAAGAGTTATTGCATCCCCTCATAGTAAATTAATTTAGTTATCAGCTGAGGTGATACTCAGAATCAGCTTAACTGGATGATAGGTTTGTTCATGGGAAATTCCTGCCATAGTGAGGTGACTTGGCTCAGTTAATCACCTGTTGTTTCTCCATGCAAAAGACAGAATTCTCTCTTAATCCACATTTAGATTAAAGAATTAACCAAGATGGTGCCACAGGATAGCAAGAGCACACCTGCGAGCAGCAAAAAAGCTGTTAGTTCTCATTTGACAGCTTCAGGAAAAAAAAAGAAGATACCCCTGAACAAAACAGAAGACAAGCCTCCAGTTCACATGCTACATCATGTCCCTTACCTACATCGTACCAAATTTCACCGGTTTATAAAAAATTCAGCGCTGGTTTCCAAATGGACTGTAGATCCGTTGACTCTCATTGCTTCGGAAAGGCTGTCCTTGCAGGTCTGCAGGCCGGAGATGCAGCATCATTCCCCATCAGCCTCCTCTTCCAGCTACCACAGTATCTCTCCTTATGCTCATCTCCAGGTGGTCAGCTTTTCAGGGTTCTACAAGGGCTGGTGGATGAAAAAATCTCAATGACCAGGAAGACCCATGTTACCAACTTCTGTTTGCTGTGCACTTCATTAAAAAA
>VZRU01001126.1:271690-297211 GCA_013398155.1 Pedionomus torquatus
GGAGGTTTTACTCCAATAAATTCTCTGCTTCCCTGCTGACTCTCTGGATGCCCATAATTCTTAGAAAACTCAAGTAGGCAGGATCAGGATAATTTTGTTTCTCCAACCTAATGAATCTGCCAGCCCTGTCTGTTGCCATTCTGTGAATCTTAGTCTCCCAGAACCACGGCCAAATTTGACACCTGGTGCCAGCCAACACCTGATAGTCCAAGGTTTTTCAGCCAACACTCTTCAAAATATCTTAGCGCCAAGTGCAGAGCCCTTTCTAAAGCTGAATGTAAAAAGTGCATGGACTGGATTGCTTCCCAACAGCTCACTCTGATCAACACAGTCAGAACACACCTACCAGCTTTGCTACTGGAGCCCATCGTCAGGGTCTCACCACCTCATGTCACTATGGTTTTAGGTCTTACCACTCTTATTTCAGTCCGAGCTGCTGGGGGGAAAAAAAAAAGAAGGAATGCTGAGTCAAATCCACAGCTTCAACCATGGGACGCTTTTGCTGGCATCCGTTTTCCTGCATTGTCAAACGTGCCGCTTCTTGGCTCTTGCTGGTCTTGCCATCAATTTACTTACCGTCTCTTGGTTAGGATACAGAGATGGATGATGCCTTTGATCAACCCACTTGTTAAATGCGCTGTGATACTTCTAGGAAAAACAAATGAGAATAGCAAATATGCCTACAGGCAGCTGGGCTGCCAAAATGCTGTTACATAATCTGAGTGTGATTAAGACTGTTTTGCTAGTCAAAATTCAGACGTTATTTCCTTGTATTGCTTCCTCTGTCTGCATCAACCTTGAATTTCTTCTCATGTATTTGAACTACCAGCTCTTTGGAGTAGGAACTGTTTTTTCAGTGTCAGTGTGAAGTGCTTTGCTGAGTGGGTCTAGATCAGGAGCCTAGACCATAACTCAGCATTTGTACCTCTCATTCATGATTATCAAGTAGTTTCGCGTCCCAAAGTGACATTATTTGCAGAGACCCACAGCCTGAAAGGAGCCTTTCTTAGAGGATGGTGGAGAGATCCAAGATCTGTTGGGTTAGCCACCTCCTGCCTCATTCTTCAAAGGATAAAGTTCAGCCTCATCTGAAATTGTTCCCTAAATTCAAAAGATTCCGAGAGGTTCCAAATCTTAGGTCCCTTTGCCAAAAATTGTATAGCTGTATATTCAGTTCTCATGAGGCATTTCTCCCCACAGGGGTTTCCCCACCTTACCAAGCCATTACAGCTTCAGGACACAGTTCCTTGCAGGCTCATACTATGTCTTCTGAAAGTACAAAAGTGATACTTTAAAGGCTGTATATCTGGGTGGAAAAATTATAATCACTTCACCACTCTGTATTATTCATTCTTCTGAGAGCTTTCAATAAAGCCTAGACACAATGTAAGTTCAACACTGAAATGGTGAGTTTAGATTATGTCACAACCTGCAGACAGAGACTTCTGCAGATCTCACATGGATCTCCAGCTCCATCAGTTTAGCCTTCTGCTGTTTTTCTTCCCCAAAAATCTCAGTTCACTTACAACAAAGTAAGATGGTGAGATGTCATTTAACTGGTCTAGGATTGGCACATTCAGGTGATCCCCCAGAATTGCTCAGGTGTCCGGTCTGAACTGATTAGAAGCCAGTTTATTCCTATGCAGACTTGTCCAGGTAAATTTTGTACTGTATTCCTAATTTACCACAGCTTCCTAAAGAGTATCTTGCAGAGAGAGCCCATTCTCCTCATTTTCCAAGGTACTCAGACCTGCTCCTGAATGCTTTGTTTACTCACTTACTTCTCTAAGCCCTGACTCCAGTTGGTAAATCGGAGACCAGTGCTGATAAACTTGTCCTCTGTTGTTCTTTGGGTAAGATTTCTCCTCCCACACTTGGATTTAAAATGCAGCTTGTTCATTATCAAGAATGGTGTCTCTGTGGACCAGCACTTGGAGGAGAGAACCAGCTTCCTCAGCAATAACTTTTCACAATTTTTCACAATGAGTTTTCCATGCAGACTCCATGACCCACTTCACCTCCCTTCACCTCACCTCCCCTCACCTCCCCTCTGACTTGGAGCCCCGGGCTCTGGCATACCTCACTGGTGAAGGTACCAAACAGTACATGGCCTCCCCACAGCAGCCTTACCGCCGGTGGTCCAGAAGGGGTCTGGATGGGGATGATGCACCTGGAGCTGCCTCAGGTGTTGCTATTGCAGAGGAAACCAGTGTTTCCTGCACCAGAAACTTGCCTCTGAAGCAAAATCTCTGTGGACAGCCCCTCTTTAAGAACCACAGTTAAAGTTGGGTAAGTTACCTTTTTTCCCCCTCATTCTGTAATTAGACATCCCAATTATGTAGTTTAATCTAATTAAAGTAATGATGCAGTTATACAATAATTGATACATAATCAACATGCAAAAGCCTGAGTATTATTTAACCAACAGAACAAATTCTAGATGAACCTTTTCAATCTCTAAAAATATAACATTTTAGCAGTCAGCATGAAGAAGGGATTTTGCCTATTCAAGCATTTTAAAATCCTTACTGCCACTAGTAAATTTTTTTTTTTACCTATTTATGATCATTCAGCTTCCATTGACTTCAACAGGAGCTGTCTCTGAACACCTGTAGACCGAAGTAAAAGCTTAGAGCCACAAGCATCTCACCCAAAGATGGCAAATTGCTATCCCATTTCAGGAATGCCTAATATTGGTTTGCCTGCTGTTAGAGATGATAAAAAAAAATACAGACCTCATTGCTGATTGCAAGAGAAGCAACTGTGTGGTACCTGTACTGATACTTTCTCAGCAAACCTTAAGATCCTTTTTTAAAAAAAGTTCATTAAAAGTTGCTTCCTCGTTATCCAGAATAGCTGTGCAAAATCTACACCTTACATACACACCACACTTATGGATGTATAAACTAAGCCTTAGCTATGGATCCAGCCAAGGTCTCATGCACCAAAATTACAAGAATGTGCAGATGGATGTGGGAGTCCTGGCTCTAATGGCACAAGCAGGAATCTAGTTTTCTGTGTTAGCTCATTTTTTGAAATAGGTAAACTGAGAAGTGTATGTTTCATTGTATGAGGATGTTAGCTGTATCTGTAACATTCAAAGACCCATGTTCTGAAATGACATCGGAGACCTGGGGGCTTGTCTGATAAGGAATGGGATTTCTTCTCATCCTTGGATAATATTTCCTTTAACCTACTCCCCACTCCCTTACTCTTGTGCAGTGAACTGTGTATCCTATATGGCTTTTCCCTACCAGTGATGTGGCTGAACATCAGTGATATTCTACCCTTGTTGTGGAAAGCACAGTGGAATCAAACATATCTACATTTATATAACACTCTAATTAATCCAATGTGTCTGGATGTGTGAGGAAATGGGAATGGCCTGTCCCTTTCTTTGTCTCTGTTGCATAACTCATGCTTTAAAGTAGGTGCATTATCTTGTGAAATGTTATATAGCGAGTTTGTTCAAAATGCCCCAGTAGCTGTGTGAGTAGAACTACTCACAAGCAGGGAAATTTCAGAGGAAAATGCAAATGTTCCCTCATAAGCAGTCACTTGGGCTTTTTTTGTTGTTGGGTTTTTTGCACAATTTGCTGCTAAGGATCTGGTTTTAAGTGTTATTACCCATGTGCGGAAGTATAATTTTGATTTGATCCATATTCTCTTTAATGACAAAATTGCTGAAAAAAAACTTTTTAAATTTGGTTTCAAGCTCAGATATGATGGGTTTATTGTTATCTTTTAATTGTCAGTATTCATATTGCTAGTATAAGTGTTTGCATAATCATTTTCATAATAGACACTGAAAATATGTAAAAGAAAGCCTACAAATGAACAGTTGCTTGTTCATGGGATATAAATTCAGTTCTACATATGGAAGTCACTGAGATCCCACAGTTTCCCAGCATAAGAAGAACTCACAGGTCCTTAGGTCACCCTCTAATCATTGATGAGGGTCATGCGGAGAGCATCTTTGTCTTCAACAATTTTCTTCCATCCACTTGGTGGTTTGTAACTGAATGTAAGGGGACACTCAGCTGGGCAGCGGATGAAGAAAGTTTCCCCTGTCAGACTGAACCCTAGCTTCTTCAACCTCAAGAGTGCAATTCCTTCAGAGACAGGAAAAAAAAAAAGCCATTCACATGCCTTTCTTGGGTGAAGTTCTCATTGATGGGCAGGAGAACATCAGTAGGTCCATTCAGTAAAAGACATCTGGAGATAGAAAGAAAGCAAAGTAAATGCAGCTAAAAGCTATGAGAAAATTCAGCAGACACACTACTACACAGTAAAAAAAAAATGCAGCCTGTTAATATTCCATGAAAAAATCAGCATAAAAACCCAATGTCCTGCATACATTTCATGGTTCTGTTTACATTTATTGCTAAAAGAAGTCTCCGTAAGGTAGCTCATGGCCAACACCATTGTGCTAATTTTTCACAATCTTTGTCTTCATTGTTTTAGCAGTTAAGTCACCAATATTTGACAAAGGAACTTGAGCTGAATTTGCCAAGTTTGGTTATTCTGATAGGCCAGGGGCTGCTGTCTCTGGTCAAGATACAACAATAGTGAAAGTACAGCTGATCTCATATTGCTGAGCGTGATTTAAAGGAAAATCTGTGAAAGAAGTATAACTGCCTGAATTACTACTTTTTTATATGTTTTTAAATGAGAATGTAAAGGCCAAGGGCATTTTTTCCTACTTAATACTATTAAATCCATCATTAAATCTCTTTCTGAACACTGGGTGAATTTAATGGTGCCCTCAAGTGCCGATGCTGATGCTTGACTGTGTTAATATTGTTGTATATACAGATACAATAAATAACACTTAGCTAAGGTAGTATTAGCAACCTTATTGGGTATATCAATACAAATCGCTGTACTAATGAGATTAAGCATCAGAAACCAATGGTGATATAAATCTAGGCACTGGGGCTAAAATATGGATAGGGATTCAACACATTGAACCTATCAATAAAACCAAACAGACTCTACTAAAAGCTTTATTGCTAGTTGGCATTAAAGGATTAATTTGAAAATACAGTTTTTATCTTTTCTCATCTCACTTTATAACATGCTCTGTCTTAAAACTTCAGTCTTATGCACTATGTCTTGTGCATAGGTATAACGAGTGTTTCTATTTGCTCAATAATCAGCAAAACCCCTGGCAGGCCACCTCTGCTTTGCCTTACTGTAACCAGAGGTCCCTTTGGTTGTCGTAATTCAGCACTGGGGATGGACCGGGTTTGTACCACTGCTATTTTTTTTTTGTCTGGTATTCTGAACACAGAGATGAGTTAGTTGAGTCACCTCTAGATCATCATTTCTTGTCCCAGCGTACACCAGTTGGATGCCATTGCTTTGCCTGTGCAAATTATTTTAAGCCACCTGGCGTAGTTCCAGGATCCCATTTTTCTCATACAAAAAGCATGAAATGTTAATGATTACAGTACTCTTTTACCATTGCAGTAATCTCCAACTGTCTCGGTTTCATTTTGAGGGTGCTTCTTATTTATGCTTTTATTGCTGGTCAGGAAAAGAGCTCTGTCTTGTGATCTTTCTTCTGATGGGATTCTACATATACTAAAGCATTGAAAGATGTATTTGCTGCTTTGTTTTATTTTAAAACTTTTTCAGAGTAAAAAATTATTTGATCTAAAGGACTTCTTTTCATCAACAAGGTTGAAATCCTTCTCTGAGTAGGAAAGCCATTGAAGGCTTAAGTGGGAATTAAGTGATACATAGACATTATGTGGACCTCCTTATTGCAGTGAATTGCAGTTTGATGGTTCTCATGAAGAGAAATCAAAAGAAACTAACATTTGCTGCCACAAAACACCCTTTTATGACTTCTAATATTTTAAATTTCCAATGCTAAAGCAGTTGTTCCTGATTCCCTGCTCTCTAAAAAAGAGGTAACATAATTAAAAAGTGGAAGTGACATGTCCTGTTTCCTTTTTCTTTATGTATTACTTTAATTTTTCCACATGATTTCTATGACGTTAAAAATAAAAAAAAAAAGAAAATATATACATCCTCATTTTTTCAAATGACAGCAAAAGGATGTTAATTTTGCTTTAAAGTGGATAAGTAAATCATCTGTAGTTAAGAGCTCAAAAATAAACAAGCATTTGTAATGATGTTACTTCCTTGTGTGCCTCTGTCACGATGCAGCCTATAATTTCATAATCACCTACTGTTTGCTGGCAAACATCTTGAGGAATGTTTTAGAGAGTTGTAAAAACTTTTGTTAGCGTCATTTTTCATAACATTCTAGCTGTAAAACCAAGCTGTCGTTGTACCAAGAGTCTGGTGCGAGATCAGCAGGGAATACCTAGAAATGGTGAGGCAGTGCGATCCGCTGGTCCTTGCAGGCTTTCTGTGCACAGGAGTGTTTCATCAGTTTTATTGTTTCATAACCAAGTCTACTTACAAACTGTTTCAAAGATCTATTACTGCTCTTTCCATTCATTTAATTCAGTTTTAACCAGTTTAGATGAATCTAAATGTATTTGGTTTTAGTTAAATCCGAAGCAGTCATACCATCTGTAGCACACATTATGTTGAAGTGGTTTAAAACCATTGCTTTTTTAAAATAGATGCAAATTTCTTATGCAGACAATGCCTATGATAATGAATAAGATACTAGTGTTAGTCTGCTTCTTAATAAGATAAATGGTATAATGAATGAAGCCAGGACACATGCTTTAAAAGGAGTGAAGTTAAGGCTTTGGTGTGTATTTTCGTACCTTCTGCTGGTTTTTCCAAGTGGAGTCACAGAATGGCATTGTCATCCTCAATACCATTTGTGCTAGGGCAGGGAAACAACAGGATTTTTTTTTTTTTATGGGATTTTCTAAATCAAGATTGATTCAGCCCTAATTCCAGTTTTATGTGTTTTACCTCGTAATAATAGTACGGTACTTACAGAGATTACAAGGGTGCTGGGATGCTTAATTCAAGTTTGCAGAATACCTTGCAAATGAAAGCCAGTGTGTACAATAAGCACTAAATGTTATTGTTTCAGGGCTTAAAGCAGACAGAGCTTGAGACAATGATAGCTTTGAAAAACCCACTTAATATAAACACTAGATAAGAGTGAATTGCACAGTTAAGGAGCAGTCTCCTTGACTGCTCCGTGGGTGCATTTGCAGCTAGAGAGAAGCACAATTTAAAATCAGTTTTAACAAGAAATGCCAGATTGCCTAGGGACAACTGAGGCAAACAAAAGGGCACTCCCTGCCTCCAACAGCTTCCCAAAGGCCACCTCTTGTAGGGAAGGGGGGGAATGGCAAAGTGCTATTTCATGATCCTGGCACTGGCTCCCTAGAACACGATGGTGAGCAGCAGCAGCCTGGGCAGGTTCTCCCCCTCTGCATAATGCCCTTGGAAGGACTCCCAGAGGAACCGTGCTGCTGGCAAGCCCAACATTTTTGTACGCAGCAACAAGGGACTGGCCTCAAGCCCTCTCCCCACCCTCACCCATCTTTTCATGGTGCAGCCCTGGATATTTTTTCTGAGGCTGCCGCAGTGGGAACCTGCAGCCTCTGAAGTGTGGGAACTGTGATTGTGCCAGCTCTGCAAGCAGGGCCAGTGCTCCATGCACTCATGCTCTGGTTGGCCCCGTCTCAGGATTTCTCTCTTAAATATACAAAGCAACCAGCAGATTAATGTAAAAACTAATCTGTTTGTACCTGCTGATTTGTTGCTTTGACTCTGTGAGGCAGATGAAAGTGATTGTAGCAGGAATCCAGTGTGCCCTGCTTACCAAAACCTTTACGGTGATGCAAAAGGCCCTGATTATCTGCTTTTGCCTCAATAAACCACCTAAGATTGGAACATAGCAGCAGGACTTGAGTCTTAACACTTTCCAGGCTTTATTTTTGCCTCTGCTCTCAGCAAAGAAACCTCCAGCCTTGTTGAGTTCAGTTTGCGTTGGCTGGAGTTCACAGCGTGTATGTATTTGGGTTTCTAAAGTGCTTGAGAAACTTTGGATAGAGAATGCAGCCAGTGAGACTCATCTACTAAATTCTTCAGCTGTCTAGAGGAGTCTTCCAGTACATATTTTCTTCCCCTTTTTCCTATCCCATATGCTTTTGACACACATTTTTGACAGAATTGTTCAAACAGCAACACCAGAAGATATCAAAAAGAAAAGGAAATCACTTCACCTATCTAAAATATCACCTATCACGGGAGGTGATTCTCCCCCTCTACTCTGCGCTCATGAGACCCCACCTGGAGTCCTGTGTCCAGCTCTGGAGGCCTCAACAGAGAAAGGACATAGAACTGTTAGAATGGGTCCAGCGGAGGGCCACAAAGATGATTAGAAGGATGGAGCACCTCTCCTATGAGGACAGGCTGAGAGAGCTGGGGCTGTTCAGTCTGGAGAAGAGAAGGCTCTGGGACACCTTCTAGCAGCCTTCCAGTATCTGAAGGGAGCCTACAGGAGAGCAGGAGAGGGACTCTTTGTCAGGAAGTGTAGTGATAGGATAAGGGGTAATGGTTTTAAAGTGGAAGAGGTGGGATTTAGATTGGATAGTAGGAAGAAATTCTTTCCTGTGAGGGTGGTGAGGCACTGGAACAGGTTACCCAGAGAAGTTGTGGATGCCCCATCCCTGGAATTATTTAAGGCCAGGCTGGATGGGGCTTTGAGCAACGTGTTCTAGTGGGAGGTGTCCCTGCCCATGGCAGGGGGGTTGGAACTCAATGATCTTCAAGGTCCCTTCCAACTCTAACCATTCTATGATTTTATGAAAATACCATCAGATGGTCTTGTCTGCAAAAGTTTCTGTCAATTCACAGATCACTCAATTCAGCAGTTCAAGATGCAGTATTAGGTTTGAGGAGCTTCAACTACATGTTTTATCCTTGGAAAAAGATAACATATACCCAGTAGAAAACCTCTGCTGTTATACTGTGCAATCTTTGTTCGTGAATTAATTTTTTACTGCAAATTAAGTTCCAAAGTTACCCGGTAAATTACCTAAGAGTGACTATCCTTATCCTCCAAATCTCTGTCCACTTGTCCTGGCATTATGGAAGACAACAAAAGGCAGAGCCACCCTGCGTGGTGGCAATGCCTACATGAATCTCCTGTAATAATGTTCTGCACACCCCAGTTCTGACTCCAGGGATCGAGGCTGGGTGCCCGACTGGAGAGCACCTTAGCTCATAGAATCATAGAATAGACAAGGTTGGAAGGGACCTTAAAAGTTCATCTAGTCTAACCTCCCCTGAAATCAGCAGGGATATCTACAACTAGATTAGGTTATTCAGAGCCCCATCTGACCTGAATTTAAATGTTTCCAGGGATGAGGCACTTCTTTGGGCATCTTGTTCCAATGTTTCACCACCTTCATTGTAAAAAAATTCTTCCTTGTATCTAGTCTAAATTTCCCCCCCCTTTGAGTTTAAAACTATTTACCCCTTGTCATATCACAACAGGTCCCGCTAAATAGTTTGTTCCCATCTTTCCTGTAGGTCCCTTTTAAGTACTGAAAGTCAGCAATTAGGTCTCCCTGCAATCTTCTCTTTTCCAGGCTGAACAACTCCAACTTTCTCAGGCTTTCCTCATAGGAGAGGTGCCCCAGCCATCTGATCATTTTTCTGGCCCTCCTCTGGACCCGTTGCAACAGGTCCGTGTCTTTCCTGTACTGGGGACCCCAGAGCCAGACATAGTACTCCAGGTATGGTCTTATGAGGGTGGAGTAGAGGAACAGATTCACATCCCTCGACATGCTGGCCACGCAGTCGAGGATATGGTTGGCCTTGTGGACTGCAAATGCACATTGCTGGCTCATGTCCCACTTTTCATCCACCAGTACCTCCAAGTCCTTCTTGGCAGGGCTGCTGTCAATCCCTTCATCTCCAGCCTGTATTGATACTGGGAGTTGCCCTAACCCAGGTGCAGAACCCTGCACTTGGCCTTGTTGAACCTCATGAGGTTCACACAGTCCCTGTCTTCCAGGCTGAGACAGAATCCAGATGTGACTTGTTAGAAGAAACATGATAACCAGTTGGCTAACCTTCTCACTACCCACAACATTAAAACTGGAAATACTAGGTTTAGTATAAATAGTATAATACTAGTATAATACTAGTCTAATACTAGGTTTAAGGAAAATATTTTAGATTATCGCAGATGACCTTTCTGGAACAGCAGTGTCTTCTTAACGTTAAGGTATTAAAAGGTCATGTGGAATATTTATGTTTCCAAGAAGCATAGGATAGGGAAGAGGAGCCTTAGGCATGTTTGACTCTCATCCTGATATGCAGATGGCCAAGAAACAGAAATGTGGTAACACACTCAAATTTGGAGATAGGGACATAAACTAAGAGATGGTTTAAGAAAAAGTGTCAGAGCAGCCTAACTGAAATATAAGCACTGCCACGAAGTCATCTCTGAATTCTCCTTCAACTTATATGTGTTATTATAGCAAGTAGAGAGGCTCAGCACTGATCAAAATCTCTGTGCTAGGTGACATATAAACATGTAAGAAATAAAGCTTTGCTCCAAGGAGCATAAGGTCGGACACACACACACAACGCATTTCTGAGTTACTTTAGGACTGAGTAAAGCAATCTGGGCTTCATCTCTAGACAATATAGAAAGTCAGTTTCCAGAGGATGCTCCATGTCTTCAATCCACTGATGTGCCCCATACTGGTGCTTTATCTTTTCCGCTGACTGTAGCAAGAATGTCAGGCAGATGTCCTCACTACATTGACCCCTTAGTTAAATCCCCAAAGTTAATTGTGGTGCACCTGGCCCTTATACAACATAGCAGCATGGGACAACTACAGGCAACAGATTACTGATACATAAGAAAAGAGCAAATTTGTTTCTATCTTTCCTAAAACCAAGGGAATATCCTTTGCTCTTAATCACTGCTTTTGTGGTCAGCACCTGTCATTCACACATGAATACAAACGGTTCACATGTTTTCTTGATTTATAAAGCCTGTATTGAAAGCCATAAATGGTAAGGATTTGGATGGCCTGAAAAAGAAGCTCCAAAATAAAGAACAAGAATCCCACTTAGCTACATTTTAGATGTGACTCTGAATGGTGTTTTATCACCCAGTCTAGCATTCTGACCTATACTATCAGCCAGATACTGCAGCCACTCTCATATGTTTTGAGCCCATTATCTTCTATTTGGCTGAAGCATATCATTCAGAAAAGCATCCTTTCTTGATCTTAAGACTTCAAGAGATGAAGAGAGGTGTTTCCCTAGCACTGTATTCCCGCAGTGAACCGCCAGCTTGTGAGAAGTTGTTCTTTTTTACCTTACTTGTTTGCCTTTTTGTCCTTCTATCCATTGGCTTGTGATAAAAGAAATTAGTGGTTTTCATCTTTTTCTATTATTGTGAAACAACAACGATTTTCGCTAAGACCTGTTTGGAACTTTTGTATTTATGGTCTCCTATTAAGCATGAAAAACCTTGATTTTTTTTCAGTCATCTCCTGTGAATCCTGTTGCAGGTGTTCAGTAGAGGTTCTGCCTTTTACCTTGGGACACTTGGCAGTTTTCTAGAAGTCATGTTAGAGGTTTTATCCCCGTATGAAGATACTTATGCAGATCATGCAACGTACTTCTTAGTCTAACAGGTCAGGTCTCTGTAAATGTCAGTGATCTTTTTTTGTTCCTTTCTTCATCTTCTCAGAATTACCATAATTTTTTAAGGAATGTGGACAAAAAAAAAACCCAGGTGACTCCAGCTTTGGAGTCACCAATTGGACTACTTTTCCAGTTTCAATTACCGAATTCCAGAGCAAGCTCTTTGGGCCAGAGCATGAGACGAAGCAACATTATTTTCAGTTGCTTTACCTCTAGTGATCTCTAACTCCTTTCCAGGCCCAGTGTCCTACTCTACCAGGAATATATAGTATTCTTCATCTGTAGACATGAGTTTGTCAGTGTTCAACTCTGTACACCTCTGCACTCCTAGCTTAACTGCTCTCTGTTGTCTTCTAGCCATCACATTGTGCCACTGTGCTCCTTCTAGAGTACGAACTATGAAGATTTAGCATATTTCTGTCAATTCAGATCTAGGAGGCACACAATGCAGCCTTGAGAACAGATGGTGGAATTCACATACACTGAAGCACGCAGTGCTACACTGATTTCTTAATCTCATTCAGAATAAATGACTTGTATATGAATAGATTCCCCAGGTTGTCAGAGCATCATAAACAAAATTGTTTGCTAATTGCACTCAGCCACATCTATGCAAGGTTGTCCAGAAAGGATTTACAGGCTGCCTTGCCTTGCAGAACCTCTCTGTACTACAGCAGAGAAATAGGAAAGGGAGCCTCTGCCTTGATGCTTAGCTCCACACTCTGAGGTCCCAACCTGGTGTAGTTTTCACCTGTAAATTGAACACATTTAATCTCGTAATCATTAAGAAACCACAAGTGCAAAACTACTTGGAGTTACTCTTTATAGTGCTACATTTGACAGCTATTTAACCTCTAAAACTTTGATTCTGACTTTTTTCTTTCTATGGTCTTTTCTACCCTCTCTATCTCCTTTCACACTGACCAAGCTTGTTGCAGGAGCACAGAACAGAAGCTTGCTTTCTTCTTGTTATGGTTGGCAGCCTTTGCAGATACATTAGCCAAAGGCGTTCTGGTAGCACCTTAAACCTTAGCCCAGAGCACAAGGTGTTTACTTCAAGTAACATCCGCCTGTAACTTGTGCACAGAGCACACAGCCACTACTGTGTTACCCATAAATTTGCAAAGCTTGAAATACTCAATCAGTTGGCTGAACAAACTAGCTAAAATTATAAGTTCATACCCACTGGTGAATCTCTACTGTAGATACACAAAAGCACTCTTTGTATAAGCCCTTGGGTTCCAAGGAACCATGTAAGTTTTTATGGGACACCCAGTCCTCTTAAACTGGCTTCAGGAGCATGAAAGACTGGAACTAAGAATAAATTAGGCCAAACTGATGACCTGCCTTCAGTCCAGGGGGTGAACCAGGACTAATAATGTACTGATCAGAAAGCTTCCAGCCTCACACAAAATAAGTAACTTAAAAAAATTTGTATAGCTTTAAAAAAAGTAGTTTGTTTTTTTCCCTCATAAGTCTTACCATTTAGACCTCCTTACATTTAGCAACATATTTCTGTCTGGAATAAAGGAATGTTTATATTAGAACATTACATGTATTTGTGACAGATATTTCAGTATTGCCAGATATTTACCATTATGGTATTTTTGTCTTTCCAAACCGCAAATGTTTCCCTTAGTTAACGTGTCTGTTTTGTAGCTTTGGGCACTTATCTGTCTGCTCCTTTGTCCCTATTAATACAATCATCTGACAAAAACAAGGTAAGACCCTGACCAGTGTCTTGGTCTTCATTTTCAGTAGCCTTTGTTTTAGCTTCTTGAAATGTTTCCAGAGCAATCCTGAGGCCGCTACCATTGCTTTGTTAGCAGCCTGCAGAATTAACGTGCTTGTTACGATCTCTGAAAATGTCGACTATGTGCACTTTTTCATTATTATCTGAAATCATGCAGAGATACGGACCTTGAAGTATCCTAGGTCTTTTCCTTTCCTCTTTCTCCTCCCCCCACTCCCAAGAGGCAGCTATTCATCTTCATTAGGCACTTCTGTTAGCTTGCTGCCAACTGAGACCAGAAAACTAGCTGCATCAGTCTTGCATGGCAATTCAGGAATTAGAATCCACAGTCCTTGGGTGCAGGAGGTTAATGCACTAATAAAGATTGTACCTTGATTAACCACATCATCTCAGCTTGCCCAGGCAAAGCTGGTTTTCAGACAGTTTATCACATCACATGGCCCAATGCATTCATCTAAAAACATAGCTTCATAACTACGAACAGATACTCATGACTGCAACTAAAGGAGAAATTTTGTCAATTTTTTTTTTTTAATTTCAGTGAAGAATACTTAAAATTTTTAAGGAAATCCTCTGGATTCTGATCTATGGTTTACCTTTACAAAAAGGTACACATCCTTCTTTTCCTGAGATAAATCTTTCTATCTTAAACTCTGACATGAGAGAGTATGGTAGGGGTTATGCCCTAGTTAACACTGGCTCTTAGAATCTGACATTTCTCTTGGATATCTATAGCTTCTTCTGGGCTAATCAGCACATGTGATCCCTGCAAAAATGAATAAATATTTCCAAGACTCATTACTAAAGAATTAAAATCATACAATAAAGGACCTAAATAAGCCAGTTTGGTAAGTAAGTGGCTATAGAATTTTTACATTTATCTACCCTGGATTGCTGTATTTTGACTGAATGTTGCAGGTTATTTGCAGGATGGTTCCACTAAAGCAGAGATAATGTATTCCAAACAGCAACTTATTGCACTGGCATTTGTGATTTGCCGTAGAGTGAATTGATCCACAGATCACGTTGCAAACGTTCATGATTTGGAATGGTTTAGTTCTGTAGATACCAAACATCTGGAGATTTAATGCTGAACACATTCTTTAATGCTGCAGTCTGCAAAATCCCTGACCTTCTCCCTTTCCAAGGGCCTAATTTCTAGGATTTTTCTTTTCCTTCTCCCCAGCCCAAAGACGTACGAGCGCACACACACACCCGAGTCCTGTTTCTATCAAGCAATTTCAGCTGATGCTCATCCATGCAGGTCTGAAGAACCAAGCACAGCTCAAATGACACAGCCACAAGCTGCACAATTACCTTTATTTCTTTGCTTAGAACAAACCAAAATTATTTGACAAGCACTCTCCCCTGGATTGTCATGTATCTTTGGATGTTATGCAGATGAAACCTATTGAAAGGAATTAATATTACAGAAACCAATGAGATATTTGAAGGGTCTTGGGACTGAAGCCAAAGGGTAAATATGGTAGAATGTGGTTTGCAGCAGATTGCTATGAAAAAAATGACCCCTTGAAATCGTTTTAGCAGGAGTAGGGGAGACAGGAAGAGCTACTGAGTGGGGTTCAGTGCTGAACTGGCACCCAGCTCAGCATAAATGGCGCCCTTACAACTATTTCAGCTCCATGACAGGGAGCTCGTAGCAGCTCCCTTATTTCATCCTTCAGTTAGTGGGTGGGTGAAACCACGTTTGTCATTTAGCTCACTTTAGAAGTTTAGAAAGCACCTTGTATCATACGTGACATAAATAATAACTATGAATTAAAACCTGCCCAAATAAGTGGATGAAAAGGAAATAAAACAGGAAACAACAGAAGCTGGAAAAAGGCAAGATATTTTGTTGGGTAGTGGTGGTTTTGAATAACGTTACTAAAAGGATAATGACAAAATAAAAGCTGCTCAAATGGAAAGAGGAAAACTATCAAGTGCTTGAAGGAAACTACAAGGTTTATGAGGAAGAAGACTTAAGTGGGTGTAGTTTGGATAAGTGACATCATGAAGAAACAAGAGGAAAAAGCTTTATCTTTTTATTTTAGAGGTATATATTTGAGATTTGGGTTAGAAAAGTTGCAGCAATCACAGATACCAGAAGAATCAATTTTGAAAAAAGAAAATTTACTTCTCACATCATGAGAACCTTATCATAGTGAAGTGCTGTCAGCTTCAACATAGTCTCCAAAAGTTTCAGTGTCAGACTCTTTGCTTTGGATGTTTGACACTGAAATCATAGCCATGTTGTCAGCTAGTGGCAGTGTAGCTTCGCTGAACTGAAAGGGATCTTTGCCAGCTGACAGCAGTTAAAAAGAGAATCTCCTGTGTTAAAAAAAAAAATAATATCTATTTTATGAAGACAGAAAGTAACTGGATTAGAGGTTCTCAAACTGTGTACTGTGATCACTTGCTAAAGGGTCTTGGAAAGCTCTGTGTTAGCTGTGTGTTGCCTTGACTTCCAGCTGTATAAATACATCTAATGCTTGCCTAAAATCTGCATTTAAGCATAGGTAACTGTAAAGAGGGAGATTCTCATGCGTCCCCATGAGCTAACCAGCAGAGAATTTCGAAAGGAAAATTGTGACTCATCAATCTCCTGTAATTCCTGCGACATGTCAGTAGAGCAGTGGATGAAGTTGAGCCAGCTAAAATAATTTTCAAAAGGTGTTTGACAGGGTCCTTTATGAGATGCTACAAACATTTCTTAAATCATCATCTGTGGAGAGACAAAATATTATGAATCAAAAATTGGCGAGGTGAGCACAAGCAAAGAGAAGGATTAAACAGTCAATTTTCTTAATGGTCCTATGATAAGTTCTGGTTTTGGAAGTGAATGAACAGCAAAATTATACATGTAGCTAGACTTTAAATCTAGATGGTACCATACCGGTCTACCTACTTTTTATTAATTACAATTTTTCTGAATCATTTCAAACATTCCTGGTATCATTTGCCACACAGCAAGGCTGATGGCACTAGATAAATAGCATTGCCTTAAGTCTTGAGTGAATACTATTATTTACCTCTGCATGGTACTTTTCCTGGAAAATTACCTACAAGCTAGGGTTAAAAGTCCCAAACAAAATGCTGCCAAGCAGTCATTAATCCAGAAGAAATGTCTCGTTACTTAATTGTTGCTGCGGAAACTGAATTTGGAGCAAGGATACACAGTACTATAGATTTCTTTATTTGAAGGCTTTCCCTTCAGTAAGAAGAAAAGCCAAGTTGGCATGTTGACTAAGATTAACTAGGCTTGGACTTTTATAGCTTGTAAAACTGGACATTTACGAATAACTGCTGAAAACTGATTTACTACAGGCAGAGAGCAGTGTGGTTGTAGAGCTACAATGTGTGTGAGACGTGCCATCCCCACCATCACACAGATGTCACTTTGAAACAGCATAGAGGCAACCCTCACATGGAGAAATGTGTGTTGAAAAACAGAGGGGGTCTCAGAGCCATCCCTTGGTCTTGTCCATCTGCCTGAAGGAGGAGGGTGGTCATCATCTCAAACAAGCTGTCCTAGAGTTGGGCACACATGATTATCCACAAGTATTTTTAAGCAGTGTGGTCTGATCTTCATTCTTTGATCCAGAAGTCTTTGTTCTAGACCCCAAATGGTTTCTCAGTGCTTCCTTTAATTAACATAGTTCAGGACTTTAAGGTTAACTTAACCAAGTTTGGTGAAGGATCTAAATAAAATTATTATCTTGTAGTGGCTGGAATGTTTTCTGGTGCAAGGTGTTTTGGACGTATTTTTTTGTTCAATTTATGCTAAAAAAAAATCCCTGCTTTTTCTAATTTCACAAATATTTCATGACAATCAATATTCTGACAGCAGCTTTAAGGTGCAGAGGATCTTAAGTAAGTTTAAATTTTCATCAATCCATTTGAAACATTCTTTTCAGTCCAGTGGGTTCTGTGTGCCAATACTGCCAATTCCAAACTCCAAAGACAGGCAAGTTAACTGAGCAGAAATGAGAAACTGTGCATGAAAGTTTATTTTAACAATAGAAGTTGAGCTCTTTCTATTTACTTAGTTAGAGAGTTGCTTTCTGGGCTTGCATTTTCAAACATTTCGCACCATGTACTGAAAAAAAACCTTGTTGTAATCATATGTCAACACTGATGTTTTTATCTGTCTGAAATATCTTCAGACAGAGTCTAAAATCATGAGATTTGGCCCACAGGGGCGCATTCTGGATTTGTTTCTGCCTGACCTTGTAAAGTGACGCTTGCTGGACACCTAAATCCTTACTCCTGGATTTTGAGATTCTGTTCTTGGCAGCCAGAAGCTGGCTGTGCGTTAAACATAATTTAAAGTTTCTTTTAAAAAAATATTTTTCTACATTTAAATCTTACCGCATTGTTTGGGGCATTTGTCATATTAGTTTTCTAGTTTTTTGCTTCTAATTTGGCTTAATTTTATAATTATCTGAATTCCAAAGGTTGAGAATAAATACACCAATACACAACTCAAAATATTATGCTAGTAAATTCCCATTCAGATATTCATGATAATGGCAATTATTAACCCTGGCAAATATCAGTAGTCTTACTAAGTCTTTGTGTCAGAAAGGGTTATGTCAAATTTAAATTATGTAGAAAGCTTTATTATATACCACAACTCAAAGTAAAAAAGAAGAGAAGCTAGCTGAAAAAAAAAGAAAAGACCATT
This sequence comes from Pedionomus torquatus, assembly GCA_013398155.1. Classification (NCBI taxonomy): domain Eukaryota; kingdom Metazoa; phylum Chordata; class Aves; order Charadriiformes; family Pedionomidae; genus Pedionomus; species Pedionomus torquatus. Next base: position 289,756 of record VZRU01001126.1, read on the forward strand.
AAGACCATTTTTCATTGAAGTGTGGATGAGAAATAATCTTGGGGAAAAGAAGAAATGAAAGATTTTGACATGTCAAAAAAAAAGGTCACCCTTATTTTTAATCAGCCCTCTGGTCCCTTCCCTGGATGAAGGTATCATTGTCAGACTCGGGCAGGCAAGGTGGGAGGGAAGAGCTCTGCTGCTGTAACAGATTGGTTTCTGCATGGCATATAGCAGACTTCTCAGAAGATGTTTCCGTGAAGGTGATGCTGGAGGTCAGCCACCATGTAACCTGGAGGAACTGCTTCTTGGGCAAATGGAAATCATAAGTACTGAATAGCGCATTTCACAGGTAGGATAAGTTTAGGTCAAAGCCATCAGACATTTCCAGTCTGACTGCCCCGATTCTTCAGTTGACAGAGATAACATAAAGCATTGCCCTTCAAAAGACAGGGCCACACAGTTCATTCCTATGCGTACTTTGGAGCTCAGTACTTCAACTTGTAGGAAAATACACTTTGTTTGTGAACGGTATTTTACCAGTGGAAACACTGTTAGTCTATATGCACAACATCCCATTTTCTAGAAAGAAAGCAAATGGTCCTGTAAGGGAAAAACAGAGAAAAGCAGATGAGAAAGCAACACCATTATAGATCACAGACTTAGGACTAAATGTCTGCATTGCAAATCTCCTATTTGTCAGTTTATTGTCATAAACCCATAAACCTTTACCATTGGAATATTTCTCAATTTATAATTCCTGGATCTTTTGAGAACAATAGCACGCGTCCAAGGTACTTGGAGCAAATGGCAATCTGGTTGCCTGTGTTTTTTGTTGCCTGAGTTAAAAGAACTTACTGTATATTAAAAATTCCTATATACTGCTACTGCTGGCACTTATCAGATAAGGAAGTCATAAGATGAACAATCTGCCTCAAAGAACTGAAAAGCAAAGCAATTCTGATCGCGAAACTGCAAACCAGATGATGCTCTGATTAGAGGCACACACATAGATTACAGAAGTATAATAAATCATGTAACTTTTTAGCCTCAAATAAAATAAAAGAATGTAGGTTTTATTAGGAAATAAACTGTTTATCAAGAATGCTTTAAAGGTGACATTTATTAGTAATAAACTATGTTGAAAGGGCTGATCCTCTCACTGGCAGAACAGCCGGACACTTTGCTCTATGGAAAAAATGCCCCAGCTCAGTCTGTGCTGGGTCAAGCAGCACTTCCATCATCACTAACAAAGGATGGACAAGAGATTCACCCGCACCTTTTTTCAGACAAGAACATTTTCTTTTCTCTTTAAAAAGGAATGAGTCATGGAAATATAACTCCAGTATTATTTTGGGACTGATCGTGGATCTCAGCACGACTCCCTGGAATATCACTTAGAAACAATTCCACAGTCAGCTAGTGGATCAAAACCCAGTAAAGCATCTGCCAGGCAAACTCTTAGTAGTGTCAGCAAGCCCCCTGCTTAGGAAGTATGCTGTTTGCTTTTCAGCTCTAGAAAATTACGGACCGACTCTTCAGGGTTGTCATTCTCCGCATTACTTCTCATTAATTCTGTTACTGTGTACCAAATATTATGGCTGTTGGTGTTGAACATATCAAAATATATGTCCATCCTTTAACAGCCTGCACTAGAGAGGGGTATAAAGCCTCTCTCTTAACAAACTCCTTGTCTCAAGTGTTTAATTCACACCTCTTCAAAAGCAGCCTTGCTTTGGAGACAAATCATTTGGGCTTGAATAACAGTATTGAAGGTGTGTTTACCTGCCACCTGAAGCTGTCAAGGATGATTGCATACAAGTCAGGTGAAGCTACATATGTCTCTTAGCTATTAAAAAATGTCCTTCAAAGCAACAGAGGGAGGAGCCGAAGGTGGACTGTGGCACACCTTGTTTAGGGCTTGCCACATGTTATGTCCTGCAAGGCGCAAATGCATCCCAGCAAGGAACTTATTAACCTCCTTTACAATGATAAAGGCAATTTGAGTAATTAACTATTGAGCCAGTGTTAAACATCTATCATTCTGACCTTGACTCTGAAATCTATGTTGTGATAGGTCCATAGTGAGCCCCTACTTGATCATGAGCTGAAATTTCTGGTTGTTTTTTTTTGTAAAAAACGTTTCTTCTGTTAGTCTCACCAGCCAGGATACATCACATGATTAAAATGTGGTTGCAGGTTGTCAGGAAATCAAGCTTCTTGCACTTAAGATGCATTTACTATTCAGGAAAATGAAATGGTGCTTAAGAACTGCTCTCAGGAGTCTGTGATAAAAATCAATGTAGCTTATGTATTGTGTAGATTATATGTAAACTGGAGAATTCCTAGAAGCTGCAGTAACTTAAATATTCCACTGCTCGGGCACTGTCGCTACTGATATATTGTCATTGTCTCCTATTCCATTGACTTTCTAAACACAGTTTGCTGTACAATATTGTTTTCCAGGAGATGACCCATTCATGGCCTCCACCACTGTCAGCTATTCATACACCAGGAAAGGCAGAACAAAGCAAGTTTCCCTTCCCAAACAAGGTAAGGCACAAAACACCATGCCTCCTGCACCTCAAAATATGTCCTACATGAGCCCTGACAAAGCATGTGAGATCTCTGGGCTGAGGCTAATGTGCTGGTGACCTTCTTCGTATCTGTGCCAGAATCCCCTGCCTTTTCCCTGCTTACAGCCTCTACAGGGCTACACAATCTTGTTTGTGTATCTCCTGCTGATGCTGATGTGTAGGTCACAGGTTCCTCACCACAAGTGTTGCTGGTGGAGCGTCCAGATGTCGTGCCTTCTGCAGGCACCTGCTGAGGCTCCTGACTGATACCTCAGGGGATGTACAGCTGCTGCAAGTCAAGAAGCTTCCACTCACATCCGTTGCTCCCACTTCATTTGGTTTCTCTAGCCAAGATTTTTGTTGAAATCGGTGAGGTCTGAGGTGGGCTTTCCTAATAACTGGCCTCTGCAGTTGGAGGCTATGGAGTGGGCATACATCCCCTGCCACCAACCTGGCTTCTGGGGCAGCTTCGCTAGAGAGGAAGGCAGCCATGATGTTCAGAGGGCCTGCATAAGTATTTGCCAGTTAAGTATTTGGTCTCTGACGGGACAAAGGCCACCGATCCTGCTGATTGTCCCTTGAAAGCAGCTCCACTATTCTATATTTATCCCAGGGAGGTTGCGGTGTGGCATGGTAAAGCTCATCGGCACAAGTTTGGGGAAACGATGTTATTTATACTTGGTAAGTCAGGAGGGAATGAAATCAGCTATCGTGTGCAAGTGCCAATAAAAATTTCCCATTGCACCACCATATACTGTTTATATGCCACAAGCATATTTCATGAAGTCTTCAAGCTTGAAAGATGGTAATTGATGCTGTTTATAGCTTTTCCCTGGTTAAAGCAAACTCCTTTGGTAACTTGTAAGTCCATTGTGCAAAATTTAGTGCAGGGAATAATTGTAACCACAAAACCAAGAAACCTTCAAGATTTGCCTACAGTAAAACAGCTTTTCCGTAGAAGAGTGTCATGATTTTGAAGTACTAGGAGTCTAAACCAAAATATCTCTGGTATGTCATTATAGAAAAAGACAGAAATTACTCTCTATTTGCTCGGTGAAGGCAGAACAGCTGATTGAAGATGGTAGGTGGGCTGGAGGCTTGCTATGTTAGAGTAAGACCAGTAGGAGATAGATGGATCAGCAGCTTACATGCAGGTGAAGTGCCCAGATGTGGATCACAAAACTGAAGTGGTGCTTGCAGCTCTGTTGTAATTATCACCACGTGATGTGTGGCATGCATGCAGACGTGCATGGGCAAGGTATGCACCTATCAGCGTATCTGCATGGCCATCACAGATGCGTTTCCTCACTACTGAATGTGTTGTGATAAATATAGGTATAGGAGAACCACAGACCATAGGGCTAAGATATGTGAATAATGGTTGATATTGACTTTCTCATCTTCTCTCTGCTTGCTCATCCATCTCTCTGGGAAATATTCTAATAGCTGGAACTACAGAGCTGTTTCAGAGATCCACCATTCATTTTTAAAGAGCCTTTCCTGGGTGGTTTCCTTTTCTCTTACCAAAGTAGAATTTCCATTTTATTTAAACCTAGGGTGGACAAGATTTCCTCTAATAACATATGAGCATACTTCTGTATATATAATAACATCACAACTGTATTGTGGCCTGGGTGGTCTGCATGATCAGAAATTACTTTGTGTGAGATGGGGAAAAAGCACCTAAAAAACCTCACCAGGCTTCTGGAAAAATCCCACCTTACCGGCCACAGATCATGTTAATTTTAGACACCACCTCTATTTTAGAATATTTCTAAATTATTAAAAGCTACTTCTCTGGCTTACTCAGAATCTGTGCAGTCACAAACTTTAGAAGGCATCTGCTTTTCAAGCCCCAAAATGCAAAGAATGGTTGCCTAATTTTTCAAACATATTTTCGAAACATTTATAAGCTAGTTATTGGTTTTCACAAAGCATGGTGTAAAATCTTTATTGGATCTTGTAGAGGATGTCTCCATAACTCTTAGGAAGCTTTCATATAGGTAAGCTATGTAACAGTCCCAACTTGTTAAAACCTAAGGACTACGCCAAACTGTTGTGGACCACACATTATTCAGATAAATGGACCTGTCAGTTAACTAGTGACCAAGGCCAGCAAAGAGGCTAGAAGGCTAAATTCAGGGCATCAGCTTCATCTCTTAGTTCCAAGCGATGCATGGTACCATGAATTCATTTTCAGTCTTTATGGCAGTGTTGAGAGATCAGTTCAGTTCATTTGCAATGACTCTTCAAGGCAGAGAAGCAAGTAGGCTGCAATCCTTTTTAAGAGAAGACAGTTCCCAAGTGTAAAGATACTCATCATTTTGAGAATTAGGAAAAGGGAAGCTTGCAGGACTCCTGCCCTGTTGCAAGGATGCAAATCATGCTTACTTTTCTGTCTAGAAAAACTGAGTGTCGGTATCATTAGTTCCCATACATGCCATTAGTTCCCATACTGCTTTTAACCTGCAACTCAAGTAATTAGTAATCTGACAGCTTGAAACTTGGAATTTATTAATTAGGCTATTAAAGTTGCAAAGGCCACAGCTACTATAGTTAGACTTGTTTTGAAATCAGTCTAGCAATAAAAGCTAAATAACTGAGGTTTATGTATCACCAATATAACAGAATTGCGTATCTGAAACTAGGATACAGATGTGTCCATCTATATAACTATGTGCTTGGCGGATGCATGTACACATTCTATACCTGTATACGAAATCAGACCTCATTAACATGGGAAATTCACGTTGATGCACAAGAATGGAAGTCCTGGTCTCCTGATCAGTTTTGACACATGCAGCACTGCCCGGTAGGATTCCCAGCACAGTGCTGCTGGGAGAGCACATGTAGGGAACTATGCTTTAGGTAACAGAGGGCATAACGTTACATTTCATCCTTAACTTTGAATTTTCTTTCTCTGTGGAATTAATTTGTACTCTTGAATTTACTAGGAAAGGGTAACAACAGTCTCTTTATTTCTTGTTTTTCAAAGCTTAAGGATAATTGAATCAGTGTGTGATGTGACAGGCTATGTGTGCTTTCCTTTCTCCTATCTCTGTCACGCTTTGTTACGTACAAATGATGAGGCGTTATTTGATTGCAGTTTTATTAAAAACATCTTAATAAATAAACTTTAAATGAATAATTAAATTTGGTAAATAAGAGCTCACTTGATGCTTTTGCGAATGAGCTTTCATGTTCAGGCATTAATTCTCTACTCTTGTGCAGGAAAAAAATGGTGTTAATTCTGCTGCCTGCTTTGCTCTCTCCATTTTTACTGTGATTTCATGTCTTGAAAGTTTGATCAGGTGTTTGATTTCTAGTTATGTGTATGTGATATTATGGGATCAGCCATCATTTTCTTATTTGAGAATTAATTCATCCACTCCAGGAGAACTGGTGTCTTGTCACAAAGCTATTGGGTGATTATTCTCAGCAGAAGCTAAGTTGTCATAGGGGTGTTATTCTTTAAGTGCCCTATTCATTTGCTCTTGCCTTTCTTGTTGATTTTAACAAGCTGGAGGAAATGCACTAGAAAATAATCTCTGCAACTGAAAGCTTCAACTTTAGTGTTTAAGTTACCTGAAGTCATGCTTTTTCCTACCTGAGTGGGAGCATTCTCTATTTCACTATTAAATTTTTGTATTAGCCTTTATTATTAGGAATAATTAGTTGAGAATCAGGACACTTATTTTAAAGAATCAGTTAAGAGGAAACGGTAAAATGTTATAGCTCATATGTTTTGTTGATAACAAATTTGAGACGATGCAGAGCCAATGGCAGAGGTAAGATACTGTGCTAGGCAGTTAAAGGGGAAGGTGAGTTCTTCCTGAGGTTGATGAAAATGTAAAAGAGTGAGTGAGATCCTTGCTTAGTAGTTTCAAACACTTTTAAAAACCTGAGGGTATTTCCATCAAAAGGATTGTTTTCCCCAAGACTTCTCTAGGTACATAAATTCACTATTCTGGAAGCTGAACATGCTTCTAATAGCCTACATTTATTGGCAGCCTAGTTGGCTAGTAGAATAGCATTTAAATTCAAGTGTACCTGTCACTGCAGTACCACTGCAAGCTAATCCTGACTTCTTACAGTTATATTCAGCCACCAGGAAAAAAAAAAAAAANTTAAAAATAATGATCTGTGCTATAAATACAACAGCTCAAAACCAAACAAACAGCACCAAGAAAAAAAAAAAAAAAAAAAAAAAAACAAAACAAAAACCCAGGCTTTAATATCCCTTCATCAGAAGCAAAAAGCTGAGGCAATTCATCAAAAGTAGACAATTTCAAATTATTGAGAAATTATTATCGTCTGGTGAAACACAGTGCAGGTTTTTTGCGCTTGCCCAAAAATTTGATGTCTCACATTTGAGGTGTGTGGGATGGCAGTGCATTGCAGATGTGTTAGAGCATAAGAATTACAGATCAAAGCCATGCAGTCTGGAGAGCCTTGACTAGCCAATCCCTTGAGACCCCAGTGCCTGTGGTGCAGTCAACCTCTATTTACAGAGGCCAAGAAATTCTTGGGCGCCAAACCACTGGGACATGCTTCTGAGTGACTGAGCAGCAAAATCAGCTCAGCTGAGTCAGAGCATCCTTGAGCTCTCTGGGAACTTGCAGTTCCTTTCTTGGCTCAACACTCAACCTCCATGGACCAGGGATCTGTTCCAGTGCCCAATTCTTCACCAAAAATGACCGTGTGTTGTGGTGGGTGCCTGGCCCCTCCAAGCAGACTTTACTGCACTTGTAACTGCAGCATGTATATGAGGTGGCATTCCTGTGTGTGTCTGCATTACTCAGCAGCAGAGTTAGCATACAGGTTACCTTTCTGCCATCATCCATAGAAAAGTGGCTTTTTTTCCTTTATTAACTTTTTTTTTTTTTTTTTTGTAGTTTATA
>VZRU01001126.1:297254-332252 GCA_013398155.1 Pedionomus torquatus
CTATATATAGGCTTCTTTCATATTTTTATAAATGCAAATAAATTTTGTGAGTAAAATATGTGAACATTTGCACGTGAGGAAAGAATGGTCTGATGTATTGCACTGTATTCCCAGGTATTGCAGTTGTGATACAAGGTTGACCTTGTAATCTCGGGGACATAAATACAGAACTAAAGTCTGTATTTCCATTCTCTGGTGCTGTCAATATCAACACATGAAAAGGAAAGACCAGCTGTGCTACTACCTCAGGAATCCAATGGTCCATGAAACAATATTGGTCTTCCCTCTGTCTTCTCATCTAAACTTGTAGAAGATAATAGACGAGTTTTGACTGATCAATAAATGACTAGTGAGCAGGAGAGTCATAATAGCTATACAAGAAATTGCACCATTAAGGGGTTGTTGTGAAATAAGTTTACAAGACTTAGAATTAATGGTTTTTCAAAGAAATATTGGATTTATTCTTGTAATTGAAAATTACTCTGAAACTGAATGAACAATTAACTATGCTGTTTGTATTGTTAAGGTAATGTTCAAGCAAGTATTGCAGCTAAAAATTGCTATGAAAATAACACACTGTACCTTTTTTCTATTATTACTGTAGGATTCACAACAGGGATCTACAGGACACAGCAATACAAGTAAGTACCAACTCATTTTCTGGCTGCATTGGGTGGAGGGGATGACAATGACTGTGAAAAACAAGTGACTGATAGGGTAAGGAACCAGTAGCAGACTGGGGCAGAGCAGTGCCTCAGCAGGCGGTACTCAGCGGTGAGCAAATGTGGAGAACTGGATTGAAAAGTGACCATCAAAATGTCAGCTCTTTTGATGGACTGGAAGAACAAAAAGGATTCGTTTCATTATGGCCATTTCATTATGTAGATGAGAAAGAATGAAAGGGCAAGGGTGGCTTTTTTAGAAAGCCAGAAAAGAGCTGACCTAGTCGCATGTCCAGATCCAGACTTCCAGAAAATTCTGCAGGAAGACTTGATATAATTTATCTTTCATAAGCAATGGTATATTTTGTGGCTATTGCACAGTAATAAGCTACATGAATCCGGCCAAACTAACACCAGACAATGTCTCAAAGACCATATGGCCGTGGGTCTTTTTGGCTAGCAGCATGGGCAGGGAAGTGATATGTGCGTGTGTGGTTCCTGGTTGGGGTTTTTCAGTGGACTCCAATTTACAAATTATGGTGCACATCAGCAGCGCTTTAATTACATTTAGTTATGGTAAAAAACTTAGTAGCTGTATTGAAAGGGAAGATTGAACTGTTCTGCAAAGCAAAATATTAATCCTCTCCCCTGACACCTCTGACTGTTGTTAGTGTTGTCTTGCATATTAAAAATACATGATCTTACCCTGCTCTCAAGACAAAATCTTCTCAACCAAAAGAACTATTTTGCTAGCTTCCTGATATGTCAGATGGCACAGAGTCCTGTTTGCAAATCACAGGGCTGTGGCTGAAGATGAAAAATGCCCTGAGCTAGTAGGTAGGGCTTTGACAGTGGCTGGTCACCCACCGCGTGAGGGAGAAGACGTCCAGAGAGACAAGGCTGAGAGATGTAGGCTGTTAAAACAGTGTGGCTCTTTGCTGGGGAAAGGTCGGCATGCGGGAGACAATGTTGTGAAGAAACATGCAGTGGTGTCACTTAATTGCTGGCATCGGTTTGATACTGCTGCGAGTACCAGCACTAAGGAAATAATAAAAGGCAAAAGGGATGAGGTTCTGTCAGAAAATAATGAATACAGTAATGAGAGAAGGAAGCACAAAAGGGCCGTAATAGAGAGGGCTATGCAAACACATGCAGAGTCAGGAGCTTGACAAACACACCAGCTGAGCTCAGGGCTTCACAATGACATCAGGGGACACAGTGTTTGGCCAGCTTTGGTCATAGTTTCATTTTCAGTATTTCCTTCTTTCAACACTTGAATAAAATGGGTTGTTCTTGAAACCTGCTCTCCTGTGGGTTAGGAAATCAGTTCTACCTCCTCACAGCTTTCCTCTTCTCCTTACTCCAGTGGTCTCCAACCTCACTTTACTTCTAGTTCCCCCATCTGCCCTCCCACAACACAGCACCTGCTGCTTCTTATCTCCTCATTCATCCTGTTCAGCAAAATCGGAGTATATTTGCAGCTGGACTGGACCTGCACTTGGTGCTGCAGTGTCTGGCAACCAAACCAAAGAACAGCTGAACCCATTCAGAAACATATTCTTCATTAGTGGCAAAAGTTAGGGTCCCTGTCAGACATCCAGAGACTTTTCCTAATGTTGCACAGGGAATTCGATTACCTCCAAGCCCTGTATCTGTTAAGTTTCCTTTGAGGTGCTGGAATAAGACATCGAATAAGACACAGTTAGAATGAGACGTAGACTTCATGAATCCTGTATGTCAGACTTAATGGAAATTCATGAAAAAATGGTTTGGATGTGAGGAAATGGTAGCAAATGATGCTCTGTGTTATCCAAATACACATCTTCAGAATCCAAATTAACTGCTATTTCCTATTGCACCAGATCTTTTTGGAGTGGCTTCTGAACCTATCACTTGCCATGGTTTTACTCCAGCTGCAAACTTGTCTTTCTCATGGATAACATTTGCATTTCTCTCATCCTTCCCACACAAGAAAATCAAAGCAAGTAGTCAAGACCAGGCTGGATAGGGCTTTGAGCAACCTGGTCTAGTGGAAGATATCTGGGGGTTGTAACAAGGTGATCTTTAAGGTCCCTTCCAACCTAAACCATTCTACAGTTCTACGAAAAACCCATCATGGCTGAAGTTACACTTCTCTGTCACGAAAAAAATAAAAATTATTTATTTATGCCTGTTACCCAAAAAGGGAAACTTGGCCGAGTTAGACTGAGTGATTCACCCAAATTCCAACTCAGAGGAGAGAACCAGCCACTGGTTCTGGCCAGCCACTATTCAGTGGGGAAATCCTGAAAATGTTCATTTGAAATTGATTTTGAAATGGGAGATACCTGGACACACCTTCTCTGATTGTATCTAAAAAGATTAGGAAGGGAGTTGTGTGAGGTGAGGTAGAAACCAGCAAAGAACTCTCAGCTCTGTGGCTAGGGAGCTGAGGAAATATCATGGATATTTCCCACCATGTGTCTTTGGAGGCGTGTGTATGCATACACACAGCAACACACAGACACACGTGTCCACATCTGTTTCAGGAGACATACACAGTGCTTAGCACCTGAAATAAAGGGTGCTAACAGCAGTCCTATAGGGGGGTGGGCAACATTGTCTTTGTAATTTCCAAAAAGACTAAAAAAAAACAAAGGATGGCACAAATTTGCCTATATGAAGAAGCCAGAGCTAGAGTGGATTTAGCAATATGGCAAACAGCAGCCTCCCACAATGGTACCTGCATGCATTTGGCAGGTTACATGGAAAATGGAAAACAAATCTTAGTCTGGCCAAGAGTGAGTATGAAAAAGACAAGTTGTTCTGACATATGCTTATCCAAAAATCTTATCTGTACCGTATCTGTGACATTCAACTGTGCTTGGTCTATACACATTTTTAAAATTTCTATGATTCAGTCAAGTGAGAGCAAAGTTGGTAAGAACTGATAAAGCATTAATGGCCAGATTTTCTACTCTGATAGGCCGGACTGATGTGTTTCTACCATCTGTACAGGCTTCATTCTCCCCCCCTGCACAGAAGTGTGTTAAGTGACGATTAGCATAAAAGCAGCTGCAAATGCTTACTGTAGGGTAATTCATTAATATCCAGTTTGGCTAAATCACAGAGATTCCCTTTTCTCTCTCCTCACAGTACTTATGCTGTTTCCCTTGTTGCTGCATTAACATACATTGCTGAAAGTAGAACTGATGTGAACTCTGCTGGCAAAGCACTCAGGAATCCATATTCTCTCTCACACTCAAACAAACCAGTGTTCATGGTAATAATTCATCACTTATAAAAAGCCTAAGCTACGAATAGAAAATCTTTGAATATATGCCAACTGTTACTGTTGGTTTCTCGTTCCAAATTATCATAATGCAGATGAGCTCCAGGACTCCAGGCACCCTAAGGCTGACAAACGTATACTGTAGCAACAGCTTTCTAGCCAGTGAGTTCATCTGGTTATACTTCGTGAGTCCTTGCTAGAAGTGAAAAGTTATCTTGAGATTACGGAGTGGATGTATTCCATCCTGTGGGGATGCCACGCTCATGCTTAAATTTTGGGTGCCTTTAGCTGTCCTCCTACAGTAAGAGCTTAGCTTCCTCATAGGTCCACAGAGGGGCAGCAATGTTTCTGAAGTCCTCCAGAGCTTCCCCAACCCTGTTCACTAAAGTTTAGTCACCTGAGTTGGGTAGACACAAACCCTTTCAGAGCACAAGTCGAGATCTAAAAGCACCATGGCAAGATGTTTGCAATACCCAGAACCTTCTCTACAAGACACCCACTTCCCAAAGGTGGAACACTTTGGACTTACACTGTCTGGAGTAAGTCCTTCAGCTTGCTTCTGTACAGCAGTGGAAGAACCTCTTCTGAAGGCGGCAGCAAGTTTTACAGAGGTATCCCTTACAGCCATTGCTGGCACCCTAATGCTGTTAAAACCAAGGGTGAGAATTTTGTCAGCAGCAAATGGATGGTATGTAATGCATGGAATAGGTTGGGGGCTCATCCAAAACCCATTCACTCAAGTCAATGAGCAGAAAGTCAAACACCGAAACAGGCTGACCAAAAATTTTTCTTCAGAAAACATTTTTCTTCAGAAGGCACAGGTGGATTTTGGTTAACGAAGTTCATTAAAAGTTAATGGAGAAAAACACATCCATCAGTAAACCAGTCACACTTAACCTCTGCACCTCCTTGTCTGCTAAGCAACATAAACTTATCTGTAGACAGCTATTAGCATCCAGCAACACGCAAGAGGAGGAGAAGCTGCACAGTTGCTAGGTCCAGAATTCAAGGTGATAGAAGTAGAGTGGCATACACAGTACATCCATGGTAGAGCTAAACAGAAATTTTACACTGAAGTGCAGTGCTCTCAGATTACTCAGAGGACAATAATTACAGCAAACAACATCAGCCTTACAGTTTGGGGCAGCAGAAAGGAGGGAGAAGGACTTGGCCTGACTTAGAAGCAGCAGTACCACCCTATCACCTAGAAATCTGTTTCATAAAATCATAGAATCATAGAATGGTTAGAGTTGGAAGGGACCTCAAAGATCATCGAGTTCCAACTCCCCTGCCATGGCCAGGTTGCTCAAAGCCCCATCCAACAGGGCCTTAAATACTTCCAGGGATGGGGCATCCACAACTTCTCTGGGCAACCTGTTCCAGTGTGTCACCACCCTCACAGGAAAGAATTTCTTCCTAACTTCTAATCTAAATCTCCCCTCTTCCAGTTTAAAACCATTACCCCTTGTCCTATCACTACACTTCCTGACAAAGAGTCCCTCCCCAGCTCTCCTGTAGGCTCCCTTCAGATACTGGAAGGCTGCTATAAGGTCTCCCCAGAGCCTTCTCTTCTCCAGGCTGAACAGCCCCAGCTCCCTCAGCCTGTCCTCACAGGAGAGGTGCTCCAGCCCTCTGACCATCTTCGTGGCCCTCCGCTGGACTCGTTCCAACAACTCTATGTCCTTTCTCTGTTGAGGCCTCCAGAGATGGACACAGTACTCCAGGTGGGGCCTCACGAGTGCAGAGTAAAGGGGGAAGAATCACCTCCCGTGACCTGCTGGTCACGCTTCTTTTGATGCAGCCCAGGACATGGTTGGCTTTCTGGGCTGCCAGCGCACACTGCCAGCTCATGTTGAGCTTCTTATCCATGAGCACTCCCAAGTCCTTCTCCTCAGGGCTACTCTCCAGCCATTCTCTGCCCAACCTGTATTTGTGCCTGGGATTGCCACGTCCCAGGTGCAGGACCTTGCACTTGGCTTGGTTGAACTTCATGTGATTTGCATTAGCCCACCTCTCCAGCCTGTTCATGTCCCACTGGATGGCATCCCTTCCCTCCAGCGTGTTGACCGTACCACCAAGTTTGGTGTCATCAGCAAACTTGCTGAGGGTGCATTCAGTCCCACTGTCCATGTCTGTGACAAAGATGTTAAATAGTATTGGTCCTGGTACTGACCCTTGTGGGACACCACTCGTCACTGCCACTTTGACACTGAGCCGATGACCACAACCCTTTGAGTGCAGCCATCCAGCCAGTTCCTTATCCACCGAGTGGTCCATATATCAAACCCATGGATTTCTAAAACATCAATCGGTACAATTGCCTCCTAATCATGGCCTTACTAGCTCCTGCTGATGCTGTTTCGCTTGGTCTGAAATAGCTACTGTTCCTGGAGCAGGCTTTATGAGTATGTGCTTGTTGAATGGAGTACACTCTCAATAGCAAAGCTGTGGAGGCCTAGAGAAATCCTTTCCATTACTTCAAGGTCTGCTACCCTTGGTGAAGCTTGTGTTCTTCGAGCAGCTTTTCTTGTGGAGTCTTCTTGCCAGACATTTCCAGAACACCTGTGGCAGTGACAAGAAAAGTCAGGGCTGACTCCCCACATGGAAATGCTGTGCCCCTGCTGCCCTGTCATTGCCTCAGCAATGGTCTGCCCGCGTGGTAAGAGTGGTCAGTGTTAGCAATGAATAAAGGGTTGGTGTGTCACATCTGAGCACATCTGTCACATCCATATTGACCCATTTCTGATGTCATTTTCTTCTTCTCTTTTAAAGGGAAAAGTGATGTGGAGCCAAAGAGTCCAGAGAAAAGCGGAACCCATACATCGTAAGTCACTTTTGCATTTAAGATTGCAGAAGGCAGCTGTGTATTTATGAGATTTGTTGGGCAGAATAGAATTTGTTTGTTTTCATTAAGATAAAGCTCTTTCACTGGTTCTTTTCTTAAAACTGCCTTTTAGATAATGACTAAACATTAATTATTCCTAGAACTCCTGCATGCTACTAAGTCAGGGATCTTTGCAAGTGAAATGGCTCCATGTCACGCTGAATAGATATGAGATGATTTTTGTGGGTGTGCGGAGCTGGCCTTTACAACCTGACTTCAACATTACCTTAATGTTGCCGGAGTTTGTCACACTTGCTAAAAAACATCATGTCACATATGCCTTTGATGTACTGATGTAATTTTAAAAGACTGCAGTCTGCGGCTTCACCTCTGAATTACTTGAAATCCAATTACAGCTATCTCTGGTCTCTCACAATTTTGTTGATGTTTTTGAATTAACAAAAGAAGTCGAGAAATAGATAGGAACAGGCACTTGTAATATATCAGTGTTCACCTTCACTCTAGTGCAACAATGGAAGCTTTTACCATTTTTAACTCTAGTATACAAAGGACTGAATTGTTTTGCCAACGTAAACTAGTCTATGAAACAGATGGGCAGCAAGTTAAAAATAAATAAATAAATAAATAACATCAGTCTCCCAAACTGAGCTAGATAAGTGAATTCCTTTAATAACTACCAGGCAGGAGCATTATGAATTTCTGCAGAACGATTCACCTTGTTAATCGCATTTGAGGGAGGGAAGTTCTTGTGTCAGTCATGTAAATTTCAGAGTGCATCTTGCCCATAATTTATGTTTTCTGATTCCTGTTATTTAAATTCAGAGCATTATAGCATGTAAATCTCGCAAGGTGTCACCATTTGTTACACGGCCAAAAGTAGTCACAGAAGGAGGTACAATAACAGTGATTTATTGTGGGATGTTTTGATTTTTGCTGCAAATACACATTAAAAATCTTCTGGAAATGAATCTAGAAAAAGATTTGACATGGTGTAAGAAATTACTTGTCCTGCAGATTGTGTTGTGGAATGTAATTACTGTATGTGAACACATTTAGCCCAACTTATTAAATGAATTAAGCATTAGCAGCCTTATGCCTTCTTATAGTGTGATTGCTGGGAATGGTTAATAAAATTATTCCAATAATTATCATTTTAAAAAAAAATTATTGCAATAAAGACCAAAAGAAGAAGGGTTTTAATGCCATCTGGAGGTATTTTGGAGAAATGAACGCATTTATTTTTGCTGATATTTAGCAATATGTAAAACATAAGCCATCCTCCACAGTGTTTTTTCTAGTTGATGGTATTTTATTCCTGAGGAGTGCTCTGTACTTTCCTTTCTTCACTTTCATCAGATTACAGTCTCGTAAGATCTTTGAAACCTGCAATAGGGGTATCTCTGAACCCAGAATTCGGGTTCAGAGATACACCCCAATGTGTTCACAGCTTTGATTTGAGCCTACATACTGTGTCATATGGTGTGTTGTATTAGATACAGCAGAATTCAGAATCTGGTTAGGTTTGAAAATTTCCTTGCCTAATAAGAGATCTTCATAAAATCTTGTGAAACTGCTGTCTACTAGATATAGTATATTTATAATGCTCATCTTTAAATTGTTACTATATGCTAGGGCAGATACTGGTTCCCAGAGCAATTTTTAGAAGTAGAAACGACTGGTTACCACTGATAGATGACTGTGTTCAAGAAGCAGAAGCCCTTCTAGTTAGAAAAATTGTTGTGTGAAAACGGAGGCAGAAAAGAGGAAATGGAAAAAAGGCAACTGGGAAGTGCTCTGCCAAAAGAGCAGGAAGAAAATGAGAGGCATACAGGCTAGAAGGAGGAAAAGGAACTGCAGACACCAAATTTTCACAAAAATACAAAACATGAGAGCAGTGGAAGAGAAAACCAGAGGTCAAACACTGGAAATGAGATAGAAGAGAGTGTGATATGAACAAAAGCTATTAGTAGACTAGAATGTATGTGTTATTGAATAGGAGGCTGAATACCTGAGTGTTACAGTGAAGTAAATTAACTCATGTTGATGTGTAGGTGCACACTGACATGCCAGTTCTGTTTCTGCTTCTTTCTGTTGGCCTTCCCCACATTTCTTCTGTTTTCCAGCTTCTTCCAGGACAGACTTTTGTCTCTGGTTCTCAGGCAGTCGTGAATACAGACTTTCTATGTTCTTTTGGGGATATAGCAGCTCACACCTGTGCACGAGGTGCACAACCAGAAGGACCTACAGGGCATGCCTACACACGGATGGGTGAGCACATTTGCCTAGGTCTGCCTGCAGTAATAGATGTGCTCTTCCACTGTGTACATGGAGAAGACCATGCCTTTGCATGGCTGGCCCTGGCAGTGCCCAGGGTGGGAGGTGTGCAAGAGGGCACGAACACTGCTGGTAGTCCCAGAGGGAAAAAAAAGGCCTGCACCCTCTTCCTAGGTGTCCCTCCTCTGAGAGTTTCAAAGGAGTCCAGTTGGCACCTCCTCGCAGGGGTGCTAAAAAGGAGTGACATTGACGTAGGAGAGGTGGCACGTTTGGGCCCAACCAAGTGAAACTGTGGAGTCGCTTCACTGTGAATCAGTGTTTCCTTGTGAAAATGGAGCAAACAGCAAAAAAAAACCACCCACAATGCAAGTCATGTTAGCCTAGATAAAAATAACAGAAAAGACAGGGAGGAGCAAATTAACGTTTCTTTCTTGCAAATGTCTTTTTTATTTTCCTCAGGCATGTTACAAGCCATACACTCAAGCCAAGCTTATATGATTCAATGGCAGTTAATTCATCCTTGGTGCAGATTTACTACCTCCACCCAAATATTATTTATGCAGCTTCAAAGGACAGGTTGATTACCCTCCTGAATCAGGCAGTGAAGCGCTCGTGAACTGAGCATTTACATGAAGTCTCCCCTTACCCTTAGGACGTTCTTCCTGCTTTGTCCGCTGGCCTCCAGAGTCTCAATAACAGTTATTGTGTTGTGATCTGGAGCCCTGCGGCCAGAGGTCCTATCTTTAACCTCCAAGAGTATAGATACCTAGAGACCGAGATGTGTGGTGGTCTGCACTGAGGGGTGTAGGTACAGAATTCTGAATAGCATTACCTGTAGGTTTTTTTTTCCTGTATGCAACAACTCCCTAGATAGACTCGGTATGACATAGCTCTCCACTGATAATAATATTAAGCATGAAGAAACTGGTGTGCATTAGGTGACACACACGAATTGAGGCAACATCCTAATGAGGCAGATAAATAAGAGTAGTTATTGCAATGTGAGAGATAACCGAGATGTATGTAGGAGAATGGGAATGATGGGAAGGCAGGGAGGAAGTCTGAGCGGAGCTGTATCCTGTTGCATGATATTCCTATGGCCTTCACTGCTTTGGCATGCACAATAATCACCTGAACTGGGACTGAAGAATTGCAATAAAAGGTGCAAACAATACAAAGGTGTTAAGCTGTCTTGAGTCTTCCCGGGTTGATTCATGTTCCTTGTAATTGAATGCTTTTAAAGCCACGAAGACTTCTAGATTTGAAGGGTTTTTTTGTTGTTCTACTCTTCATATATATAGATCTCTATGGGTCATCTGGTTACAGCTTCACTGCGCATTTCTAAACTTTTAGGACAGTTCAGAAATACCCAGCAACGTTTTCTTATTTTGGATTTGTGGTGGAAGGCTCAATTTTCAATAGTCTGAAAACTTCCACAGATTTCATTAAAACCACCTAATTTTTATTAAAATCCTTTCTTCTTCCAGTTTTACTAATCATAGTTTGAAGGAATGTGTTAAGGAGTGGGGGAGGAATGGAGAAAGAATGCTTTTTTGATCTTTAATATTTTCAGATGCAGGATTTTAGTTTGTCTTTGGCAGAAACTGGATCCTGTCCATAAACCCTGGACTGTTGCACTTAGAACTTTTAATTTTATAACACTTCTGTGCAAGAAAAAGTGATTCCAACCAGTGCATGTGTTTCAGAGGACCTTGTGGTGCCAGAGAAGCTCCTCCCTGAGCTGGAGATCTGAGGTCTCCCATCCTCTTGTGTGCAAAATGTGACAATAATTCAAAAATGGCACAAATAACACAAAGTGCTCAGCAAGACTCCCGCTCTTGGGATGACTTTCGTTGTACTGTCTGTTGTGATGTTCTTCAGTACCTTTGTGTTTGTAAATGATTTCCAGTTCAGACTACCCAAGGTTAATCATGCCTGACTGTGATTCACTGCTATGCATTTACCTCGACATTTCCAGTGCACTCACTTAATGATATCAGGGCTAGCAAGTAGGTACCTGGGTGCTGTCTCTTTATTATCCCTCCCACAATTGTTTTCATGCTGAGCTGCTCCAGATTTTTCCCTCCCTTTTTACAAGAGAATTAACCAAGATTGAGGGAGGCTTTTATAATTTATGGCGGTTATGCAAGTTTTGTCCTTTGCTAATACTCTCTGAGAATCGTAGTGATCTCGGGGTGTGTGTGTGGTTTTGCTTGTTTGCTTTTGCCAGGCAGAAATAGATGTTGGCTCTGTTCCTTCCCTGCACCGGTCCACAGCATCACTTGGAGAATAGTTTGCTCAGGGGGATCTTCATTAACAGCACTAAATTCAGCAGCTTCCAAGCTGCTGGTTTGCAGAGATTAGTGCTACAGTCTCTTGCCCCTCCAGCAGCTGCTCACTCTTCTCATCACCCTGATTCTCCTTGAGGAAGGAAATAGGAAATGGGTACTCGGAGCAATGTCACTGTTGTTCTTGCTTGATGCGACCTACATCTATCTGTATTGGCGTGAGCGTCGCCTGTTGGTTTCTTGCCTTTTCTTTCTGTCTTCTGTCTTGCCCCGTGCATCTTCAGAGTGACTCACAGAGACTTATTCAAGAGCCAAAAACTCCTGCTGGTTTCCACTTCTGCAGATGGGAAGATGGAGGCAGCAGGGTTACAAGGTGCCCCCAGAGAATCACAGAATCACATGGGGTTGGAAGCGACCTCTGGAGATCATCTAGTCCAACCCCACGAACAAGAACAGAGAGAACCATCCTCAAATACAAGAGATCAGCTTGAACAAGTGCTACCAAACCATCCTGCTCTTAGCCCCCAGGGAGCTTGGCCTCTCACATCTGGCTGACGTGTGGTCTTGACCTTAAACTTCTCAGGCATCAACTACAACCTGGTTGAGCAGTGGAGGTGGAGGAAGAGTCTTAATCCTACCTCGCTTTACCGAAAAGCCTGGTGCAAGTTATTTAAAGTTAGCCTTGGCTTTCCCCCATCTAAAATAATAATTAGACTTCCATGAAGACTATCTCATTAATATTTGTACAAAGTGTTGAAAAATGTAATGTTCTGTAAAAATGGCTAAGGATTACTCACCCAGAGCAGTAAAGGAAATGAGCAGTAGTTTAAGTTTTTAAAGACAGACTCGAGTCGTAAGTAGTAAATGTCCTGAGAAGCAGCAGGGTAGGGGGAAAGGGAGAGTGGGAGCTGCTTCTTCCAGGCACCCACAGACCCGGTGAGCACAGGCAACCCCTGCCCCATTACCACAGCCACTTTCTCCCCCCAGAGTTTCGATCTTGGGACAGGGGTCACCCAATTTAAATCAGAATTTAGCTTTTGTCTCGCTGAACCGGAGGGAGGGATGGCAAACAGTGAGGGGGCAAAGCATGCAAGCTGCAGAGGTAGAAACCTCTCCAGCGGTACATCTTCAATATCCTCCTGTTTGTTTGCCAAAAGGACCATGATGGGTCAAGTCAATTGAACCAGAAAATAGCTAACAGATGGGTCTGAAGGACAATGGAAAGGGTAAAAATCCTTGCAGCTGTGGAAGTCAGTTCCAGGAAAGAGCTGCTCAAACTTTTATGGGGTATAATCCACTTTTAGCTTTCAGATTAATGTACCAGTGCTACTTCCCAAACAGTGTTACAGAGTTCGAGTTGTGGGCATTGTACAGGTCAAGGACATCTGCAGCAGACCTATTGGCAAGTGATCTGGTGACACCTCTTTTAGTAACTCCATGGACTTTGTTGAGGACCATCATGAGCATAGCAGCCTGCTTGTGAGCCACAGATGACCCTCCTCTGCCCAGAAACACAACTTCCAAGGGATGATAGATAATATGAAATGACATCCCTTAAGTTAATTTTTACAATACACTCTTTCTGAAAACACTAGTGCATCAGTGGCTTGTGATGTATGTCTGTGATGTTTCCAAGAGAATTCTTGCAGTCCATGTGAACAAAAAAAAGAAAAACAAACAAAAAAAACCCTTTACTATGATGAATGAAGGCAGTGTTTTTCAGAGCAATGGAGGTCTTGAAAACTGTAGAAGTGAAAGTCTGGTGTTTATCCATGAACCAAGTTGCTGGCAGAAGAAGAAGGCTGGCTTCATTGCACTATTCCACCTGTTTACATGAGCCTCAGCTCACAGAGCTAACCACTAACACTGCCAGATTGTCACTCTGCTCAGCCAGTCCAACAAGAACAGTTAAAATTTTGAAACATGCTCCTCAGCTCTCAAATTCCCGTGAAAAAGTTCTTTTTTCTGCCCTTTCCCCTGAAGAATTACACTCTGCCCAAAGCGTTTCTCTGTGTATTAAATATATGGACCATTAAAAAAATACAATTCCACCACAACTTCCTGCTCCAAGAAACGAAGTGATTTCATCTGTGGGATGCATCAGAGCTGCTGCAGTATTGTCACAATGCTGTTGTGAGCCTTGCCTGCCAATTCCTAACCTTTTCTGAGCACAGGCTTTTTGGATTTGTGGTGTACAATACTGCTGATAGTTCACAAAAATACTGTTGTAAGTTGATACCAACAAGTATCTTTTCTTCAAATGCTATAAAGACATTTTCTTGGAAGATACTTGCTCACACAGGTCTTGACTGAATCTGTCTTTGAGGTCTAGCAAAGTTAAGGAGGAAGAATGTGTTGTATTATTGTTGACTCTTTTTTACCCTGTAAAAATTACAGATGTGTAGCAGTTGAAGGTGATATAAATAAAAAATCTTTTAAAACCATATAAAATCATATTAAAAGATCTGAAAAACATTATGTCTGTGAAAGCAGATGAGATGGCTCTTATTTGTTTAGTTTAGAAAGAAAACACCTGGAAGCCCAATCTGACCTTAATTGCAGCTGTGGTTTCCCTGGTTCAAAATTTAGCTACTGTTGAGTTCAAGTCAGACAAAAAGAAGCTTTATCTGAGATGTCAACAGGAACAAGGATAGATGACTGCTAAATAAAAGCACCACTGAGGTCTGGGCAAGTTCTGTGACTGACTTACACAGGGTGAGATAGGGCCTTTGCTGTCCTATTTTTAAATGTTAGCCCTCTCTTACCAGATATAGCCAATAGCTTGAGATAACCATCCTTATCGCTGTGAGGCTCAGGTCAGAGTTTTATTTATAAAGTCCTCTTGATCCAGACCCTCTTGTTTAGCACCTTCACCTTTACTATCTACCTGTATTCTGCATGCAGGAGAGAAACATAATTAGCCACAGGAAGCTGCCTGCATTTTGATGCCACCCTTGGCTCAATGCTGAAGGGGAAAGTGGTTTAATGCAAGAGATGCCCTCACTTCAAAACAACGGCTTTTGTCCTTTTGGAAAACTTACAGTAGTGCTAGGCATTATTTCTAATTTTATACCAAGTAAAAAATGTTCCTGTAACATTTAATGTCACTTAAAGTAAAACTGACCAATTTAACTGGCTAAAATATTGTCACACTTGAGGAAATGTTTTTCTGTATTGCCCCAAAAGCATATTATTTTTCTCTTAGGCACTGTTTTCCTTGGACTTTGTTATCTGTAAAGGACTAATTGGGAATTTTGAATGTATTATATATTAGCTCTGAATACCGTGGTTAAACAGGGGTTGCCAGGAAAATCAGGAGATGCGAGTACCTGGGAAGAAGTCTCTTTCATCGGAATTGCTGCTAGGAAGGCAGGCTCTATCCACCCCGCTCCGTATTTTTTTCTCTGAAGAAAATGATAAATGGAAGCTGAGTGTCTTGCACGTTGGAGTCACGATGTGCCTGGTGGTGTTTTTGCTGGGCTAAAATTCCTGGTTGCCGGGGTAACACATTTTGGAAGTCCTCTGCCCTGGGCAAAAACCACTGCAACTTGAAACCCTCTGGGGCTGATGCTCGGTGGGGGGCACCACCACTGCTGGGTGAGGGGGGCTGCTGGCTTCACCGAGGCATTTTAGGCAGGAAAACACAATATAACAGGTCCAAAAGATGAGAAGGGCTATCGGGAGCCTTCGATGCTTCCAGGGTCTCATAATGTGATATTTTTTTTCCCCATACCATCACTATGTCCCGTCAGCCAAAGGGCAGGGGGGAGTTACCTTGTCCCAGGACTGAATCTCTGGGTGATGGTAAAGATGAGAGGGGTTGGGGGGGTGAAGGGGGTGTGCGCCTAGAGAGTGGGGAGAGGAGGAAGACAAGAGGAGGAGAAAGAGAGATATAGGGGTCTGGCCACCTGCCAAGAAAAATAACTAACATTTTGCAAAAGAGAAATCCTAAGACTGAGGTCATAGTATGGAAAAAGTCTGTTTCACAGACTCTTGAGCCTGAATACAGGCCAAGTTTTTTTATGATTTTTTTTTTTTTTTTAAATGCAGGCATCCTATTAACATTTGAACACTAAAGCTCGTCCAGGAATGGAAAGATTTTGGAATTTGAAGTGCCTTAGTTTTCTACTCTGTTGGTCCACAAATATATTTTTTTTAATTGCAAGAAAGTGAGCTTTTGAATGAGAAGCTCCCTCATTTTGCTTTTAACTCATTTTATAACTATGGAGATCAAATTCAGGGGATCTAAAGAAATGCCTGTTTCTCCCATGGAGTGACCAACTCAAAAAAATAGAGACTTTTCAAGCTTGGTGGACAACTTTTTATTTGCTATGCGAAATACAAAAAGATACTGAAACCTGAAATGATGATAAATTTTCTTGTGTGGAGAAGTCCTACTGTTCAACCATGAATAGTTATGATTTTTTTAAACCTTTATAGTAGCAAGCTGGCAGTTTCATCACAAATCACTTTGCATACCTAACTAAACAAATTATTGACGTTCTTCTGCCTTAATCTCTGGATTTGGATTGAATGTCAGACTGTGGATATTTTTTAACTGAGGGGAAACAATCTTTGGCTTTGTTAGGATGTTATTGCAAGCAAGTTTTCTGGTCTTTGATTTGCTAAGCTACAACTGGAGTCTGCCTTCCTCAGGGTAAGAATCTTTCCACATTATCATTTCACCTGCGGTATTTTAAGAGAGAGAATATTATATCTCAGTGTGTATCTCGGCTTTGTGCATTCTGTTCCTTGTTTAGCATGCAGACAAGCTTCACCTCCCAAAAGAGATGTGGAATATATTTATTGGCAATTTAGAATTGATGATAGATTTGACAAGCAAGCAGTGACACACCAAAGCTATTGAAGCTGGAGATGAATCAGAACAGAGGTTTGGATGAGGTATATTGTTGCTGAAATTCAAAAGGGTTATACTTACAGATCATTCCAAAATCAAGGCAACTGACTTATGAAGATAAAAGCTAAGTTTTTCCAAGGGAAAAAAAAAAAAAAAAAAAACCATAGATTGATTGGCCCACAGACTTTTTATGGCAAAATAGTGCAATTACAGCTGGAATTTCTGCATGCTGATTTTTATTAGTTTTGTAAGAGATTTTCTCAGGATTCATTTGTGCTGATTCCCTCTTTCATGGCATAAACTGTAAGCAATTGCAGGTAGAGAGAAGAAATCTCTTGACATTTCTTCATAGATACACTCCAGGAGATGCAATAGATCAGGTGTACTAAATTAAAACAGAACTAATCTGTTATGTGATGAGCATGTGGACTTACTATGTATTTAATTGTATTAGAATTTAGTGCAATTATGGGTGAAAATTCTATACATTCACAATAAACTTTCCTACTATTAAAGCAAAACAGACAAGTCAACATAAATAATATCTTTGAAGTATTTAATAGCATGAGACAGACAAAGGATGAGCAAATCTCCCTTTTGTACCTTGTTTGATGACCAATTTTCATGCCATTCATAATTTGGGAGAGTGGAGGGAGCCTTCTGTCCTGAAGTCCCCTAGGAAGATGAGGTGGGCAACCTAAACATGCGACCTGCCTTGATGTAGTTCAGATGGAGGCCCAGTACAACAAAGAGCAGGAAAAAGTCTGGTTGGGAATCCCAAAACATCCCAGAATGTAAGCTCAAAAATAATTTGTCATCACTTTGGTCCACACTGTTTTTAACTGTTGGACTTAAGAAAAAATTCATGTGGCTGCTCATGTTAAATAAGTTTTCCCCATAACTTATACAATAAATGTAGTATGAGACACAAACTTTAGGACTTGTAATCACAAGCTGTTAAAAAGATCTGGGCTCTTCCTCTGCCACAGAGTAACGTTTTGATCTCACAAATAATTCTAGACAAGCATGATGCTATCCAGCAGGACTTCTTTCAACATTATTGTTTGAAAGCCCCAGAGTTCCTGTGGGTACCTAGACTCTTGTTTATGCTGTGCTGCCCATCTCCACTTCAGTTAAAAATCATTTTCCTGTGAGCTGCGTGCTTTACTGTGAGCAGTCTCACTGAAGCAAGATGACTTACATGTGTCAGGAAAGTAGCCTGCCACAGAGTAACTGCACATGGAAAGACCAAGGCAAAAAAAAAGAGAAACCTGTGTTTGTCAGGGCAGAGATCTGCTTCTTCTCGCCGTCCCTCACAGCTGCCACTAGCACGCTGATCATCCTGTCCATCCCAAAGCACAGTAATCCCAGCACAGCTCTGGTGACCGAGTGGTCCAGCACTGAAGCCAGGACTTAGACTCGGGAAGGGTGTCCTTTGCTCCTCTGAAGAGCTTTTTCTTGTCAGGCTTTGTCTTCAAGAGAAAGAAACCCCTCTCTGAGCATTTCCCATAGGTTTCATTGCTGTCTAGGAGTGGTTGGCTGATACCACTCTTCAACAAGCACGCACATAAGGAACCCTGCAGCACCCACAGCAGCCTCCTGTGATTGATGCTGAGTAGGCTGGAGTCAGGAACCAAATACCTAGTTCTGGAGCCTGGGACACAGTGGAATAGAGAGAGGGGAAGATTAGATATAGTAACAGAAGACTTGTCAGGCAGAGAGGATTTTAGGAGTTTCATTAGTAGATGTAATACATAAGACTAAACAAATTCGAAGACATCTATAATACATAAAAAATGACAGGTGGGAGCAAAGCTGGACGGGAAAAGTTAGATTGCTAGAAAGACCTGAAATATCAATATTATTTCCAACTTGCATATATTTCCATAAGACCACAGCAGGTGGATGACTTCGTAACTGTCATCTCCAGGCATTATGGAAAGATTAGAAAGAACAACAGCCCTCCTTTAAAAATTATTTTGATTTATTTTTATATAACAGAAGTGACCAAGTACATCTTTAGCATGATCCTATTTGGATCAATGACGTTGCAGAGCTATGAATTCACTATGAGAAGAACAACTCCTTCTGTGCCCTGAGGAACATAAAAGCCCTGGTGCCTAGCTGGAAAGCAAATACCTCTTGCTCAAACCGCTTATGTTATTTTACTTGAGAAAAATTAAAATCTCATCCTTTTTTCTTTGCATGCGCTTGTCATCCGCTCAGAGTTTTATCCAAATAAATCTCTGTTTCTTTTCAAAGAACATCTTCCATATGAGTCACGTTAGCTTTAAAGACTCACCAAGAACAGAGCAGTCCAGGCTGACACTCTTGGTTTCCAACAGAGAAGCAACTGCATGAATCTTATCCTGCAATTCTGCAGCTCAGTTAATTAAGTATTTGATGTCCTAACAAGCTGCTGCCTCCCAAAGCCAAGGAGAGGGAGCTGCCAGGCCCCGTTCCCATCTTTGGCTACCAGACAGAGTGACGTTCGGAGACTTTCCACCCATCACACCGTGTTACACAACTCTTCCCCTCTCCCCAGCACACAGAGTTGATGAAATTAAATAGTATGAAAAATTAACCCCACCTTTGTTGGAATGCCTCTGGGTAATGTGTGGCCTCGTTTGCTGCTACAGGAGAATATGTGTTTGCTGCTTTGGTAATGGGGTCTCTGTGGACTGGGCAGAGGGGATCCTAGTGGCACAAACCTTGGAGAGCACTTCTGCAGTCCCACATCCCTGCCCACTCCCAGGGTACCCTCAGGCACCCCAGACCCTACACACAGGATGATTTCTGATTTATCTTTCCATGTCCTGTTACCTGCTGTCCATCCCATGCCATCCATCACCTCTTCTCCTGCCTTTTTCTTTCTTGCTGCACCCTTTCTGCTGCTCTCCTGGTTTTGTCAGGTTCTTTACCTGCAACCTCATTTCTCCTTGCTTTTTGCCTCTGCTGGCCATCCCCTTCTCCACTTCTGCCCCACAAAACTTGTCCCCCCATCTTCTGAAAAACGGGAAAAAAAATAAAGAGATACATGTGACAAGGGATACACAAATATACCCACAGCAGCTTGGGTTCCTGGATTAGTGCATATGCCTTATTGCCTGCTGCTTTCTCCGTTGTTCCTTGATTCCACCATCGTGTCATCTTCGCTTTATGGTAAAAGACTGAAGACTAACTTTTCACTCCTTTGTCAGGTTCCCAGGTGTTGCTCCAATCTCCCTTTGGGGCACATAGCTTTCCATTAGTTCTCGTTTAAGAATCACCAAAAGAGAGAAAGAAAGATTAATATGGAGAAAAGTTTTACTTAGCTACAAAATGCTTTCCTTTTATAACTTTCAGGATGATTGGCAGATAGGTTTATTTAATCAAATTGCCGTTTCTGTCAGTGTATTATTTAATGAGGGAGTTCTTTTTTTTTTTTTTTTTTGATTGCATAGGAAATGTGGAAGCATTTGAGAATTTCTGATGTGCTATTTACTCATCCATTATGTTGGGAATCAGTTTAATTTCAATGTCAGCAGTGGAATTAATAATCATAACAGTTATCTGTCACAGAATGATCTATTTGGGGATTTTCTCAGCAAACCAAGATATATCCTCCACCCTTTCACTAGATAAGGAAGTTTTAAAAAGTAAGTCAAATTTGAATGTGTTTTTATTTTGATTATCCCTTCGAGTCTGATGGTAAAGGCACATATTTTCAAGCTTTAATTCATTGTTGAGTCACTGATATGAAATCCTTTACTAATGTAAATTATCTGTATTTGTTTTTCCCCATAAACTTCACTCTGAGTTTCTCAAACACTTCCATCAAGGATGGCTTCCCCATTAAAGTGCCCCCTCCCTTTCTGGAAAAAAAAAAAAAATATCAAAAATAGATGGTCCTAGCTTTCCAGAGATAATGCAAAATCCCCTTTTGGCAGTCATATTACTTTGGGCTGACTTAATTCTATTTTTGCTGTTGCACTTCATGGTTGGACAAACAGGCTCCCCATGTAAGAGCAGGGGAGCACCTGAGCGGATGGAGAGACAGATAGAAATGAGGCAGATAGGACCCAAGTCTGGTTCTGCTCCCTTTAGGTTTCCTTCAGTTCTGTGGTTATGTGCAGCCCCACATAAGTAAATAACTGATAAATGAATGAATCCTTTCAGCAGATATAAGTACTTTTTATATGATTCCAAAGTAAGGGCAGTAACTGTTAAATGAATTGCTTTTTAAATAAAACACATAAGAGAAATTTTTAAATCCTTCATTGTTCCTTAAAATGTTTTAGTGCCTCATTAATTCTTGATTAGCCTGGTTGTTAAGAGGCCATTATTATGTGGTAATAAGGTGTAGGAAATTACCTCTAGGACTATAGTCATGTCACACAGACCTGCTATAGTTAGCACCTCATCAGGTGCTGAGACCAAATGCCTGTGGTATAAATCAGGGGTTTGCTGCCTGATGGTGGGGCTTGTGGTGGTCTTGTGTGATGGAGTGGTTGTTGGGATGATGTGAGTCCTCTGGTCCAGGAAAGTGGAGAAGACCTGGCAAAATGTAGTCTTCTTGGCAGCCTCCTGTCCTTGAAGGGCTCCTTGGTCTTGCTTTTGGCAGAGCACAGAAACCGCTATAAAACAGTGGAATAAAATTACTTTGCAATTATAATCTTTTAAGTAGTTTCAAATATGCCCAAAGCTCGTGCAGATGAAAGTCCTCTCTTTGCTGTTTGATTTGTTAGGCAGAAAGTGTCATAGGACATTTCATGCCAGTCCAGCAGAATATCCCCAAACTAATGACCTCCTCGGGTCACTAGTACTTCTTTTGATCACATAACCCCCTTCAAACCCTGCTACAAACATTGGTAAAGCTAATCATTATTACCCTTTTACAAATAGAAAAATGAGCCTTGGGGGCTATTTTTATTGTGATTTGATGCAACATTAATCAGCATTCTGAAGAAGAGGCATACTTGAATGTCTCAAGCTGCATATATTTATCTTTCAGTGCTTATAATACTTTTTTTCCCCCCTAAATCTCTTTGAGGTTGATGCTCTACTGCTCACAGTATGCAGCTCCCATTCATTACCTATACAGAGAGCTAATGTGATACGGCAGCATCACTGTCTTTGAAGAGCACCAAAGATGCTAATAATTAAAAACACAAAGTGTGCTCTCGCTAGTACCTTCCTCCTTATTCCTTCCCAGGTTTTGATCTTCACACACAGATAAGGCAGAGTCTTTGGAGGATGGAGAGCAGCTTGGTGGCAGCGTGGCTGCTGTCACTCTGCCAGCTTGCAGGGGTGGTGGCCCTCAGGGTGTCCCAGCACCTGCTCACCTACCTGTTCTTGCTGTGGCATTTTGGAGGACATTCACACTTCTGGAAATGTGTTGTAGCAAATCTGCAGGGACAGCGTCGCTCCTAAGGAGTTCATGTTGTTCCTGAACCTTCAAAACAGGGCTGTGGCCTGGGTTTCAGTCCTATATATCCACATTTGCTGCTGAATAGCTAGGCATTCACTTTAGTGTGCTGTCTTCGTGGTCAGTTGCTCTTCAAGCCATGTGTGACTGTGTCCTTTGCCCCGGGCATCACCCCAACACTCCTCAGGGATGGACCCCAGAAGGAGGGCACCTACTGCTCATCCCTGATTAACCATTGGTCAGCCTCAGAGCCGAGGCTGCAGGGAAAAGTATCCCTACTTAGTATTTCAGTTGTTCCAAAGTATCCCCAAGACCCATGCAGGGTGGCTGCTGCAAGCCATGGGAACCACTCTCCCTCATCCCCAAGCCATTGGATCCCAGAGCAGCCAGGAGGGCATGGGCACCCCTCTGAGCTATTTTCACCCATCCTTTCTCACTGTGAGAAAAGACCCCCCTCAGCAGGAAGCTTGGCACACACTTCGGGTGTGCCTGCCTGCCTGGCCAGTCGCAGAATTGTCCCTGTGCTGAGCTGGGGGCAGACCAGGTCCCCACATGGACCGCTGTGCTGGCAGCAGACCCCCTTCCTGGCTGAGAGATGGTCGTGTACCATCAACCCAGCGGCAGTTGGCATCCCACACGCAGCTCCAGTGGTCCCAAGCAGTGGTACAGAAGGCATCTATCTGATGCTGCTTCATACGTCTGCAGAAATGTGATTTTTAACATCCCCTAAGAGTAATGAGCAGTGAATCGTCATGACTTTTACAAGGACAGGGGGAACACTCCACCAAAAAAATAGTATTTAAAGGGCATTTCTGAGTGCAGTTTCAGATCTCAGAAGAACAAATGGAAGGAGCAATTGCAACCCAAACCAAAGAGGAGTTAAAGGAGTTAATAACCGCGTGAGCATAGCGGTAAAGAACGTCAAGAGTTAGCAGTCCCAGCATGTCAAAAGTTTATTTAATCCTACTTTAAACAAGCAATATAACAAATCCTTGTTAGGAATGAATGATCTCTCACACATAGCTTAAAATAATCAAATTTTGATTTAAAACACCAAAATAGGTCAAATGTTACGGGTTCTTCTGGAAGAAATTCAAATCGTCCGGTCCAATTTTATTTTTTATTTGTAACATTTTGCAGATGAATAAATGAGTTCTTTACATAAAACCTGCTTGCCCCGTTTCAGGCGGGAGTGCATATTTGCCAGAGAATTACAGGCTCTCAAATGTTGACATATTCTGTTCCAGTAGCTGGGCAGTGCCTGATAGAAGAGATATTGTTGCACATAGAAGGATTCTGTTTCAACACCTTTTCACCGTCCCACCTTGTCTTTAGCCTTCTTTCACTTAAATTTCCTCCTAGGACAGGCTCCAAAAGTGAAGTAGAAGTTGAAGAGCATAAGATGTTGAGTCATGGATACATCTGAGGCAAGGCCAATGGGTTCCCAGTTGGCCCTTGGAGTTTCTTACCCCAGTTCTGGATCTGATTGAACAGTGGAGCTTTGGAAAAGACAGGGGATCTCTTTGCCTCAGTTTACCCTTTCCCATTGAATGAGAATAATCACAGGCTTTTTTACTTTTGACCTCATAGGGTGTTGGAAAATGTACCTACACAGAGAGCTCTCACTAGAAAATAGTGTGATAGAATACAGCCTGATAATAAATTGGTACCTGTCTTGATGACTACTATTTCATGGTAGTTAATGATCCTGGGAATAAGAAGAGTAAGTCCTTGTGCTTTTGTGCTCAGTGAGAAGGAAGAGTTGAAGAAAGTATGGGTAAGAAAAGGTCTAGCAGACCTTTTGTTCACTCACAGTTCTTCCCTGGTGTTGCTTTAAATTGCATATAGACTTCAAGCACAAGACATCTATAAAAATACATAGTGAGGGCTGTTTGTTGCATATTTGGAAAAGTAAAAAATTTCTGCTCTTCATGTTAGGATAATAGTGCACTGAATAACACAGAGTTATCTCTTTAGACTAATCAAGACTCTGCTGGAGAGAGTCTAAAGGTTTATAGAACTTCCAGAAAGTTATTTACACATTTCAAATATTATTTGCATTATTTACATATTCAAATATTTCTTTATTGTCAGTTTCCTACAGTTTTGCCTATTTTATTCAGTATTTTCATCAGCCAGCTAGGCTATCCTCAGTGCACTATAAATACTTAAGTGCCCGATAAACCAGTACATCTGAAGAATTTCCTCTTATCAGTACAAAGTCGTTTGCCTTGCAGGTAATATAATGGGCTAAATTAATTGCTGATGAAACCAGTTTTATTAGAGTGACACTGATGATGAAACTAACCCAATATATTTAGTTTAGGAGATCCACTTTTGGACCATTAACATTGTTACTACTAAACTGAATTCTTTAGAAGGTGTGTCATCCCTCGCATATATGACTTTTAAAATATATATTGCACTATATAGACACAATTTATTTGCAGTTGTACTAATTTAACATGTTATTATCTGTAGGTTTTATTCTTACTTAAATACCTAACAGATGATTACCCACAGCTCAGTCAATATTCTGCATATTTTTTTTCCACACCCAAAAGTATTTCTGAAATAATGAAATAATTAATGTTTTGATTCAACTCAATCTGACATCAAATAATAACAAGTAAATGATACTTCATGCCATTTTTTCAAGGGTGGAGGCTGGAGGTAGATCTTGTAGGAGACTACGTAGAACTCAGTTCCTGGCAACTCAGTGTCAGATGTATTAGATAATTATAAATTTCAAACATACAAACCAATCAGTTGTATAATGGAGCAGATTTGAACAAATGGTCATGATTCTAATCCAATTTTGAAAGCAAAACAAAACAGAAAAAACAACAAACAAACCCAAAACCTTGGATTCCAGTCATGTAACAACCTGGGAATCCGTTTCCTGCCCACTTGGTTCATACCAGCAGTTCCTTACAACACTCCTATGGTGTAGAAGTTTGCTCCTATGTATGGCGGTCTGACAGCTGATGACAGAAAAAAATATTTCACAGAAAGCTCCAATTAACAGCCAATGAGTAGGAAAAAATGAAAGAAGTCGGTATGTTTTGTGGATGCAGATGGAACTCAAACCAAGGCTAGTTTCAGTACTTTGCAAACTGAATTAAATTAACTTCTGAATCAGCGTGGGTAATTAATATTTTGTTTGATACAGTAAAAAAATCATATGAGTCAACTGAAAAAAAAAAAAAAAAAGGCCTTCATTTTCAGGGCTAATTATTTCGTTTAGTATACCTCACCCTGGAAAGTGCCTGGGCAGCTTTATTACAGCACTAGATACAAACATATTTCAAAATCAGGTTTTTGAAAGAAGAAAATTAAAGCATAGCAGTTCAGAAATGTTGAAATTAGTCATTTTACATAGAAAGTAAACTTTTTTAGTTATTTAGGGAAAAGCATATTTCAAATCTAGCAATTGCCAAGCATTTTGACCAGTCTTCACACTGCTCTTGATGGCTGAACTATATGTCAGAAAATTCCCCTCCGCTCTGAATCCCTCACACAAGACTCTAGTTAGAGCCTCATCCACGCTTGAGCCTTTGTGAAAAATGATTGTCGACATTTTTCTCAAGTTGACTCAACACTTCCAAAGATTTAGGATGGCAGAAAGCATTATCAGACATCATGTAGACTTCCAGATTATTATTTTTTACAAGGTGGTTGCAGTAGTTAGCAGCTGGGTGGTAGAGTTTGGCAATCAGAATACAATTTTGTCTAATTCATTTTCATACACTGCTTGTATTAGTTAAAAAAGGATATTTCTTTGGAAGTGACATTACAGCCCTGACACGTGATTTTTCAATATGACTTTTTCTCAGAAACTGCCAGCATGGTACTGCCAGCATGCCAAGCTGCTGTCCAGAAGAAAATTTAAGAACAGTGATAAAATGAAAGGGAAAAATAGAAGCCCTTCTTGCAAACAGGGGTTTGTAATAGATATTCTGGCATTATATGAATGATGAGGGATGGAAAATTCATAATGGTGTGTATAAGTGCAACACACACTCTGTGCTTAGAAGACTGACCTATAACTCATAAGATAGTGTGTGTCGAGTGAGTTATGAGAGTTGTTCCCTGGTGTATATTTAAAAAGAGACATTAGAAAGGAGATATAGTGTGGTTTACTGTTTGAGAGCTAACTTCATAATTTTGTCCAAAAGGTGTTTTCAAAGAAAAAATACACATCATTTTGTTTTGTTGTTTTGTTTTGTTTTTAAATAATTTATGTATTGCAGCCCAGGTGGAGCATTTCTGCACAGCACGTGTAGGGTCTGAATGCTGGGAGTAAAGCTGTTCCCCTCTCTGAAGGAGCAACCCTCAATTGATCATTTCTGCTGTTGCAATGTTCAAAGGCTGTTATTTCTAAGAAAGAGGAATTTCCCGTTTTGACTCCGAGAAGGGGTTATCTCAAAGTGAAACAAGCAGGCCTAAAGTGTTTAGTGCCATCAGACGCAGGGCAGCTGAAACCCTGTGCCAGGAAGCCCACAAACCACCCAAGTGTACACCCCCACTTCAAGATGCAATTTGAATTAACGAGTTCCCCCATGAGCACCCATCCCTTCATCACAGCAAAGGGATTGTCTGATGACTGCTCCCACAGATTGCCCATGTTTTGCTTTCCCAGTCCCTGCCTCCAGCTCCCCTGCCCCTACAGTGCCTGTACCCTGAGCCCTGCCACCACCTGAGCAGCCCCTTCCCTCCCTCAGCCCATCCCCAGGAACACCTGGCAACTCCTCCTGTATTTTGGTGGGGTTGCTGTCAACGCGGAGTTGTCTGCCCTATTGGGATTAACCTCTCTGCTTTCAGCATCCTGTGATCGCAGCAAAAGCAGAGAAGAGAAAAGAGAAGGCTATCACCAATAAATCAGCTCCTGAGAAGTCTCTTAGCATGTCAAGTTTAGTAACAATGTTGGAAATGCCCTGGCCATGGAGATAGCCCCTTCCAGAACAGCACTACCCCTTTCTCTGAGCCAAGCACACAGGATAGAGATCTCCATAATGAGCAGCCATACATTTACCTGGGAAGGGGGGNGAATGTTGCCTGGCCTTTTTTTTGCCCTAGAGCTTTGGTTTCCTTTTTGTAGTCTGCCTCATAAGGAAAAATATGTGTTTTTCCTATGCCTGGCTTGGCTGCAAATGAAAGGCATTGAGAAATCTGCTCATGGGAGAGGTTTAAGCCTGTTCCTGCAGAAATTTGAGGGCTGGAAATTTTGATGAAAATCACAGCAGCCCCTACATATTTAATTCACAGATCTTTCTACAGCCCACTCCTCAGTACCAAGCGATGGCACATCAGTCTGGCCATACATGAGCTTCCACCTCTTCTTTTTGGGATTTCTTTTTCCCTCTTGCCACACACTGAATTAATTATTTGATAATATATTCTGACATTGTATTATTTCAACAATAGCAGAATGTAATGGTATGTAATTAGGAGCCAGTATATAACACTGATATGAAGATGATTTTTGCAATAAGATATTTTCTTTTTAATTAAAATTTCATCATTGCAAAAGTGACATGCTGTTGCCCTTTCCAGCAACAGTGCCCATGAGTGAAAGTGGTGAGCCCCTCCAGGAATGGGTAGCGTGGATTGCCACCCCTTGTGCCCTGGTTGGGGACTCTCCCAATTTGCTGGTCTTCCGTACCATGAGAACCTATGAGGGCACAAGATATTTTAAACTCTCTATAATGTGTTGATTTTACAGGGAAGCCCCTTCCACTTCTACAGGGAAGGGGATTTGGTTTCATTTTGGGAGGCGTCTGTGAAGCATCTGGGATTTTGAGGAGTCTGTTACACCACAGACCTGTCAAGTTTCTATATTTTATCCTCACAGTCCGTATCTTTAAATGAATTGGCATGCTGACTTTCACAGTAGCCAACTGGGTTCTTCTCTGTTTATTTGCTTGTTTTAATCATTTTGTCTCCAACTAGTCAAATAAACCTGTAAATTCAGTGTGTGTGCTATGGAACCTCGTCCAAAACTATACTGTCTCCTTTCTGACAGGGCTGACAGAGAGTATAATCACTTGTATTGTCCAGAGTACTGTTTACATAAAGGAGCAATAAATACCTGTTGAAATTTTTACTGGAGGCCTCCCAGATGGATGGTTCATTTATTATTACAGACAGGGTTTCATTTACTTAGTTATTAAAAGAAGCAGGCCGCTGCAGCCCATTTATAACTATATTAAAACTAAATGAAGCTATAAGTATTGCAGACGGGACTGAGTAAAATGCATATAGTGGCTTTCCAGGAAATGGGTAGGAAAAGTATTTAGAAGGAAATGCTGAAACCTTTGGGGGTCCTGGTGTGTCTTTCACAGCCATGCTTCTGCTGGCTGGAGCTCAGGAGGTTGTGGAGGAGGTATAGTTCCCATATGTTCCTGTCCTGCTGCTCAGTGACATATATCCATATTTTCTGCAATAGCTTCTCTCTGTCTGTCACGCATAGGCCATCAGGAGGAACAGAATTAGCCTGTTCCTCAGCTTCTCTAGCCTTTATTGACATGAAAAGCTCCAGCTAGGGATATAGAATAACTCTTCTTTATGCCAGGGTCAGAACATCATTGAATATCAACTCCAGCTACAGGAAGGGACGGAGCTGCTCTGTTGACACGGATCTGTAAAGCAAAGGCAGATTTCTTAGCTGGATACCAGAGGTCTTCGTTTTGGTGGTATCACCAGAGGTCCAGTGTGGCCAGCCATTAAATTAAAATGAAGGCTGTGGATGGTCTTTGTGGCACTTTTCTAGCAGTGAGGACATTTCAGCAGACATGCTAACCCCTGCTTTGATAAATCAGTCACTGAACGGGAAGCCCATGGTTAGCTGGGAACTGGACCTTGATTTTATTATGTCTGAGCTGGACAAATAAAGGCCAGCCCCAGCAAGGAAATTCTGGTGTCCTAAAGTGGAAGAAATTGCTGACCAGGAATTGATGGAGTGGAAAAGGCTAAAAACAAGGAAGTCTGAAATTTTTTTGTAAGATGAGCTTGTTAGGTTAGCAAAAAACTTTGTTTCCATGATCAAGGAAAAACCCAATTTTGCTGAAAGCTAGCTCAGCTTCACTGGTGAAGTAAAAGCAGCAATTAGAAATTAGAAAGCAATCTATGCAATAGAAATGAAATATAAAATACGTGTAACATGAAAGAGGAAGATAACAATCAATCTAAAAGAGAATTCATAAAATACTGAAGATGGATAAAGGAGTGGAGGATACCAGAGGAAAGTTCAAAGACAATAAGAATAAGGGTTTTTTTAAAGTATGTGAAGAACAACAACAATAAAAAAATCTAGCAATAGCCCCTTACTA
The DNA here is from genome assembly GCA_013398155.1 of Pedionomus torquatus. Taxonomy (NCBI): domain Eukaryota; kingdom Metazoa; phylum Chordata; class Aves; order Charadriiformes; family Pedionomidae; genus Pedionomus; species Pedionomus torquatus. The sequence goes on from VZRU01001126.1 coordinate 326,191, forward strand.
GCTGGAAATATTAAAACTGTTAGTAATTCTAGATTGATAAATATTTTTTTATATAAGAAAAAGCAGGGTCCCTCATAGGCAAGCCAGAAGCCAAAAAGTGTCTAGTGAGAACAAATTATTTAAAATCAGTTAGAGAAAAAGGTATCTGTAAGCATCAGATCTTCCATGCTACCCTGTAGCCATGAAGGCCACTGGCCAGTAAAATCCGATGATCATTTGTGATGTAGCTTGAAATGTGGGGTAAACCCGAGGAGACAGCTTAATGGTGTGCAATATGCCAAAAGGCCATGGAAGGAAGTTTTAAGGAACAGGTCACCAGGTACCTCCTGCTGCACACAAAGTTTAGGGATCACCCCAATAGGGTTCCTTTAATTCTGAAGAAATGAAGGATAGCAGCATAATTGTTTGTGTTCAATACTTTACTTTCAAGGAAAGAAATGTTAAGTTCTTATCAACCACAGCCAGTTTCATTCTGTGAGGACCTGGCAACTAGGAGGTGGTAGGAAATTATATGCACCGATGGTCAAATTTCGTGGAGTATGACAGAGAAAGGAGCAGTGAGGGTGGAACAGTCTGTCAAATAGTCTGCATAATTTAATAATTCCACATCACTTGAACAAAGGAGGCTCGAAAGAAACCAAGCCCGTGGAATTGTATATTTCAGAACAAGGGATGGCTTCCCGAGAGTGAGGACTCTTCCCTGTGAAGCTGCAGGTCTGAAAACACTTGAGAGATGGAGGTGAGCAGGTGGCTGGGAGTGAGTGCCAGCAGGATGCCCCAGCTTAGAGAGACGGCGCCGACCCCTGCCAGGGCATTTCACAAGGACGGAAAGCTGCCACTTTCCCCGTCACTTGGATGACACTTCTTGCATCAGCACAGTGGTACCTGAGCAAAAGTTGAGACCTTCTACCCTAAACAATCTCATTTTCCTCAGCCAGCTCGTGAGATAGGAATAAACACTACCACAGCCTAGGGTGTGAGCATTGCTAAATGAGTGGTCAGCATTATACAGATGACTGCAGTCATCTGTAAGAGAGCACGAGGATAAAAATGTGTGGGATGATCACTCCAGCATGAGGACAGATGCTTGTAAGGCTGGAGATTAGGCATAAAGAGGCTATTTGTAAGGAAGTAATCACCGAGGACAAAATCAGACGCTGAACCTTCAGCGGGGAGACTTGGCAATGGCAGTTCTGTCTCAGACACATTAAGTTCCCCAAGTTTTCTGCCACAATGGCTGACACGCAAGGCAGGAGCACAGTTCATGCACTCTTATTTCATTTCACATTTGAAATTAATATTTTGTAGATGGCAGCATCAGCAATTGCTAGGAAATCAGAGGCAGAGAGTTAGTAAATAACTGCTAATCACACCCAGAGAGCTTGGAGGGAACAGGGACAGGGAGGAAAAAAACGGATTGGAAAATTGCAAGCAGCACATTCAAAACTCCCATTCCTCAAATGTGTTTCCTCCTGTCTCACAGAGCCTGATTAGCCATGAAACTCTGCTAAGTTCCTCAGAGTGATTGGACTACTTAGGCTGGTGCTTAGGCATGAGCTGCTGGTACGTCGCTCATCACTTTTCCCTCTCTCTGAGTATTCCTGCATTTTTAGGTGGCTTCCTTGCTCCAGGAGTGGGCCCACATGGGTTCATTTACCTGCTTTTCTGAAGAACTTCACCCATTTTTAAGGAGGTAGTCTGGGTTCGTCTGCCCAAACTCCACTCTTGAGGAAGCACTGTGGACCGCAGGGCACTTTCTTGCCACCCTGCCAAGGGGTCAGAAAATTCAGAATATGATTCAACTGCATTTGTTATCCCTTTCTTAAAAGGGGGAGAAGATCACCGGGGCAAACACGGCCGGTCACTGGGGCAGCTGCTGTGGGAGAAGCCTTATTTCAACTTCTGTTCATAGGAGAGAGTAATGGCTGTATCGCTCGGAAAGGACTGCCTTGCATATCTAATGAGACCGTCAGCATAATGGGAATTTAGCGGAGCATTTAGCCAGTTTAAATGGTTTTGGAGAGCAGTGTAGGCCAGCCTAGATGGATTCAAGCCAAGGACAGAAAACTTTTCCTTCAGAGCATCTATTTTTTATTGGAATTGCTAATTCTGTTTCTATAGACTGAGTCTGTTTTTCAGGCATTTAAATTCTACACTCTGGAATTAAATCTCACATTGATATATATGCTTCATTCTAGCATTAAGTACATTAATATTTCACCAGCCTGATTTTACTGGCTTTCTTCCTCTGTTTTTAATTAGACTTGACAGTATTCTATATAATTGTGTTTCCCTACATGTCTCTGTGTAGCAGAACTTGCACAAACTGTTTGTTGAGGAGTTCTTACAACTTAAACATCATATATTCTGAGTGGATTTTAGATGCTGCAAGCAGTGCTTGCAGAGGTCTTACAAGCCTGCTGAATGCTCTATTAAAGCATTTATAAAATAGCCTCTTGATCTAGTTGTTTACCTCAATCCATAAGCTTTTGACTTTATTTCATATAAAACATGAATAAATACTACACTTTTCAGATAATATAAATGCATGAGCTTTTTTAAAGTGACACATTTGCATCAGTTATAGCACTAAAGTGAAAAATAATTTCAGCACTCAAGATCTAATTAATTAAAAATTACTACTATATAAAAACAACTACTCCTCTTTTTAAGAATTGTAAACAAAGCGATTTGAAATACCTGGCTTGGTTTTAGGTAAGTAGCAAATCTATCTAGCCATCTGTTATGTGCAAGGTAACCAAAGTAATAGCAATAACATTATTGCCTCCTCCCCCCCCTTTTTTTTTCCCCTTTTTTTTTTTCTTTTATTAAGAAAGGAAACATGTTCATCTGTTTCTTATGAATTCTCCATACTTCTTACCAGGCATTTTTTTTCTTGCATTTCTCTTTTAGAAAGCAGCCAAAGACAGCCAGAAACCGAAGGTACATTTGTCTTATTGGAGCTTAAGTCATATTACGTACGTGAGCACTCGTAGCTGAAATAATCCCAGTAACATAAGGGCACAGTCTGGATAGGAACAGCAGATTCCCACCTGGCATTCTCTCTCATTTTGCTGGGAGCAAAAGTTAAAGGTCTTGCACAGTGTTGTGCCTCCAGGAAGGTTTTGTTTTGTTTTGTTTTGCTACAACATGAAGCATTCTTCTCCAGTATCAGTGCATCAGTTGTGACTTTAAACATCTGGAGCCCGTCTGAGAGCCTCCTAGCATACTGCTACTTAGAACAATATCTATTTTCTTCCTGGGTTTCTGGTAATATTGAAAGTAATGTCCAGTTCTTGAAAGGTCAGGATGCATTTCTATGAAAGAAAATAAAATGTCAATATTGTGCATTAAAAAAATAAGATAATTTTCCAAAACAGTCTCATGCAGATGAAACATTGTGGTGTGAACACTTTGATATCTGATTTTCATATTTCATCACAACTCTTTGCTTTGTGGGGTTCCTCTTCAGCTAAAATCAAAGTATTTTTCCACTACTGAAGTTCCTTTCCTACATAATGAGCAGAAATCACAGAAGTCCATAATAAACACAGTATTCTGACTGAGATGCTGCCTAGCATCAAAATGGAACAATATCCTTGATCAGATTAACACATTCATGAGATCTTTCACAAACTGCAAAGATGGTGACTTCTGAATTTATTTAAATGACAATTGCGATATACGTACATTGATGCTCAGGGCTTCCCAACCATTGGCAGAGAGATGCAAGGAGGGGTTTGCCCCTCATTTTCATAGTCTCTCTTGAGAATCTTGGACTTTGATTTATGTGCCAAAAGGGGATCTTTCTAATGACAAAACAAAAACATAGAGGCTTTTTTTTTTTTAGAGTTTTACAGCTCAATAAGTAATTTGCAGGGGGAAGGAAAGAATTAATTAGAGTGGAATGTAGCTGTGGTTGAAGTAACTCTTTCATGCGCAACCAGCAGATGTGAAGGATAACTCCTGGGTGAGTCTGTGTCTTCACCCTGGAAGAAAACAGATACCCTTCTAAGCAGGACTATGCTGGAAGGGTCTCAGACTGGCTCCAGACGCTAACAGTTGCAGCTGATTTCCAAATGGCAGTTGAAGATCACCTCCCCCAAACAATGCACCATCAACATCTTCCTCCCCAGCAGCTCCTTCTCACCCAGCTCTTTTAAAGCCAAAAGTCTCTGACCTGGGCCCTGGCTCTACCCACACTCAAAACTTGATTTTACTTTGATGTTACTTCCCGGAGGGGAAAGTAGATGTTTTTCGGCTTGCAATGTTACTTTCCAGCAACAGCAAATCAGGAAAAAAGACAAAGAAAACAGTGAAGCTGCATCTCGATTTAACCATTCCCTTTGAGCAAGGCCGCACTTGATGACCTCGCATCTCAAACCCCAGGTACTTTTGACCAGAAGCATCTCCTGGCCCTTCAGCGTGCTTGGATGAGCAGAAGTCCTGCAGGTCCTCCTACAGTGCCCTACGTGGTCACCCCACCCCAGCAGCCTACTGCACCAAGGCAGTGAGCAGCCCCCAGATGAAAGAGGTCAGGCTTTCCAATCAGCTATGTAAGAGAATTGGACACACAGTCACATTGGTATGGCCAGATATCAGACATTAATGCCCTCCAAATTCTGTCTATTTTCTGTTAGTAGCCCCTCTAAGTAGCCCCTCGCCTCCCTCCTTTCCCATGGTATCTGAGTGGCCCAGAAACCAATGAAACCTCTTAGTTGGTTACTGGAGAAAGAAACCAGCTGGCTCGCTGAGGCATTTCTCAATATCCCAAACTCATCCTCATTTCCTTTCATTACACCTCTACCTGTCACATTCTTTGTGGAGAAAGGAACAAATGCATCCCTTAGAATGCAGTGAGCACTCCCGCCCAAGCCTCCCACCTCTTGCTGCTTCCATGAACTCATGGAGATTTCATTAAAAATGTGTAATTAGGTTCTGCAAAATAACTTCCTGACTGTACCCGCTCTTTTCAAGTGCAGGAGCCCTAAGTGGCGGTGTGTGTTTTTCAGAGCCGCCTCAAGTAGATGTTCATTTTTCTAGTTTTTGTTTGCAAAATCATATTTACTTACCTTTTTACATCATCGCCAAATCCATTTCGGAAAACCTTTGAGCCCATGGACAGTGTTCATTACTGCCCTGGATTTTGCATATTCTGGAAAACATGTTATTGGGAATAGCTATAGATAGACAGTGTTGAAAAGGCTGTGTTTGCACATGAGCTTGCATGTGTTTATCTGTCCGTCCTTCTACTAGTTTGCCAGAATATGTAAAAAAATTCCATCCCAAGCAGGGGTTGATTTAAACATGATCTGAAGTGCTCTGCTAACATAGAGTGTGCCAAAGCTCGTTCTGTGCTGAATCTGTGCCAAAGTGCTATTCAGATAAATTACACATTAACGTAATGCCTCTTGTGAGGTTAAAATATTTTCTCTTTTTCTCTACTCAGTCTCTTCAATTGGGGTCTGCTGGTTCAGTTACGGACTTTTTCTTTTAATCATCATCATTGTCATGATGGAGATAAGATGTCGAGGAGTGTTCCTCACAAGCATCCACAGTCAAAATAGATCTAGCTTCCTTAAGATGTTTAATGCAAATGGGAGTTCCTCTAACACAAATACCTCCTCCTTACCCAGGACATGCTTCAGTCTGGGCTTTGAGAGCTTGCCTGGTGTCCAAAGCACCTCTTTCTCCAGAACTCTATGTCCAAGTGGTGGCTGGTGATGAGTGGTGTCCCACAAGGGTCAGTACTGGGACCTGTGCTATTTAACATCTTTGTCACAGACATGGACAGTGGGATTGAATGCACCCTCAGCAAGTTTGCAGATGACACCAAATTTGGTGGCATGGTCGACATGCTGAAGGGAAGGGATGCCATCCAGAGGGACCTGGACAGGCTGGAGAGGTGGGCTAATGCAAATCACATGAAGTTCAACCAAGCCAAGTGCAGGGTCCTGCACCTGGGACATGGCAATCCCAGGCACAAATGCAGGTTGGGCAGAGAATGGCTGAAGAGCAGCCCTGAGGAGAAGGACTTGGGAGTGCTCATGGATGAGAAGCTC
>VZRU01001126.1:332472-364968 GCA_013398155.1 Pedionomus torquatus
AAGGTCCCTTCCAACTCTAACCATTCCATGATTCTATGATTCTATGACTGCTGGCGGGCGAAGCTGAAGTTGACCGTGACAGTGTGTCCTACTCTGTAGCTCTGTAGATCAGGGCTGAGGGCCTCAACTGACAGTCTGGGAAACAGTGAAGAATTTTAGACACGGCATTTACACCTGCACAGCTCCTGCCTTTACCAGGAAGGGCTCTACACTGGCAAGCCATCTTAACAAGATAGCGGTCACAAAAGCCTTGTGACAAATACATGGGTCAGGCACTCTAGGGAATAAAAGCAAGCAAGCAAGCACTTTATGATGACCTGTTTTTTCCTATCTCCAGTTTTAGGAGATTGTTTGTACGCTGACAGTAGTTCCAAAAGGGGCTGCGAGCCCCAGGCAGGCAGTGCTTTTCTTGGAGAGCAGCATTTCTGAAATGAGAAACAGACAGGGAAAATACAGATGGGCTAAAATGTACAAGCAAGGGGAGGTTGATGGGCCAGCACTGTGGTTTCTTGTTCCTTTTGTGTGGGTGCCTCATTCTTGCACTGCTGGTGCCTCACCATAGCTCCACTCACACCTCCACACAACCCGAAGGTTTTGAAGCAGCATAGCAGCTTTTAATCAGAGATTCACAATGCACGCTTTTTTTTATGTTGATACAAAAATCAACTTATAAATACATAGAGCTGCCTGGAACATTTCATTACACACTTTTGATTTGCCAACTTCTATTTAAATTGCAAAATCGGAATCATAGAACGGTTAGGGTTGGAAGGGACCTTCAAGATCATCGAGTTCCAACCGCCCTGCCATGGGCACGGACACCTCCCAGCCTGGCCTTAAACATTCCCAGGGATAGGGCATCCACAGATTCTCTGGGCAACCTGTTCCAGTGCCTCACCAACCTCACAGTAAAGAATTTCTTTCTAGTATCTAATCTAAATCTCCCCTCTTCCAATTTAAACCCATTACCCCTTGTCCTATCACTACACTTCCTGGCAAAGGGTCCCTCTCCAGCTCTCCTGTAGGCTCCCTTCAGATACTGTAAGGCTGCTGTAAGGTCTCCCTGGAGCCTTGTCTTCTCCAGGCTGAAGAGCCCCAGCTCTCTCAGCCTGTATTCATAGGAGAGGTGCTCCATCCCTCTGATCATCTTCATGGCCCTCCACTGGACCTATTTCAACAGGTCCATGTCCTTCCTATGTTGAGGACTTACGTACCATCTTACTAGCAGAAATTCACACACTCATACTCGAGAGAGAGCAGGCAGTGACACCCTGGGTGCTATGATTTTCACACAATAAGCACATCTCTCTCTGGTTAAATAACTATTAGTGCAGATTTTGTCACATTTAATGACATAGTGCCCAGTCCCAGTTCTGAGCTTTTTATTATCAAACACTATTTTCTCTGGGATTCCCTAAACAGGTCTAACTTAATAAAAAATGAGCAACTAAAAGATTGTTTGGATCCTTACAGGTGGTGGAATCCAAAGCCAAAGTGGATCTTGCAATGTTTACAGGAAGCTTTGCCTCTCTGACATATTTTAGCTCCTAGAAATTCTTCCCTGTGTCATTCATATCTGTCCCATTTGCCTACTTCTCAGCAGAGCTTATTAGCTTGGCCAGTGGCTACATCAACATGGCCACCGGAGTTTTTGCTAACATGGGAGATGGCAGAGCAAGCTTTTTCCTGCCTGTTAACATATTTCTGGATAAAACATTGGCAATTCTTGCTGTGAGATTGTCAAGTCTCTCTAACTCAATGGGTGTCCTATATATTTGAGGTGTCTGCATTGCCATGGGATTTTGCTGAATTTGGTACGTTGGGTTTACAGAGGAGAAATCTTGGCAGAAATAGAAGAAAATGTGGGAAAAATTGGGACAAGAGTCTTCAAGAGATGAACTAGTGGGAGTTTCTGCTCTGACCCCCGAGGCTGTTCTTATACACCTACATTCCCTGAAAAGTGCCGCAGGGAAATAGGGAAGCCGCTGTGACGGCAGCAACAGGCAGGGACTGTACATATAGAGAGGAGCTGAGGAGAGAGTGGTTAGGCTCGGTACTCTTTTAAGACACGGCACACCATGTCACCCTTGTAAGAATCACGCTTTTCAGGCACGCTCTTGGAAGATCTAGGCACAAGTACAAGGAGGTGGTTTGAAATTACTACATATGTCTTCTTGATATATTTACACTCCGGGGACCACCCACGTCACAGGATGTGTTAGAATTGCTCACCAAGCTTTCTTCTGGAGCTGAGACGAAATTACAGATTCCCTTTTCCCAGAACGCAAGAAAAATTAGCAACTTTCTGTATTATTATTATTATTATTATAGAGATGGTTTTTTTTAAAAAAATAGATCCCATTATTCAAGACCTTTCAAGCACTGGGGGAAATCTTTGTACCTCTTCAACGTTTTTAACTGCTGGTTACTTAACCCCAGCTTGTAAAAAAAATGCATGATGGCGAAAACAAACTATTCTTCTTCGGGACCCAGTTTGTGAAAGTTGAGGAAAGGATATGGGAAGGGGGGGGATGAAATCCTCATTAGAAAGATGCATTCTTTTCTAAGATTATATGACAGTGAAATCCTTGTGGATTGTCTTGTTCATGGAGACAATATATTTTAGTTTTAATTGTTTCAGTCAATGTCAATTTTACATCAAACATGCAATAAAATAAAAACGGCCTTTGGGAAGCATCACTGAATCTTATTTTGTGCTGCAGTACTGCCAGTGTAAATATCTGCTTCTTTTTTTGTAAGCTCAAAGCCAAATGGAACAAAATTTTCCTTTCCGAGAGACTACTGACCTGTCGGCATCAAAAATATTATTTTTAGCATATAAAAATTGTTTGTCAGTGATTGTAATAACAAGAATCTTTGCAAAATCCATTATTACTCTAGTAAACATTTTCCCTTAGGCAGTAAGAGTAGGAAATGAATTAAGAAGTTAGTTGATAGCAACTGGATAAGAAAAAACATCTACAGAGTTACTGGGATAAAATATATTTTCTTTCTATTTAAAGTATTAAATGTTTGCAGTAGCTCAGATGAAACATCAGCTCTAAAGCATTTTGGTAATTTATAATTTATTCTACTGCTTGCTTTCCAGAATGCTAGAAGATGACCTCAAGTTAAGCAGCGACGAGGAGGAGAATGACCAGGTAAGAACCCAACAACTAACATGTCACTTTAGCATGTTTCATGTCAAGATTGAACTACTGCAAATATTTTGCTAATGCTTTTTCAAAACATACATAAAGGTTATCAAAATACACGGCGGTCCTGTAACTGGAGTAACAGATGTTGCTGCTCGGAGCCAGCCTGTGTGTGCTAACTGCTGGATTGGTGGGGAATGGTCTGCAGCGCTCTTGATTTATTACCTTGATGCAACCCAGAAGGTTTTTGTATCAATCTCCTTCTGATTTGCTTTTGTTTTGTTTTGAAGAGCAGCCAAGGAGGGGAGAAACAGGAATTCTGGATTAAGGCTTCAGGCCAAACCTTGAAATCATGAGCTGGCCCCAGTGATTAGCTGCTGGGCTCCTTAAGTCTTACCTGCCTAGAGCCTTGCCAGCGTCCCCCCGGCCTTCGCCTCCCCTCTGAACATTGTCGGTCCTGTCTCTGAGCTGCCTGTGTGTGCTAAGAAAGCTCAGGACAGCTGAGAGAAAGCCTTGGCTCTGTGTTTGGTTCACTCCATAACACAGCAACGAGGGCATTTGCCTAGGTTTTAGGGACCCCAGACTACCTGCCTGGGAGCAGATACATCATCCAAAGGTTTCTGTGTGTTGGAACGCTGGGCTTTGTTGGCAGGGTGGAAGTGTGTTTCCTTGCTGTGTTTTGTGTAAATAGTTAAGTACCCACTAGAATAGGGCTGGATCTCGAGTTTCCCATGGCCGGCCAAGTGTCTCATTGCCAAGCGGTGCTATGCCACGCTCTCTCCTTCTCAGTATACTGGTGTGGGTGATTTGGTTAGGGAGGGCAAAAGCTGCTTCCCTTTCTTCCACTAAAATGCATGTTCTGTGCCTTCAGTGGAGCATATAAAGGCAGTACTGCCCCTGGTTGCATCTCCCAGATGGATCCATACCTGGATATAACATTCAAATGTGATTACTTCAGTCAAGGGTAACTGAAGATACGTAGGCATCTGAAATTCAGGATCTTAGAGAAATCGTTCTGAGTGTCTAGGCATGAAGCTCTTCCAGGGTTTTCCTTAACTCTTGTCATTAGAAGTCTCTACTTTACAATATATTCCAAACAACAGGTAAATCAAAACCTTTTAATATTCATACTAAACAATTTTTTCATCTATTTTGAGCAAAGCATCTTGGTGTTAAGAAGATTCAGCAGATAGATTCAATTATTTACATATTTACACAATTTCTTTTTGTTTAATGTATTTCATCCCGAAACACTTCACATTTAATTACTCTTCCTGCTTGTCTAGGTAGTTTAAAATACAGGGCATAGACAGTGTAGGGCAAAGGAAAGTGAGGGACAGAAGGGACGTCTGAAGAATAACAATAGCACATCAAGGTGCTGCGGTGCTTGCAGCGAGGGGCTGGGTGGGAGGGGAGAGCCAGCAGTGTGGAGAGATGGCTTGTCCTTTGGGTAGGAAAGAAAGTGGGATTCCACATAATGGATATCGGTATGGAACAAGTTGGTAAGGCCCGAGTGCTGAAATTCTGTTTTGCTTCATAACCACCAAAAAAAAGAACAACCCACCATGTGAAAGTGTATATCATGCAGGAAATGAAAGAACATTAGTAGATTTAGGCAGAGGAGGGATAGTGGAAAAGTACTGCTGCTTGAGCGTGCACACACAGTACCTCCAGTTTAGCGCTGCCACTTGTAACTATTAATATCTTTCATGTGCTTGGATTGCTCTGTATTATGTGTGCTACGCAAGGTCTTCTCTCAGTAACCAGAGCTTTATAGTACAGCTGATATAGCCTGGGTTTTTCACCTCAGTGCTTGAAAAAGCTCTGCAAAGCCAAGACAGAGTTTGCCACCCGTGCAGGAAAGAGCAGAACTGAGATCCCATTATTCACTTCTAATCATCATGGGCTCTAGCGTGAGCAACCTTCAGCAATTACTTTGAGACTTGGTCCCCTTTCCTCGTCATGTTTTTTTTCCAACCTGACGGTACAGATAAAAATCTCCTGGAGGCACCAGCTGGCTCCTGCTATATGAAATGCTTTGCGGAACCTCAGCTGAGACCTTCAGGTTTGCTTAATGGACGATCCTAAATAACTGCGCCTGCTGGATAAACAAAACAGTACGTTTCCATCTACCTGGCAGGAAATAGCCCCCAAAAAGAATAACACAGACCCCCTCTGCCAGTAAACACACAGATTACGAATATGGATCTGTGTCTGAATGTCAGTGGGAGAACCCGTTTCCTTTTACTTCCTAATTCTGAGGCTCTTTAATCTCACATCTCCCCGAGCTAGGGAATGGGAAACAAAGAAATCAAAGATGAAGGGATAGGAATGGTACATGAGCGATTCCAAGATACCCCTTGAGTAATAAAATAACCTTTGAGCAATCAGACTCATTTTAAGTCCAATTTCTCAGAAAGATAAAGGTGAGTGGTACAAGAATGGGGAAGCTTTTCATTTTGCTAATTTCTGAACAGAAAAGTTTAGGGGAAAGACTTGGAAAACTTTGGAGGAGATTTTGTGTTTGCGCCTGAATTTGCCGAGCAGCGAACGGAAAGTTTCTGAAGTGGTGCAACAGCGGGGACAGGTGCTCCTGCACTCCCAGGGCTGGCATTTGGAGGGCTGTGACTGACCCAGGGAACGTGAGCCATGGGTGAGGAAGGCCAAATGCCAGACAGAGGCATTAAGAGCTTCAGGACCCACAGTTGGCAAGGCATTCCCAACCCTTTCCTCCGCGTCAGCGATTAAGGTAGCGAGATTCACAGGAGGGGCAAAAAGAGACTGGGTTTGAGCTGAGTGTGTGCGCACCCACAGTAATTACATTATCCACACATATTAGTCTCTTAATTTTAATTACATAAATGTATTTTTCCTTTTTAACGAGCATAGTTTATCCATTTAAACTGATCATTTTAATTTTACAGGCAGTGATCATAGGATCTAATACGCAGAGGGAAAATTTCCTGTTGGCATATTTCACATCACACAGATTGAAGAAAATATACTTTTTAATCCCCAATCAATATCTGAAGAGCATGCAATTAACAGATACCAAGGTAGTTAACATAAATCTGCAAGTTAAAGAGCCAATTCATTTTGATTTATAACACATAGAGTAATAATTTCATCATCAGCTCTCCCAGAAAGCATCTGAAGCTTTGTAGCATGAAGATGTCAAAATTGTACTTAAGATTGTTCACAGTACTGAATTGTAGTGGTTATTGCCTTTTGGTTCCTTGAAGTGTGGCACAGCACATGAAACGGTCCCCATTATAATACCCTGCTCTTCTCCATAGAGGTCACTGGATAACTTAAATCAGTCTTGGGTGAAATATTAAAAGGAGATTTTCAATTGTAATATGAACAATTCTCTTTCCCCACCTCTACTTGTCCTTTTACAATATGAAAATTCTGTAATAGAGAGTAGTTCCTTTAAGGGGAAAAAAGATCCCCAGCATTATTTGTGCAATTCATGTCAATCAATAGCCAAATAAATTAACTGACTGGTACACATACATGGAATAATAATCTAACATATTTTTGCAACCCAAGTCGGCTTCCTTGTATGCATTTTTTCTACACAGGATCAGGTTGGTTGCTGCTGAAGTTTTGTGGCTGTGAAAATTTATTACCCACAGAGTCAATCTGCATTCTGGCTGCCAAGTCTGAATAAATAGAGTCATTGTGCTTGTCTGGAATATATAACCAAAGTTCATCCAGTCAGCTTGACTTTCACATCCCACGGGATTCATAAAAGCCAACACCCTGGTATGTGCTCTTGATTCCTGCCAAAATTTTGTAAAATTGTATAAACAGAAGTTGAAGAAGCAATCAGAACACACTACCAGGGACATAGCTCCGCACTTCAGCCCCTGCTATATCTTGAAAGGAAAGACCCAACTTTAGTACTTATTTTTTTAAAGAAAAAAAATAATACATATGAGCATCCCCCTGCAGCAGCAGGTAAATGCGGGTGCTGAAGACACCCTCTGTGCACAGTGCCCAGGAAGGCACCCAGCAATGCTCTCGGGTTTGTTAATTTTGCTCATCAGCTCAGAGGGAAGGCAGCATTTGCCTGCAAGTGGCTGCCCTCCTTAAAAAGGGAGGGGGGCAGGATGGCCCATCAGGGTCTGAGCAATGTGAGTAACACTGGCCCCTCCAAAGACAAGCCAAGACAAACAGAAAGCCATGTCCCTTCATGGGAGACCTCAGGCGAAGAGCAGCCTCGAGAAAGCTCACCAGGAACAGCTTCAGTACGGTAAAATTAAAGTCTCAGAAGCCTGGTCTGGCTTGCCACCCACAGCCCCACAGGGCGACATCAGCCCACCCACCCCAGTGCCCTCCCAGGGTTGCCGGTGCTGTCCTCTGCCCACAGCAGCCTGGGGACAGCCAGGGTGGGCTGGTGGCCTTAGGAGACCAGTCCATGCTGCAGTATCACCTTGGCCATGGCCAAGCCGGAAAGCTTGAGGCTAATTTGAGTTATACCTACAGCTCCAGTGAGGACATATGGCCTATATTTCTTCTTCCTCATATTTGCGTTGAGGGGTGCCAGGGCTCAGTGCTGGGAATGCATCTTTCTGGCAGGACTGTTTGCAGCACAAGAGTTTAGGACCAGCTAAATCTATCCTGTCACTGCAACAGGATAAAAGTCCATCTATGGGGCTAATGGCAATTAGCATGGCTGTGTCCCTACAGAAATAGCATTAGGAAATGATTTCTTTTTTTTAAGTCATAAAATCAAGCTTCATTTCTTTAACAGTAGCCAGAAACAAGAGAGATGGAATGTATTCAGAGACAATTTTTTAAATAACCTTTAAGACTTTTTTCTCTCACTTCTTCACGTGGACTGACAATCAACAAAAAGATAAAAATTATCCTGAAATGAACACACATGTGCACACCTTCTTTCAGAAGGAATAATTTTTAGTACAGTCTGTATAAGCACTACTTCTGCATATGAAACATAATGTTCCACCTAATTTGAAACATTTTGTAATTAATTTTGAAACAAATTGAAAATGGGGTGAAGTGACTCCTAGCTGTCTTTCCATAAGACCTCCTCTGTTAGGACGGCACTTTCTGGAGTCAAAGATCATCTGAACAGAGTGCAGTCAGGTACATCTAGAGAGAAGAATTATATTGGGCAAATTATAACATGCCACTGCATAGCCCTGTTCATCATTAGAACTATTTTTAGGCAATGCTAATTGTGTTCACATATGCCATGTCCAAATATTTTAACCACATTAAGTCATTTTCATGTTGTGCTCCCTTGTATTCACCTCTTCATCACCGCAATACTTGATGCTTGATCGGAAGGGAAAATTAGTGGAAAAGGAGATGAGAACACTTAGCCCTGGGGAAAAAAAAACACAGAGCCTGCATCACTGCTGCAAATGAATTTCTCCCTCAAAGTGTCCTGATAAATTGGCGGGGGGGGCGGGGAGGGAAGAAGTTTCTCACTCCACTGGGCACACGAGACTTACTTCATGAAGTGTGGCTGCAGTTGAGTCTGCAACCAACACTGCACAGAGATAAGCAAAAGTGAAAAAATCAACTTTTGGGTTTTAAGGAATGGCTGGAACCTTAGGTGGTTTTGAACTTAATCCAAATGTTCTGCTCAGCCCTCTGTCACTATAATATGAGTGTGTTTTTAGACTGGAGAAATAGCCACTGTAACAGCCTTTCTGAACTCGAGTAAGTCCATTATTTCCTGTGTATTAGAGTAGCAATCCTTTTGGTATTCAACTTAACGAATATCAAAAGTAAGATCTAAGCCAGCTGAGCCAAAGCTGCTTTTTTTTTTTTTTTTTTTTCAATTGGATTTTTAAAGATTTTGTNTCTGATTTTAAAATCTCTGTGACATCTAAATTTGCACTTTCACAAGGCATGACAAGAAGACCAAGATTGCCTCACTGAAACTGTCAGATGAAACAAAATAAGAGCTCAGTCTTGTCCTGCCAAACTTGGCTCACATCACTGCCTATCTTACAAAATCAGATTCAGTGTCTGTCATGCACTGGCAGGCAGGATCAAGCTCTAAATTTGAATGCCACCACCATGAATGACAGTGAAAAAGGTTAGAGATCGGCTTGGCTCTTAGGTGTGCACAAAATTTGGGGACATTCAAGCACGACAGTCTGATCTCCGTGCTCCTCAGTAGCAAACCTCTAAAAATAAACTGAAAAATAAACTTCAAATGCAAGGGCATCTTCCTTGCCTCTTCACGTAGATGCTGTGACTAAGCTAGGTTTTAGCTCTAACAAATCTCCAAAGCCTGCCCTTTTCCACTGGTATCACCTTCTCTCAAGTTTAATCATTTCTCTCTGGCTACTGTAACTTCTTTAATGTCATCTTCTTGAAATCTTTGGTTAGTTCTTTTTACCCCCTGTAAACTGGAATTACTGTATGAACATCTGTTTTGACTGGCATGGTGACATATCCCAATGCAATCAACTCAGCAGTGCCAGCTGATTCGGGGCATAAAGATGGATTAGGTCCCACAACTCCAGCCTGGCTTTCCCTTCTCCCTGTCTCTTGTGAGCCCACCAGCCCAGGCGTCACTCCTCCTGCTGCAGAGAGCCCACGCCAAAACCAGCCACCGTGTCTGAGCCTTTGCCCCGCAAAGCATCTGTTTTCCTTCAGGCAAATTCATTCCAGCATGCCCGTAAGAGAACATAAAATAACCAGCAGTCACAAATAATTTAGGGCGCAAATTAGCGTCATTTGCAATATTGCAGCTATTAGAAGCTGCAAGAGGAGAAGATACCCCACTTGTATCTCTCTCACACACGTGGGTATGCACGCAGGCACAGACTCCCAGCCTTTCCAGGAGCTGCCTGTTGCTCTCTGCAAGGCAGAAGGTCAAGCTCACTTTGCTCCCCTTGACCATTCAGCTGGGGCTGGGGTGGTGTCAGCATGAGGAGCTGTTTGGAGCTGTGGCACACGGAGATGGGTGACGGCAAAAACAGAGAGAGAGCATCTCAGAAAACAAAAGGAACATGGAAAGGGAAAGGTATTAAGGGAATAAAAAAGAAATTGATGAAGAAAAGAAATTAGGGGGAAAGGAACATTATAAAGGGAGTAGCAGCTATATTACAATGCGATAAGCATTAAGGAAAAAGAGCTAGCAGCCAATCCATCAAAACTAGCGTTTAAGAAAAAGGGACTGAGGAACCATTGTTACTATTTTTCCTGCACCGAGGATGAATTCTCTCTCCTCTGAAGTCAGCGGCAGTCTAGCCACTGATTTCAATCAACCTAGGATGTTACCCCCTCTCTTCTTTTTTATTTCCTAGCACAATCCAAGCACATACTTGGATAGTAGCAAATGTATCATAGTTAATTGACATAGCACCTCCCTGGGCAGAGTTACCACTATTTGGGGAATTTAGGCTTGCATTTCCCCTATTTTCATATATATGGGCTTTTGGAAAAATTCTACTTTAATTTCTGAGCTTTCAGACTTCCCAATAAATCTTGTAAAGCCTGTGGCGTAACACGGACAATTTTTGCCTGCAATATCCAACATACAAGCAGCACTTCAAACAAATTACCTTTTCCTGGATAGGGAAACTACTTCTGTGGAGACAGAGAAAGTTTCCCAAGGTGAGCGCTGCTTTGCTTGCAGTGGCTGGGACCTTCCTTCAGCATCATTGGAAAACAACCATTTTATTAATGTAGATTATGAAGGACTTGAAGGACTTTCCTTCTGCTCATCTCCACTGGGAAAGATTAAACTCATCTGCATTGAAGCCCTGCGTGCTTGTTGGGGCCAGACTGCAGGAGAAATCTGAACAGATGCAGGACAGAAGACTCAACATCTACAGATATATAAAATTCTCTGTATAGTTAATACCCATGCTGATTATACAGCAATTTGGAGATCAAAATCACTTAACAAGTATCAACTACTTAATACAATGCCCCTGAGAGGTATTTAGGTAGAGCTAAGCCAGAATTATTATCTCTGTAGAATTGACAGGGAGACTGAGATGTGGCTTGTGTGAAGCCACATGGCAAGTCAGCTGCAAAGCCAGGATTAGCGC
Source organism: Pedionomus torquatus (assembly GCA_013398155.1). Taxonomy (NCBI): domain Eukaryota; kingdom Metazoa; phylum Chordata; class Aves; order Charadriiformes; family Pedionomidae; genus Pedionomus; species Pedionomus torquatus. The sequence continues at coordinate 343,676 of VZRU01001126.1, forward strand.
TTGGGTCTTTCACTCCCAGGTGCCATGTTCGAGTCACTAAACTGTGGTGCCCCTGAAGATTAATAAGGATTAATGGGGAAAGCAGAGGAGAAAGAACAATGTATGCCAGAAATATAATAATAAAACCGAATGAATGCTGAGGTGTTGAAAGGCCTGGAGAAATCGTGAAATCCAGAAAGAGCTTTATAGTTGTGGTTCTGATGATAACTAACTCCAAGAGGGGAAGGAAGGAGACCCTTTTAAGTCTTACAGCCTGTAAATCTTCAGTAAGTATCAACCGGACAGTGAAATTCACATTCACACGTTTATATTGCAAATTTACAGAGAAACACTCAAGCTGTAGTTTACAAGTGATTTTAAATCCCTCAGAAATCCATGCTGGAAAGCAATCCTCAAGGAAAGCCCTTAGGAACATCGAGGAGTACAGAATAATGCAGTGAGAGAAGGCACATTACAAATCACTTACAATAAATTGCCTGACCTGAGCTCCTCGGGCAATTTCTTGTTCTCACGGGCATTTAAACAGGGTGAATCTGTAGGTGTGAGAAGGTTTCATTACCTCTGTTTTGAGCCCTGATGAGAGCATCATTGCAAGACCGTGCAGCTCTCTACTTTTCAAGGAGGACACTGAAAAGTGAAGAGGATTTCAAGGCAAGGAAGAAGGATGCCTAATAGGTTCGGAAAACATGCCTTGGAGTGACAGATACCCGCATGATGAACTGTGCTTGTCTGAAGCAGGGCTGGTGGCTGGCTTCATCATAGTCTGTAAACCTCTGTGCAGGGAGTGGAGCTGTGAGGCTGGAAGAGAGCTCTGTCTCACAGGCAAAGGTATAACTTCCAGCACAAGAAGGTGCCTATAAACAGAGTTGGACTAAAACTCACAGCTTAACACAGAGGGTGAAAAACCATGCCTGTGATTGGACTTAGGTGGGCTCACCGTAAGAGGATTATCCAGAAGTTTTGCTCTAGATCCACAGCAGCTCATCTGAAAGCAGAAAAAAGCTCTGGAGACTCCTGTGGCCCAAGTTGTGGCACGCAGTCAGGCTGTGCCCTTCACAAAATTTTCTTCCTGGCTTCATTAGTTTAGGAATAAAGTGCATTAAAGCTAAAAACAAACAAAACCTTAGGAAATTAAAACAGAATCAACATGGGAAGCATATGAAAAGTGAAACGTGAAAGAAAACAGATAGAGAAGTATTTGTTCTGGTCTAGTTCCCAAACGGCAATATATAGTATATAGTAATGACATTTTTCCTTAACCCTGGCTTGGAAAAAGTGCATCTACAGCTCACTGACTACAGTCCAATACGGGGTGACATCCAGCAGTCTGAGTGGTTGCTAATACAGGAGATGCTCGCTTAGAGCACAAATGGTTCACTGCACAATTCCAGGGCAACACCTGCCACACAAGGAAGACAAACAAGATGCTCTGGAAGCAATGGAATTTAGTCATGCATGGGCAGTACATATTGCTACACTCTCACCAAAGAAATGGTTCAAATTCTCACCTTGTGTACACCTGTGCCACCTTAGTGAAGTCTCTGGTATAACTGCTGTAACTCCAGATAATGGCTGTGACTGAGCTCTCTCATGATAACAGCCATTAATCCACAAGATAGGATACATGGAAAACAAAATGTCTGAATCCGCCAATGGTCAATTTATTTGGCTTTTATTTGCCAAAGTGTGCCATGAGTGAGGTATAGGAAAATGTATCCACAGACAGCCTGCAGTGTCTGCCTCCAAGACTCTCTTCCAAGCCCAGCAGAACATTCTGCAGTAGTTCTCATTTGCTTCTTATCCAAAAATGCCTGCAACCCCAGCAGTTTATGAAGCAATTCTGTTCCAACCAGATTAAGAAAAGAAAAGGAAAAAAAAGAAAAAAAAGAAAAAGAGGGATTTCTGGGGACCAGTCTTAAAACTCCTGTATCTCCAGCTCAATAGCTGTATTCAACCCGTTCTGCTCACTGCTCTGCTCAATCCCAATTACAATGAACTAGCTCGCTGCTCAGTCCCAATTACAATGAATGTATTTAATTTCCTCTTTGATTTCCCTTCAACAACAGATTGCAACTTGTGACACTTCAAGTAATTTTGGTAGCTCATTTAACACACTGAAACCTGAATATCTGCTGATTATGTTCCCAAGCTCTGGCTCGTTGCAATAAAGGATGGAGAAAGGAGATGCAATCTCTAGAGATTGAGAACCTGAACATGATTACTGCTGGCTGAAAACTTGTTTTGTCCCAGTAGTCTTGGGGTACAGCTAGAATCTTTCATGAATGATTAATGAACTATAGGCAGATCAATGAAACTCAGCCCTAAATGTATCTGCAACCAACTCAGATGGGGGGCAAGGAAGTCTAACCAGCTTGTATCCTGTAATTTACAACTCTTGATGTAGTGAAAAGGAGTAATTAATCTCATTTACTTTGGCTGGTTTCTCAAGTCCAAGTACCTGAGTCACCTAAGCGATTTTTTTTTTCCCTTTCGTGCGTCCTACTTAGCATTAAAGATATTATGTTGTGGATTGGCCTCCAGTAGCCATGTTCATATCGAGGAGAACCTTCCTCCATCAGTAACCTCACACTGATTCCAAGAACTGAAAATTCTGGATTATACTAATTACTGGCGAACACATTGAAGTATAACTCAATCACTTATCAAGAGAATATTAAGCTTCCCATAAAGCACTTTTTAGTGGTAAGTCTTGGAGATCTTTAAAGTCTGTCAGCAATATCAAACCAAAATTATTTCTTATCCCTGATTTCTATAACCAGTATAGTCACTTACTTCCAGGAATAATAAAGACTGTAGAACATATTCTCATCTTTCTTGATGGATGATGAGTTGGCCTTAGTAAAGTTGCTAAGGCTGTAAAATAAAATGCAAATTAAATAGCACAATCAAAATCAAGCTATTAAAAAAATAGTCATGCAGGCAGTATGTGATACTAAGTACCACCCTTTTGCTTACATTGTTACATAGATAATACCAGCATATTAGAAGCACAATATATCACAGAAAGCTGTTTGCCTAGCCAGGAGTTCTCCAACTATGGGTCATGACCTTCCATAGGGATTCATGAATGAGTTTGAATGAGGTCACAAAAAAACTGTTAGCAAGAAGCAAGGGCAGATATTTCCCCTTAAGTTGAGCTGTGCAATCCTCTAGCAGGGGAACAAGAGAGCAGACTGTAATTAGTGGCTGCAAGTATTTATACCTGCTAGGGAACTGCTAACTACATTTAATTACAACAGCTTACTTTCTTCAGGAGAGGGGAGCAATATAGGCTAGAACTAAAATTGCCAGATAGTTGCTAACTGCCTTTCATTGTAGGCAATAGATCTGTTTCTCCAGGGAGGAAGAATAAACTTGCAACTGGATCTTATTCCCCCATCATTTAGAAATGGGACCATTACCGACTCAGGGGGTCACACAAATATGCAAACAAACATGTTGTATTTTCAAACCATATAAGAAAGAAATCAATAGTCTCATTTATAGAATATGCAACCACCAATCAGAGACTAAGGTGCCTCATGCAATCTGCATTGCATCATGGTGAAGAGGGACATTTATTAAAGGACTTATAAAGAGAAGCTAATCGAAAAAGTAGGATGATCTCACTGAAAAGCACTTGTACATTTCTCTCTGCTGCCCTGCCTTTTGTCTGAACCCACTTTCTTGCCCAGAATGGATCACATTTTTGAAGCCATCGACAAGTAAATGTACCAAGATGGAAATTAGAGATTGGTGCTTGAGGCCACAGTCCCACACCTCGTGGCCTAGCAATCATGAGGGTCCTCTCCTTTTCACTCCTGATGGCAGCTTTCATTGACACTGGAAGAGAAAGTGTCTTTTCTCCCTCTCTCAAAATTAGGGATTTTAGGGAAATACACGAGTGATCTGCACCCCACTTTTAGTGTCACAAAAAAAGTTGTAGGGTTTTTAGTGTCACTAAAGGCCATGTTTGCTTTCTTGAGCTCTCTGCAAGGTACATGAGGCCTGTGGCTATAGAACAGGCTGTCTCCTTCAGTGAGCCACCACCTGTGGAAGGATGGCTAAGTGATAAAGGACATCATCTCACTGGTGTGAGCAACCCAGTTTTTAGCAAACCATAACTGCACAACTAGATGTAAAAAGGGCAAAGCAACTTGTCCTTGATCCCACCTGCAGAGGGAGTTAACGAACTGATAAACAAGTTAGGCAGAACTAAGTCTGGAAAGTGAAGACAGACTCCTTCGTGTGGGCAGCAACGCTCTATCAGTCATGTAAGAGCTTGAGGCGAGCGGACAAAAGCTATGAACCAATGACAGATTGTTTGCACAAAAAAATGGCGCGCTTTTTTTGGATACCTATATAACCTTTGTAAGTGCGTAGAATAAAGGAGAACGATCATACTCATATTGGGACTCCATCGTTACTCTGGGTCCATCTCCCACTCCGGTATCTGGTAGCAGAGGATGGTCATCGACAACTGAGGGTAGTTACCAACAACCGAGAATGGTCTCCAACAACCCCTTACCTCTCTCCAGGTACATGGAGGTACTCCAGAAGGGAGTGACAGAAATGTCAGGTGAAGGCAGCCTCAAAGCAAGGGTGTCAGCTGCATGCTGCCCCAACAGTCCCCTTCCCATTCTCACACCGCAACGTGGCATGTTTTCCCTAGGGAAGCAGCTCAGAGGAGAGGTCCTGTTTGCCAATAACCTGGGGAAAAAGAAAATCAAAAGACTGGAAAAGTGTTATTTTTCAGCTGGATCAGTTGTCCAACCTGTTGCGTTGTGCAGCCTCATGATCACCTGTGGTGGCCTGAGCCGAGAGTGGGGAAACATTAAAAGTGGCTTAAACAGCACTGCCACGTAGTGGCTGCTTGTGAGGGAAAGATTAGCCCTGACTGCTGGTGGGAGAGGAGGAGTGACCTGAATGGTGTCTACATAACTTGACTCTAGTCATGAGAGGAAGCTCCTGAGTCTTGGAGGCAAAGGCATAAGAGAGCGCACAGTTAAGCAATGAAGCTGGGCAGCTTGAAACTCAAAATGGACATGGATTCCTGCTAGCTGTGGTGATTAGTTGTGGGAGGAGATGAACTTGTGTAGGTCCAGGGCATTAAAGGGATTAAGCCATAAGACCTACATCTTGGGTCTCTCCTGCATTTGTGTACAAGAAGCAGGGTAAAATTGCCATAATAAGCCCCTTGCAGAGGGAGAGAGTAAAAATGGTGCTAGCCTGCCAAACTGGAGAGTGGGTCCTCCCATTAAAGCCTGCCCCATTGGCCTGGATGGCATGGACAGGGTTGTATCCAAGGTGTATACAATGGAATGACCTGCTGGAGACACTGAAAAATGCCAGGCTCCCTATATTGTTTTCTGAGCCCTAAAATCAGCACATTCACATCATGAGCTCATTCCCACTCCTACTACAGAGAGGCAGTTCTGAGGAAAACCCCCTCCTGTAAGTCATAGCAGCCACAGGGGATGCAGCATAGCCCTTGTCTCCTGACAATTTGCTATGTGATACATGGCAAACTATTGCTCCCCAGGGAACTCAGGAGGCCCAAATTATTCCAGAAGAGTTCCAGAAGGGTTTATTCCAGAAGAGTGAGCAGAAATTCTACTTCCAAAATCAAGCAGAAACCCTTCCCAAAACATTTCCACACTCCTGTCAGATCTTCAGGGATCCACTCAGGGGATCTTTTCACACCTTTCTGTGAAACACTCCATAACTGCAACTGCGAGCCAGGTTTTATCAAGTTTTTCTTTGCAGCCTGTCAGCAGCATTCTGACTAGCCAGAAAGATTACCTCCGTGCCCTCTGGTGCTGAGCGGGATGTCTGCAAGCAAATGCAGCTTGTTCAGGGACAGAGATGCAACCCCCAGCAGCATGAGAGGCCAGGGAGAATGGTTTCAAAATGCGTTTATTGGTAACTTCAGAAAGAGAAAAGCAACATCCAGTTCCCTGCCCCTTGACTCTCCATACCGCTCAGCTTTGTGTCCCTTCTGTACCAGGGGAGGGACAGTCTGGACAAGTAGAGCTGGGAAGGGAACCCATTGGGCAGCTCCAAGTAGAATGGAGGCTTTAAGGTAGATTTTCAAAACATTATGGATTTCATCTTTGCTTAGCAGCTGGTTCCTGCACCGAAGCCATGAATCACACCACTTGAAGTGATTGAAGGAGGGGAAAGAATAATAATAATAAAGTGGCAAACTAGCGCAGGGATAGGCTTGGGAGTCCTATTAAACTTGAGAGGCTACGATTTCTATTCCCAGAACTGCTGGTTAACACAAGAACAAGCACCATGCTTCCCCACCCCATCCAAAGCGTTGTACCAGGCAAAAACTGAAGAGCAAACCAGCAACAGGTCAATCCTGTATTGTGTGGCCAAAAGTTGCCAGCAGATTAACATGGCAGCACTCAGGAAAAGTCTGCAGCAGCTCTGGCAGGCTTTGCAGAATTTATAATTATAGCTACGAGCTTCATCGCAAAAGGAACCAAATATGTGATGTTTGTTTCTGTGGAAGAATGGGAGGAGACTAATGGTAAAGGAGAGGGAGTGGGAGTGCGGAAGCGGGGAGAGGGGAAGGCAGAGAACCGAGCCCTGCAGAGTTTTTCAGGGACCCGCAGAAAAAAATCCTCTAAATAGAGTAGTGCAGACCTCAAATACCGTGCGGTGCTTTGACAATCTTCTGGTTTATGGCATACTTAACAAAGTGTTCTTACGTTTACTAGGCTGGAATGTCCATTTAACTATAGACTCTCTGCTACTTTGCTCGTACTTTAACATTTTGGACACGTGACAAAAATGTGTGTAACGCATTTTTTAAAGTGTTGATTGTGCTCGTAATTTTCAAGTCAGAATATAAAATAAACATCTCTGCCCTTTCTTCCAGCAGGCAGCACAGAGATCTGCTCTCCGCGTTCTATCTGACAGGTACATTTTGTCATTTTTATGAACTATAAATTGCTTTATGAAACGTTGAGCCCTATTTATTGTGGCATATAACTCATAATCGGATTTTGTCCCCAAAGTATCTGTGAACTGGGATGTTAAACATTTTGCATGCTTGGATTTGTCATGCATGTGTAGAGTTTATTACTGCAAAAATCACAGTCTTGTTGTATTTCATACAGAGTATGCAGAATCCCTTGTTGTGATAGCAAACGAGAGATAAGAAACTTACTGGAGAAGGCATGAATGATGCAGTAAATTCTGAGCTTTAGAGTTTGCTGAGATATATCTGAGCTCATTTTTCAGCAATAAGTACTTCATTTATTCCGAGATGTTCTCTTTTGACTTTTTCCAAATCCTTTCCCTGGGAATTACTCTTCTTTTGATGAGATTCTCTGTACGTTTTATGCACAGAAACAATGCCCTTCTTTACCCCTTCAGTTTTGAGGCATCGGTATTTTGGATGAATTTAATTCATTTTTTTCACTTCTTCTGGAACTGCAGCAGTGCTCCAGGCAGATAAGCAGGGGATCAAATCCTTAGACAGCGTTCAGGTTTTACTCAGCTCTTTTTCAAGCAAAACTCCATTAACTTCGATGGGAAACTTGCCCAAGTGAGGAATTCAGGATTTGGGCCATAGTAAATGTTATAGTTGGGCCGTAGGTCTGCACAGGTATTTACCTTAAATGACTTTTATGAAAGAGGATTGATTGAAATATAAGGTAGCTTTCTAAGATGGTCCTGATTTCTTTTCCAGTTTTGGGAACGGGGGGAGGGAAGGGGAGGGAGAGACTGTACATTTTAGTGCCTGTGAAAAAGAACTAGCAGATTTACATTTATCCACAAATGAGGTACTGTGTCATGCAGGCTGACACAGAGTAAATTTCCCCATGCCTTGTTGGCAGCCCCCTCTGCTCCGTCTGGCCCCCCGCCCCCCGCCTCCCTGGGAATAAGCGGTAATTGACTCTGGAAGCCAGCTCAGGCCAGGATTTCTCCAGAGCAGAGCCTGTCACTTAGGCTGAATTATATGTTGTGCATGGATGAATAACATTTCTCTCTGCTCAGAGGCTAAGTCCGCCAAAATTACCGACCTCCCCCCCCTACCCCAAGTTTACAAACACAGTTTTGTTTTTCCCCCCACCCTAAAGGAAAAAAATTCCTGAGTGAAATGTATGGGATGTGGGGGAAATCACTGGTGCAGTTGGAGGGCACACAAGTATTTGCTGTAACTGGGACAAATGCAAAAAGAAAGAGGAGTCAGAATCAGCTTTATGCCCCTCTCCCTGGAGGTGTGCAGGCTCGCCCCCCAGGCAAAGCAGCTTTTGCACTCAGTGGGGACAACGGCGTGACCAAAGAAAACGGGGTGTGTTTTTGTTCTCAGCATCTTTCCCCTGGGCTGAATGTGGAGCTTTCCTGCAAGACTGGCCCTGGAGGTAGTTAACAAGCCCCAAACCCCACAGTGGGCTTTCCATCTCCCCTAGAAAGAAAAGTAGGTGTGATGGATAGATGGTCCCTACCTCATCAGGGGTGGTGAGGAAGCTGGGCACAGGCTGCCCTCGTCCTCTAGGCAAAAGGGCTGAAATGTTGCCCATCACACCTCAGAATTAGTATTTATGACCAGATATTCCCCTTTCTGCCCCTAAAAGCATGCCCAGGGACCAGCTTTCCCACCTGCTCTGCGAATGTTTGGCCCATGGAAACCATCCTCCCTTCCCTCTGGATGGGGTGCTGGGAAGGCTGTGGGTGCACCCTGGGGAGAGGACTGCCTCTCTGCCAACCGTAACCTCACTGCAGTGGGCAAACAGGAGGGCAGGGGGCCAAAAGCCCATGCTGTGACGGCAGTTTCTGTCTGGTCTTTGCTAAAGTGAGGATGCATGTGATATCGCTGCTCATTATTTGTGTCCCAGTAGCAAGTAAGAGCTCTCGGTCACACACCAGCACTTCCCAGTGCCAAGAGAGATGGCAGCTTAAATAAAGCTCAGTAATTGTGCCTTTTTTTATTTTTCCTTTTTTTTTTTTTATTCTCCAGCAGTTATCATTGCAGGTTTTTGCTTTCAGGTTCTGTGGTAACATTTAGCTACACTGAAAGAGGGAAAAGAAAAAAAAAATAAAAATAGAGGGTTTAAAACCTGTAGCCATTGATTTCTTTAGTGTATTGCACTCAGTCTTGTTTTCAGAGTGACACAGTAACCCCCAGCAGATTTATGTGCAAACACAAAGATTAGTGACCCAGAAGCTTGACTGAAACAGCTTTTCTGCTTCCAGAAGACAGGTTGCTCTCTGCCCATGCACCGACTATTTTGTCAGGAAAGATGCACTGGCCCCATTAGCTTTTCATTCTCTCATGAAAAAGCCTCGGTGTTTATACAGCACAGCTTGGTTTTAATTTTATTGTGCTCCTCAGTAAAGCGGTCTAACCATACAGATTGCTTGGTTTCTGGGACAGAGAAGAGCAAAAACTTAACTTGTATACCTTGATGGCGTAATGCAAGCATATCTTCAATTGTCTAACTCTCACATACCCTGCCTGAATAGCCTTCAAATGAAGAAAAATGTCACTAACTAAAATATTCAACGTGTTCTGTTGTTACTTAACAGTAAGCAGTGTGGTTAAGCCAGGTCTTAAACCTGCTTAATCCCGCTGAGCTAAACAGATTTTATTATTGACTGCTGTGGTCCCAGAACTCTGACCTTAAGGCTGAAGTTAAAAGCTAATTTTTTGCAGTCTGTTCCACTAACCCAGAAGCACTTGCTTGCTGCGTACATTTGCAATGGAGAATGTCCAGCTGTAAATTACAGCTGTTTGTAATCATACCCAAACACAACACTCATTATTATTCTTTTGTTCTTTTTAGGCTGAAAAGCCCACCATGAGGGAGACCGCACAGCACTTAATCCACACATTAAATTTACTCGCAGCTCATATTCGTGCGCGAGATAAGATTTTCCATGAAGTAAAGATTTACAGTGGTCCTAGGGCACTTTTATTCCCTTAGCTGCTTTTATTTCTCTGTGCCGTAGTGTAGGCCAAGTGGGTCTGCTGAGGACTTTTGAACACTTAGAGGAAAGCGTTGTTCCACCGCTGAATTTCCTCTCTCGTTGTAATCAGGGAAAGATAGCTCATTCACTGCGGTGCTGGGGTGGTACTTAGGAGGCGTGCGTAATTCACAGTGGCGGTCTGTTCTCTTTTCGATGTACTTAGGCTGGAGGATGCAGGCGGACCCTGATGGTTCTGCCCATAGGAACCTGGGCACAGGCGTGCGGGGCAGAGGGACAGCCAAACCCGTTCCACCCAGCAGCCATATGGCCATGCTGGCAAGCCTGCCCACCCCAGCTGATAAGTCCTGTAAAGACTCCAACTCATTAGCTCACTCTCAGCACCTGGTTAATATATAGATGTCATCCAGTCCCAAACCATTACATACAGGCTATGATAACCCAATTTGATTTACCACCTTGGGCTGTTGATAGACAAGGCGTCTCCATGCTGACATCCATTTGGCAGCACAGACAAGCCCCGTTCATGGTGGCTGGTGAGTTACACAGCCTGTCTGAGCATCAGTCCACCTTCCTCTTAGGCAGAAGGGATGGTGCTTTGCATTTCCATGTAGCCGTGCCTCGTCTGTCCATGTTTGACCACAGTTAGGACATTGAAATGCAGGCTGTGCCAGGCATGAGCTGGTTTACCCTAATGGGTCTGGCCACTTGCACTTAAGATCCTGAAAGGCAAATAAATACTCCCTGTTGTCCTCTGGAGGGTTTCAGGGAGCTGAGCAGCAGGTCATGCAAAGCAGCAAAGCCCCACACCTGCAGGGAGGGGGAGAGAGGGGTTTGCAAGCAGAAGTGCTGCTGCGCCACCTCTCATGAGTGCATCCACACATTTAGCACTCGGCTGCAAGGAAAACCAAACAGAAAAGGTTGACCTGCGACAATCCAGTCCATTCTCCTGACACTGTAAGGCTTAGTCCAGTGGGATCTGCAGCGTGGCTCTTCTCCTTCAGACAAAGCCACGTTTGGGTTAGTCCTGGGGAGGGACTGCCTGTACAGTATTAAGGCAACAATAAGAGGCAATTTAGACTTTTAATAGATCACTTAAAGCAGGGAAGGCAGCTGTCCAAGCAGCCTTAAACTTTTCAGTGGATGGAGCCAAAGATTTCTTGTTCTCAAGTATCTGCTTGAGCTGTGATTAAGCAAAGCAGTTAAACTTGTGATACCCTGAAGTAAGTAAATAATCCAGTGGCAGCTAGCAAAAATATTCATGTGCTTTCTGTCACTCACATTACTTATGTTTGTGTTGGACTGAGTTTTTCGATAACATCACCTTTCACACCGTGAGACCTCCTCCACATGAGAAGCTACGTGGTCAGCTTATCAGCAGAGTGACTGAGCTAGCTGGCTGGCCAGGAAGGCTTCATATGACAGGTCTGGGTAATCAGCGACAGCTGAGGGGAAGCCTTGGCTCAGGACAGCTGATCTGGGTCCCAGCAGAGAATGACGGAACTGAGATCACGGGCCCCACAGGAGGCAAAAGTTGGCCAGAGAAGGGTGTGCACGGATAGTATTCACTGCCACGGAAACAAACACACGGCTCTCACAGTGTTAGCACATCGCTTAAACTTTCTGGATTATCTGTGTGAAGAAAAAGAGAATACCTCCAACAGGGGACATGGATTTGTCATTTATACCTTACATGAAAGCTTGGCTGTTTGGAAACGCTGGTCTCCCACAGTTGCAGCCCTCCCACACAGTACAGGGTAGCAAAGGGCAACTGCTGCTTTGTTTTGTGGCAGGAATGATCTAGAGTAGCTCAGCCCTCCTAGTTTGAAAACTAATAATATATACAATATATCTATTTATATATATATATATATATATATAAAACAATATATATATAAAACACTATTTACAGTATTGGAGACTGTTGTGAATTAGTGAAAAGGCTTGAACTGAAAAGGAATAGATACCTCTGTAAAACTGGGACTACATTTCCCTTTATTTAACTTGTGAGCAAGATCTGTAGCACTCATCTGTTCACTATTGGATGTTTTCCCATATGTTGATGGTTGCTGGTATTTGTTTGGAGTTGTTCTACCATAGCACTGGAGATGTGATTTGGATGTATTGCAACACCATGTGAGAAGGTGGATCAGAGCTGTCCCAGGGAATTTTAGCAATTTTGAGCCCAGCTAACTATATTAAATACTGAAATTCTTTCAGTGTTTAGAGAAAGAAAAAGAAAGGATGGGTTGTTTCTTCAGGAAAGCATTTTGCTATCATGCCAGCCAACAATTTCCCACCTCCCTGTGGGCAGCCCCATGCATTCTCAATAGCTCCCTAAAGATAACTGAGAGGACACGATCCGTTCTAGGTCTGACTAGTAATATTTCAGTCTTTTCTTTGGCTTGCTAGGTTTTCTAAGAATCAGTGTGTGGATAATTACAGAATTAACGTGGGGGGGAGGGGGGGGAAAAGAGGCAAGGTGTAGGTCTGTGGGTCTTTCATGTGTTAGTAAGGAGAAAGCGGGTCCCATTGCTGGCTGGCAGCATGAAGAATATGCAAAGTGCTATTGGGAAGAAGAGTGTATATGTGTGCAGCATATGAAGTGCCTCAGCATATGATTAACCTCACTGGGTATGTAGTAAATAGTAGATAACTGTGATCAAAAAAGTATTCATGTGATTTATCAAACTGAGCAACTGTGCATTTTGCAGTGAAGCAGGAGGTCAATCCTGAAATCTAGGGCAAGTATAGCAATAGGAAATTGCAGGAACTAAGAAGTTAATCATACCGTTGGACTGCTTCCATCTGGTTTTGAAAGACAGAGTCAGTACACTGCTAGCGAGGACGCTTCACGGCAACAGATCAGGAATTAATTTTTTCAGCAAATCTTCAGCTATCATTTGCGGTAACACAGGCTTATAAAAATGTAATTTAATTTCTTGGGAATAAATCACGTGGGACAAGAAGTGTGAGAGGTTTTTTTTAATGTGTGTATCTGAGGAAAAAAAAAAAAAAAAAAAAAAAAAAAAAAAAGAGAGAGGAAAAAAAAAAAAAANGTAGGAAAAACAGCAAAAATCCAAGAGGAAACAAACATTAATGATGTGAAACCTGGAAGGCATAAATGGCTTTCCGGTTAAATTATGCAGAGTAATTGTCTTTGAAAAATCAGTTTGAAAAATCAGAAAAAGAAGTTTGGGAAACTTCTACATTTTTATGACCCTTGGAGGCATAATCTTGTCTAACCTCTTTGTCCATCTTCATCAGCATAGGTCAAAGGAGCACTCACTGAAAGTATTGTTGAATTGATGCTTTGAACCCTCCCATTTGTCATGAGAATGTAGCTATGGGCAGTGAATTTGTTAATAAATTCTGTTTTCCTTGTTATTGATATTACTTACGATATTTCAATGAGACTTGGCCATTATGCCCCCTTTGGGCAATGACAATTCCTCTAGGCAATGAACATGTTGTAAAACAAAGGGGATTTTAACCTTGGTAGTAACTCCTGTAGCTGAAACTAGCTTTATTGGAAGAGGTAGGAGGACAGTTAGTTGATAACATTGTGCCTTTCTTTCTTCAGCAGTGGGAGAAGAGAATAGAGAGCAGGACTATGAACGATGTATTGTGCTATTTTTAGTGCTGTGCTGCAAAAGTAAAATGATATAAATACATTTGTATCTATTTCCTGGCAGTTGAAGAGAGAGAGCTCGGGTTTAAGTTTTACACAGCATCAATAGCAGGAAACACTGTTCCCACAAATCCCACTTTCATTACCACTTTAGATTAAGAAAAGCGGAAAATTTGTAGCAAGCAACGGCACCTCAGCCTGGTCCAGTTACAGGACATGAGCTTGGGACTTTTGGCCCTTGCATGTTTGTGAATCGTGTCCTAGCTGTAGCTCAGGGAGCCTCCAGAGTGGGTGCAGCAACGCAAAGGAGAAATTTCAGTTCCCTTTCAGTGAGGTAGCAGATGGAAGGAGATTCCCCCCTTCAAGCTTTAATCGCTCACTAATCAGCCAGGCACAACAGGGTATTCTGGCATCAGCTCTGTGGATGACGTGCTTGCTCCAGGTGGTTTTTCTTGCCTCTTGCAAAGGCTGTTTAGAAATCCCAGCTGAACTTCTGGTTTTGCTTTTGTCACTAGTAAAGCTATATGCCCATTGCCCGCTGTATTTTTTAATTTTAATTTCAAGAGCATTTTCTCCTTGCTCGTGATTTTGTTTTGACTGAGGCATCAACAAAGGCAAAAAGGAAAACCGAGCCCCAGTTTGCCTGCGGGAAAGCTGGCATGTTCTTCAGGAGGCCAGTCCCACGAAAAGAGTTGTGCTTCTGCCCAGAGTGGGCAAGGGATTCCTCAGTACGTCTTCATGTGGCCCCAGTGGGGACAACACATGGTTTGTACCTTGGCTGGCCCTTTGCTCTTTGAGGGGTGAAGAGAACACTACACAGAAGGAGAACCATAGCCAGTTTCTTGGGGAAGGATTGCGGTGGGGTGGGGGGGAAGTTGAATATGTAAAAAGAAAGAGGTGCTGTGGGATTTCTCTGTGGGAGATGTGTTGCTGAATTGGGCATCAGAAGTTCCTGCAAAAAAATCACATTGTCATGGGCTAAGATACTTTGCTCCCTCATGCGCTCCCATCCAGGTGTCTCCTTTTTTCCATAATGGCCTCCGTTTTGATGAAAGTTGCAGGAAAACTTTTATCCTTTCCTCTTCTCTTGGAGAAGAGTTGGATTTATTCTGCCATTGAGGAATGGTTCGCTCTGTTCTAGGTTTCTTGGATTTCAGTGACAAAAAATGTGTGATCTTTGAACAGCTTGATCTTTCTTTCTGGGTTTCCTCCCAGAAAAAAAAAATGGGAACATTTGTGAAGTCTGGCAGAGTTCTCAGGATGGGAGAGTTAGTTTCCCACATAGCTATTTCACATGTGCTGGTGTAAAGGTACAGTAGCAGTCCAGTAGGGTCCTGTAGCTCAGTGTGATCCATTAAATCTCATGCAAATTTTTTATCTTGAAAAATATCACAGCTGAAAGGTTTCAGGCATGATTGGTACTACGTCTAGAGAAGTCCTTGGATGAGGAAGCCTTGGGAAAGATTCACATCCAGAACTTTCTGAGCAAAGGATCAGATTCACAAAACTATTTTTGTCTTCTCCCAGACTCATTACTTTGGCAATGCTTTCATCTTCCTCCCTTATCAGAACGAATCAGTGCATGCTTGGTGATATATGCAGGCCATCTTATGGCTAACCATGATGATGCACCAAAAAAATACCATCCAACTCTCCCGAGGACCACCATCTGCACTTGTAACTAAATTTCTATTAAAAACGTCTATGAAGGGGATATTCTTCCACAGCCCTGTTACAGACCCCTGTGGGTCTTACTCCCAGAAGTACCTCTCATACAAGAAACGAAACAAAACAAAACAGAGAAGCAAAACAAACAAGAAAAAAAACCCAAACTCCTTTCTTTCTGTGCCATACCTTGAGATCTAGACACTGAAGCAAGGCCGCATTCACAGAACTTCTATGTCCTGCAGAGCTTTCAAAGTAGGGACTTGACCCTGCATTCCTAATATACCCAGAAGCCAAATTAAAATTCTTGGGAGTTTTTGGCAAGCAAGGAATATTTTACCTAGCTGTAGAGCTTGAGCTGGTTAAAATGGAATATTTTTTCCATGCATGTGAAAAGTCTTTCATGCAGGCATCAGGAGAAGGAGGTATGTTTATACACTTTTCAGCCAATGCTGACAAATTGGCTTTGCATGCAAACCTTTTGGTTTACTCAAGTAGTTTGTGGCAGCAGGGAGCATTTTTTCATGGTAAATGTGAAAAGTAAATAGAGAAATGACAAGTTTCTGGATTAGTTTGATTTGAGAGATATTTTTCTGCGTGAAATGAAAGCTTAAATCATATAATTGTTTTTAAACTTTTGAGTCCCACAGTAATTCTCTTTGTGGTTCATCGATGGCGCTGATCAGTGCACACTAGCGATGGTTCTTACATTATACTGCCTTTAGACTTTGAACTCTGTTTTAAGCTTCAATGACCAAATTTTTCACTAGTACAAAATGAAATAGCCTCACTGATTTCAGTAGCATTATCCCTTGGCACTTTGGAAATATTTCCAGGTTTTAAAAAATCACATCACTACCTATTTGCCCTTCCAAAGGTTGCACCAGTGTATTATTTTAGAGGATCATCCTCTGCGTGCCGATCAGATATCAGGATCCAGTTACAGTTTAACTTCAACTCAGCCCCACTATCTACAAGCTTCTCTGACACCCTTGCTGGCAACCTGATGAGTAGGGCTGCAGGAAAGGCATTCAGGCTCAAGCCACTGGTGCTTTTTTGATGCAAACCAAGACCCCAAAGCCTCAAAGGGCTTGTTTTCCAAAGTTGCAAGGTTTTTTGCTCAGTCGGCATTTCCAGGAGGTCTGACTGGTAACATTTTCTTTACAAATGATCAGAACAAAGACTTTCTGCTTTATTTTTCATTTTTCGTGCTTTCTTTTGCAGTTCTGTTTCATAGGGAAATTCAGAATTGGTGTGTTTTGTTCCAAACTGGAATGGCATGAAATTTCAAAATCCTCCTCAAAATGGAAGATTTTCCCTCTCTCAAGGACTCTATTTATAGTAGGCTGCCCTTTTTGCAGTCAGAGAGGGGCCAGATTATATTATGACTGTGTGCTCTCATGTGTTTTTAACGTAGATGTAAAATTAGGTCTTGCTTGAAACTAGGTGTAAAGAGTCTAAGTTCAGACATTACATTTTTATAACCTGAAAATGATATCATTTTGAAAGGCAGAAATAAATAGAAATTACTTAAATTAAATTAGGTATTTTTCCATGGGGTGTGATTTAAACGAGACATATGCTATCTTTAATATAGTCTGCAATCTTCTGGCATTTTAGCAAAAAAGAAAATTATTTATTTTAAAGGGAGGTATTTTATACCTAATGAAATTTATTTTGCATACCAATGTATCCTCTATATTAGATTGCTATAAAGATTTTAAGGGCCTTTTTCATTCTTGACTCAGGCGCATAACTTTTCTTCATGCTGAGGGACTGCCTTTCACACAGACATTCACACAGAAGAGAATAGGCCTTTTTCTGTGGAAATCTAGCAGCCAAATAACACACAAATAGCTCTCACTTATTATTTACTGGCACAATCAAGCATAACTGCTCTAAATGAGCAGTTTGCCAAATAAAAAAACCAAGACAAAACAGGGGAGCAGGGTTAAAGAATCCCATGATTCTGATTTACACACCAGATAAAAATCACCCCAGAAAAGTCATAGAGACCTGCCAAGTAAATTGCTTGCTTTGCAATGATCCTTTAAGACACTTTAATATGCTTTTGCGAGGCTCTGCACTGGCCCTGGCATCGCGTGTACTCAGGGAGGTCTGTGTTGTCTCATACCCAGGCAGGTCATAGCTGCTGTCCTAGCAGTCCTGTGGGACTTCACTTGCCATCCGTATCTTCCTTTTCTCCCTTCATAGAGCCCCTTTAAAGAGAAAAGAGGAAAATCAGACACAGAGCCTCTGTCACAGGTGTCTTATCCCACTTGGCCCCAGATATCCACTGTTTTGGCTCTCTGTGTTTCTCAGAGAGACCTTGTCCCAGAGCTTCTGTTGCCACTTGCCATCTTGCATACCCAGTCTGTCCTTTCTAACTTTTTCAAACTAACTATCCTGACCCTGCCAGGGTGCCTGGAGCCCTCCCTGGAACCCTCATCTCCCACCAGTCTCCTCCAGCTGCTCCCAGTCCCACGACCACACAGAGAGAAGTCCCACTGGTGTGCAACATTGTGCATGAAGCTTGGCAGAGGCTACCCAAGCACCACACTCTGCTGAAAGGTTAAAGTGTTCCCCATGATTGGAAGGGGACAACATCTCTTCATGCTGCACAGGAGAAACAGCCATGGTCGGGGGACAGCCCTTTGTCTTTTTTTGTAGCCCCCAGAAACCAACATACGTCTTCTGCCAGCACATGGTAGGATGTAGGCCACCTGGGAAGCAGTGGGGAGCTGACACTGCCAAAAACCCAGCCAGGGCTGACCCTTGTCCACCAGCCCAGCAGTGGAGCGGCCACGCCATCAGCTGGACATAGGGGATCTCTGTCTGCACCTTGAGTCTTCTCCATTCAGTTCCCTGCAATAACCATCCCTCTTCTCTGCTAATAATGCCCTCAAATACTGATTTCCTGAAGCCACTTCTTTTATGGTCATGATGTTTCTTTTTCTAAAACTTAATAAGCTTGATACTGACCATGTGGACTTAGAGTGGGTTTGTGAGTATTTGTATCTTCAGTATTATTCCTTTGATAACAGACACCATGACAATATTTCCCACATTAAAAGGGCACTTGGGGAGGGTTTAGGAACTCTGGCTAGGCAAAAATAGTTGCCTGAAGGAAGAGGAAAAACCTTGGAGAATTACCAGACTCTTTTTTTGAATTTTGAGACAAATGGACTTTTCAAACTTTGCCCTGAAAAGAGATCTGGTCATGACCTACTATAAATCTCATACGGCCATTTAAAACCTCACAGTGCTCAGGTTAAACAGCATTGCATCAGACAAAACCTCCGGGGCATGGGGACATTGCTGCGTTTTTTCCCTTTCAAGCTTGTATATTGTCCCCATAACATATTGCCAATGTTCACAGGACCAAATGAGACTGTGGCCTTTCTTTAATGTACTCGGAGCTCATGTGTCGAGAGCCTGTGAGGTCAACAGGAAAACACGGAATGAAATCTCAGCTCAGTGTCAGCCTTTCCCAGGCTTCCTGGCAATTTCCAAATTCTCACTCTGTTGTTTTCACTTAATAAGAGAGAGTTTGTCCTCTGCTCAATAAAAAAAATAAAAATAAATAAATAATTTCTTAAAAAGCTAAAAACGCTAAGACTCAGAAAATGAGCAGTTTTGTAAAAGCCTGGCAGATTCCCAGTCTGCTGAACCTGATAGCAAGCACACTCATTTTTCCAGTTTGAAACTTTTTGGTGCAGACCTCCTACATGCAAACATCTTCCAGGACTTGAGGGAAGAGGTACAGTGTACAGAACAGTGCTGGGCTTGCAACATGAATCCAGTAGCTTACGCTTTTGAACTAGGGATGCTGAAAGGTGGAGCTCTCAGAAGAACCTGATTTGGGGCTCTCCCAGCTGTTGGATAAACCTCAGCCTTCCTCCTCCTGCTGAGGTGTTTCATAGCACAGCACCTCTCTCTCAAAGCCAAAGAGGAAAACAACAACTGCAAAGTTGGTTGTGCAAACCTAGAGAAGAGTTTGAGAGGACAGTAAAGCCTAAACACTCCTCTGAAATTATCACTAATTGAGATGGAGATGTACTGTGACCTCTGGTTCAACTTCTCTTTTTATATTATTTTCTGTATTAACACATTATCTCCTTGTCAGCTGCTGGCAAATTTTAACCTCAGACTGCTGATATTTTCTCAGTATTGTGTAAAAATGTATGCATTTTCCTAAATATTTATAAAGGATAAAAGGCTGGTGGAAAAGGCCTGGTTGACACCTGATCATCCAAGAATTTCTCCCTTGTGCTGGAAGGATATCCGCCCCCTCCCCTGGAGCCTTGCATTATCCCCATGCATGTTCTTTATGTCTGCAGCCAAGGGGTGATGTTAAAGCAGACAAGTGCATTTGATGCAGTTAGCTAATCTGAGCCAACATCCCATTAGTTTCTAACAAATGTATTTTATTCTTTTCTTCCACTTGGTCAAAATTTGGTGTTAACCAATTATTAGTATTGCAAGAGCCATGGCAAATTTCTGTCATTGGCCACTGTACATTGTTGTCTTCTGCTGCCTGTGTAAAATCTCTGAGGCTGGTTAGTTGATGCGATTACCTTAGAGTTGCCCTACCCATATTACTAGTGTTGTTTTTATGGCCAAAAGTCAGGTGTTACCATGGAGCAGCAGTAAACTGCGGATCTGGTTTGAATTGTTCATATGTCAGTAATTTAGCACATCAACAAACTCTAGGAATACCTTCTCTGGTTAAATGAGGAGACTGATGGTAGTGTCACAATGTACTCCTTGGCTGCTTTGGAGTTGGGCACTGCATGGATATCATGCACCTGTGTTCAGGTGTTGAATTGGGAGGTTAGCTTGGCAGGACTGGTAACTGCAAACTCCCCAACTGCACAGACCCACCAATCGCTCCTCCAGCTAATCCAAGAGCTGCAAGGATAAAGAGGTGGTGAGGCATGTGGGTAGTCTGGCCAGTGCAAAAAGGGAGAAGGTGGAGGGAAGGTAGAATCTGGAAGGAGAAAATATGAGCCTCTGTTAAGAAATGCTGTGCTGTTTTTCATTAAGGCCATGCCACGCCTGAAAGAACAGATTTTATGATACTGTTTTCAGGCTGTGATGGGCTGCAGTTTGACTATGTCAAAGCTTAGCTTGTGTGAATGCTTAGGGTGCTCAAATGCACTTTCTGCACCTGTGCTGAAAAAATAATTACCCTCAAAAGTCACACTTTTCTCTTTTTTTTTTTAAGAAGTGACACACAGCTCACATGGCAACTGGAACTCTAAAATTGACAACATATGTTTCCAAAGCTGAGATGTAAACAGGGTTTGCTTAGTTCGGAAGCGATTGCCTTAGGTTTGTCTTGCACCTGCTAAAGGAGCTTGTTAAAGGTAGTATTGCAACTCTGAGAGGGCTTTTACTTCAATTGCTAAAACAGCATTTTAGTAGCTTTGTTTTAATCTTGATACCATCTTGTGAGAGGTAGGGTTATTTGTTTGGTTGCAGGGCCACATGGCTGGTAAGTATCTTAAGTTCCATACATCTTCAGTTGACATGACTCATGTTACAATTAGACGGAATAAGCCAGCCCTGTGTACTAAAAATAAGAAAACAAATATAAAATACATCGCCATATTAGCAGAACCACAACAAGCTAATTAACAGTGGACAACAAGGTCAGAATCAAGACCTGAACCAATGAATCAGAGCTTTGAGTTATCAAACAAACTGTCCTGGTTTCAGCGAAATTTACCAAAACCAGGTTGACAGATGGCCCTTCTTGCCCAAAAAAAAGAAAGGAGAGAAGGAGATAAGGACATTTATGAGTTTAGAATTAATTAAACTACTTTAATGAAGTATTAATACTGAAATTATATATATATATATATATAGAAAAGATAATGAAATAGATGCAATATATATAAAGCCGTATCAAGCTCTCCAGATGACGACCACATCACCAGCAGGCATCAGGAAAAGTCCCAGTCTGGACTTAGTGATGGGAGAGAGTTGAGTTCCAGATCTGGAGTTAGGAATGCACAGATCGTGGTCAAAGGCAGGCGAACAGGCAGGG
>VZRU01001126.1:365011-425198 GCA_013398155.1 Pedionomus torquatus
GCCATCAAAGAAAGAGAGCTGACCCTTTGATCCCTCAGCTTTTATACTGAGCATGATGCAGATGGGATGGAATATCCCAGTTGGTCAATTTTGGGTCACCTGTCCTGTCTGCTCCTTCCTGCAGGTGTGACCCCTCTATGCTTTTCCACTTCTGACCATCCAATGGGACAAATAACAAAACTACTGACCTTGGTTGTTATAGCAGTAAGTATAAGCAAGGACCCCTCTGCACACCGTTCCTTGGTGTAATCAGGTCTTATCACTGTGAGAGCGAACAGTTTTCTGAACAGTGTGCTGTTAATTTCAGAGTTTAGTTACTTAGAAGAGGCCCAGCTCAAATAATGAAATTGTAAAACAGAAAATTGGTTCATTTTACCTCAAAACAGTACACAAACACATTCAATGCAGCTTGACATGAGATGGAACTACATCCAGTTAGTTTTGTATCAGGAAAAGCTGAAAAGCCAGCTCAAGTTTCAACCAAGCTTCTTGCAAACATTCAAGACAATACAAGGTACTGAATAAGGCAATCAAAGACTATATTCTTCAGTGCTTGCCAGGAGTGCATGGAGGACTGGTGCCATTATGGTTCGGCCCAGGGAAGTACACGCATCAGAGTGAACTCATTAGCGGTGCACAGTTTAGCATTTCCTTCTCATGTCACATGATTATCGTGTATAATTAAGCTTCTGCTCTTATCTTCTCTTGGTCAGCAAACTCAAATCAGAGGTCACTGAAAATCATACACAGTTAAATTATTGATGCAGCATTTATGAAAATACTTTTTAAATAATTACTAGGTAAGAACTATGAATAACTTTTGGAGTAATTCACCAGCAGTAAATGACAGATTCAAGAATTCTTTGGCCAAGCACCTATGCATTCATGCAGATGTGAAACAAAGAAGGAACCTTCCTTTAAAGGACAATGAAGCTCTTACACTTGTGCTTTCTTACCAAGATTTTGCATGGTTGCTTGCTGCCATCACAACGCAGCAGAAGCTTAGGTCCACATAATGACAGAGCTTAAAACAGGCATCTCCTGCTTGGTCACATAGTGTAAGCATTTGACTTGGTTGGATAGAGTCCCTGTGTTGTCAGCCTTTGCCCCAGGGACCTGGGGGTCTTTAGTCATGTNGCACAGACCCACCAATCGCTCCTCCAGCTAATCCAAGAGCTGCAAGGATAAAGAGGTGGTGAGGCATGTGGGTAGTCTGGCCAGTGCAAAAAGGGAGAAGGTGGAGGGAAGGTAGAATCTGGAAGGAGAAAATATGAGCCTCTGTTAAGAAATGCTGTGCTGTTTTTCATTAAGGCCATGCCACGCCTGAAAGAACAGATTTTATGATACTGTTTTCAGGCTGTGATGGGCTGCAGTTTGACTATGTCAAAGCTTAGCTTGTGTGAATGCTTAGGGTGCTCAAATGCACTTTCTGCACCTGTGCTGAAAAAATAATTACCCTCAAAANAAAATAATTACCCCCCAAAGTCACACTTTTCTCTTTTTTTTTCTTAAGAAGTGACACACAGCTCACATGGCAACTGGAACTCTAAAATTGACAACATATGTTTCCAAAGCTGAGATGTAAACAGGGTTTGCTTAGTTCGGAAGCGATTGCCTTAGGTTTGTCTTGCACCTGCTAAAGGAGCTTGTTAAAGGTAGTATTGCAACTCTGAGAGGGCTTTTACTTCAATTGCTAAAACAGCATTTTAGTAGCTTTGTTTTAATCTTGATACCATCTTGTGAGAGGTAGGGTTATTTGTTTGGTTGCAGGGCCACATGGCTGGTAAGTATCTTAAGTTCCATACATCTTCAGTTGACATGACTCATGTTACAATTAGACGGAATAAGCCAGCCCTGTGTACTAAAAATAAGAAAACAAATATAAAATACATCGCCATATTAGCAGAACCACAACAAGCTAATTAACAGTGGACAACAAGGTCAGAATCAAGACCTGAACCAATGAATCAGAGCTTTGAGTTATCAAACAAACTGTCCTGGTTTCAGCGAAATTTACCAAAACCAGGTTGACAGATGGCCCTTCTTGCCCAAAAAAAAGAAAGGAGAGAAGGAGATAAGGACATTTATGAGTTTAGAATTAATTAAACTACTTTAATGAAGTATTAATACTGAAATTATATATATATATATATATAGAAAAGATAATGAAATAGATGCAATATATATAAAGCCGTATCAAGCTCTCCAGATGACGACCACATCACCAGCAGGCATCAGGAAAAGTCCCAGTCTGGACTTAGTGATGGGAGAGAGTTGAGTTCCAGATCTGGAGTTAGGAATGCACAGATCGTGGTCAAAGGCAGGCGAACAGGCAGGGTCCTCCTCAGACATCAGCCATCAAAGAAAGAGAGCTGACCCTTTGATCCCTCAGCTTTTATACTGAGCATGATGCAGATGGGATGGAATATCCCAGTTGGTCAATTTTGGGTCACCTGTCCTGTCTGCTCCTTCCTGCAGGTGTGACCCCTCTATGCTTTTCCACTTCTGACCATCCAATGGGACAAATAACAAAACTACTGACCTTGGTTGTTATAGCAGTAAGTATAAGCAAGGACCCCTCTGCACACCGTTCCTTGGTGTAATCAGGTCTTATCACTGTGAGAGCGAACAGTTTTCTGAACAGTGTGCTGTTAATTTCAGAGTTTAGTTACTTAGAAGAGGCCCAGCTCAAATAATGAAATTGTAAAACAGAAAATTGGTTCATTTTACCTCAAAACAGTACACAAACACATTCAATGCAGCTTGACATGAGATGGAACTACATCCAGTTAGTTTTGTATCAGGAAAAGCTGAAAAGCCAGCTCAAGTTTCAACCAAGCTTCTTGCAAACATTCAAGACAATACAAGGTACTGAATAAGGCAATCAAAGACTATATTCTTCAGTGCTTGCCAGGAGTGCATGGAGGACTGGTGCCATTATGGTTCGGCCCAGGGAAGTACACGCATCAGAGTGAACTCATTAGCGGTGCACAGTTTAGCATTTCCTTCTCATGTCACATGATTATCGTGTATAATTAAGCTTCTGCTCTTATCTTCTCTTGGTCAGCAAACTCAAATCAGAGGTCACTGAAAATCATACACAGTTAAATTATTGATGCAGCATTTATGAAAATACTTTTTAAATAATTACTAGGTAAGAACTATGAATAACTTTTGGAGTAATTCACCAGCAGTAAATGACAGATTCAAGAATTCTTTGGCCAAGCACCTATGCATTCATGCAGATGTGAAACAAAGAAGGAACCTTCCTTTAAAGGACAATGAAGCTCTTACACTTGTGCTTTCTTACCAAGATTTTGCATGGTTGCTTGCTGCCATCACAACGCAGCAGAAGCTTAGGTCCACATAATGACAGAGCTTAAAACAGGCATCTCCTGCTTGGTCACATAGTGTAAGCATTTGACTTGGTTGGATAGAGTCCCTGTGTTGTCAGCCTTTGCCCCAGGGACCTGGGGGTCTTTAGTCATGTTCTCCACAGCCTATGTTGTGACCCAGAGACATGGCAATGCTTCTCTGAAGTGTGATCCAGAGAGATTCTCTGGATCTCTGCTTCTCAGAGCCCTATCCTTTTTCCTGCTTACTTCATTGCATAGATGGAGCCTGATTTCCTGGAAGTAGTCATTACAGCCCGGTGTCTAGTTTGTAGATTGCTGCTGAATATACCCGTGGTCTTGCAGGCAGGAACTGCAGGTTGAGGTGTGACACACCAGTCCCCTGCATGGTGCATGTCCCAGCAACTAATGACAACCTTCCCCTGCAGGGAAAGCACTTAAAACCCACGCTCAGCAGGAGCCACCTCCTCGGGACTAGCTAATAACCTTGTCAGCACGTAGTCTCTCCATGCCTTTCCTAATAATAGTCACTTCTTTACCCTAAAGTTAGGAAGCTAATATGAAGTCTTTCACAGCTTGCCCTGATAGCTTCTAAGACCACAGCTGGCCGTTGTGCTTCTTACCAAATGAATTTCAATAATCATTTAACAAAGTTTTCTCAGGCCTACTTCAAATCTGGGCCAGTGTATCTCACAGCCATGGTGTTTCATCCTGTAAAACAAGTGATGGCAACATGAATAGTTAGTTGCTGTATTTGTAGAGCATCAGACTTATTTCCAGCTGGCTATGCTGCTTTTCTTTCTATCTAAATTCATTTTGTCTAACCCTGGAGAGCACAAAACTAGCCTGAAAAGTTTTAGTCTATGAGATCATCCCAGTAATTTGTTACTGCAGGCACTGTCTGTCTAACTTTATTTCCCCATGTTAAATAACTGTGATATTGTTTCTTTGAAACCCTTGACAACAAAAATCAAAACAAACGTAAATAATCCACAGACATATGGAACTGTTTTGAGAAAGAAAGTAAATTGCTGAGACTCCTTAAAAATGGAAATCTACCAAGGAAACCCCAGCAGTCTCTTTGACAGTCTGCTCTAAAACTTTTCTCTTGCTTTGATGTTGTTTGTAATTTATGTTCCTCAGAGGCTCTTAGATGAAGGAAATCATCTATTTTAATAATGTGAAACCTTCTTCTGGCCACCCGAGATGGGAATTCCTGCTCTGCTTCCTGTGCCTCTCTGGCAGAGCCAAAGGGGGAAGGAGGGCTTAAAAAAATTGCATGGCTGTTAGTGATCAGAACTGTGGCATCACATATGATTCTGAAACATCTGCCCAAATGTTACTTATCTCTCGCTGATGAGGTTACGTGTTTAGGGAAGCTGTCTTTTTAAGCTCACTCTCCACAGTAGTGTTATTTCACTGTATTAGTAATTTGTAAGGATAGGTTATGTGGTGGTGATTATAGTAAAAAAGCAATTATTGAAATAGTCTTTTTAATTCAAAATTATTTTAATTACTAGTGATACCTGTCCTTTTTTTTTAAGTCTGATTTCTGTGCTAACTCTCTTCATGATTCAAAAATTGCCACTAGGCTATCACCTTTGGTAATTGCCATTCTCTGAGCTGAGTGAACAAAAGAAAAATTAAACTGGAGTGTGTCAGGCAGGCAGAGTAGGAAATATATGTTCCTGCAGGAAAGCTACTCTCCTCCTAATTACTCTGCAATTGCCAGGTTCAAAATCTAATTTATGAGCAGCATAGATAGAATGGCCACATTAGTCCATTATTTCATGATGATCTTTTCTATTCCTGATTTCAAAAAGGAAGGATTCTGCAGCTCTCAGTGCATTGTCATTGTCAGCAGCTGCTCTGGGCAGTGATGCTAGACAACTGCACTTGAGAGATACTCCAAAAAAATGTAAAGCAGTATCCAAACAGCAAGGTTTTATAGAAGGAGGGAGGTTCTGCAAAGAACAGTTAAATAAATACAGCATGACCCAATGGTCTGCCTCAGACACTGCTGGCCACATTTGGAAACACCTCCAGAAATGTTTGAAGGAGAAGGCGGCTTTCCAGCCTGTGGCTGCTGCTGCACCTTCCATCTGCTGTAAAATGCACCAAACGCAGCAAACGAACTTAATAACACCCCCAGAGTCCATTTTACTGACAAGCATGGAGTAGCCTTGAAAAGGATGGAGCAGTGGGTAAAGCTGCCAACTGTGATACGTAGCTGGCACGTGGTTTCAGCTGTCATGTCAGTGCCTGAGGCCAAGTCTACACTCCAGTCAAGTTGAGGCAATGACTCAACCTGAGTGAGATTTAAACACACAACGGGGGGACACTCATGGCCAAACATAGCTGAGGAAGAATTCAACGCCCACGTTATCTGGCTTCTTGGGTGGGTTTCATACCCCACTGAGGTTTGTGTTCCCAGAGAGCACTGTAGTTTGTAGTACCTGAGCTGGTCCCACAGGGTCACAGGATGGCTGAGGCTGGAAGGCATCTCTGGGGATCATCCAGTCCAAGCCCTACTCAGAGCAGAGTCAGCTAAAGCAGTTGCTCAGGGCTGTGTCCAGTTGGGTCTTGAATGTCTCCCGGGATGGAGACTGGGTTGCCTCTCTGGGCAACCTGTTCCATTGTTTGGCCATCCTGACAGCAAAAAAAGTTTTTTTATTATATTTAATGGAACTCCCTCTATTTCAATTTGTTGCTTTTGTGTCTTGTCCTGTCGCTGGGCTCCAGTGAGGAGAGCCTGGCTCTGAGTTCTTTACTTCCTCCCAGTTATCTCAGCTCATGTGAAAGGTGGTCCAATTCCTTAATCATCTTCATGATATTTTGCTGTAGTCACTCCGTGTCTCTCATGTACTGGGGAGCCCAGACCTGGATCTAATACTTCAGCAGGAAAGGATCACCTCTCTCCACCTGCTGGCAGCACTAGGCTGCTGCTGGCTGCCTTTGCCATGAGGGAGCATTGCTTGCTCATGGTAAACTTGGTATCCATCAGGACCCTTGCGGCTTTGTCTGTAAAACTGCTTTCCAGACAGTTGATTGCCCTCTGGTGCGTGAAGTCTTCCTAAGCCCAGGCCACAGAAGTCCAAAAATTATGCCCAATATTGCAGGGAGGTACCTAGTTGGGCAGAAAATCTGCATCATTCACCTACTGTACATTTCTGTCACCAGCCCCACAGACCACAGAAAAACTGGTTCTGCAATCTTCCTCTCCTTCCCACCACCTATGATTCTCCTCCATCCTCTTCTTTTGCTTGCTGTGTGCCCCAGTTCTTCATTTACAGTTTTTTTCACCATTGAAATCTTTCCAGTTAAAATAAGAGACAAGTATGCTTACATTTAAACTACCATTGCAGTTTGTGGTCAAGATCCCTATAAAGCTAATTCTTTTTGGGAAAGTTTGTACCTTTTATCAATGAAAAAAAACCCAGAATAAATTCTGGTTGTTTGCAGAGCTGGGAATATAGCAATGCTTTTTTTTTTCATATTTGAGCTGCTTTGGAAGGATTTCTTCACAATTGTGAGGGGACAAAGTCAGGATGGGATTCAGGTATCTTAACAGAGACATCTAAAGTCACTTGAGAAGTCCTACAGTACGTAAGACATCTTTAGGGGCCTGACAGGTTCATGTGGCAAAGGCAGCTAAAGACTGCTAAGACAGAGCACAGGCACTGGATGGTGGCATATAGGCAAATAAATGTTATCTCTAGCCATTTGAAAAAAAAAGGCAAGGTAAATCAAGGAGGGAAGGATAAGGGCAAAAGGGAGAGGCAAGGGAAAGCAAAAAAAAAAATTAAAGGGGAAAGGCCAAGCACAAAGGTAAAGGGGAAATCTCTCTTGGTGATTCTAGATGTGACATGCAAACCTCGGAGGCAACTGTCTGAAGGTTCAGTGCCTCCGAGCTGTACACAAAGCCCATCAATATATTTCCTTGCTGCAGTTTATGTGATAAAGTGCTTGCCCCTTTCCTGAGAAAGTAATTGGTCATATTGCTTGGGAGTCTCACTCCTAAGTATTCCCTTTCAGTTCCCTGCTCAGAATGCGAACTGAGTGCTCTTAGGAATGGGAGATGTCTGCCCTAATTCATTCTTCTGAGGTTTTGTTTTTACTTTGCCCCCGAGGAATTGGCTATTTTTAATGACTTTTATGATTAATAAAACTGTCTGAAGGCCTGCTGGGATCTTCAAGCTGGTTATCAACAAAGTCATCTAGCTCTTTCCCCTAGTGTCTAAGCTAATGGCAAAGACCCAACACTTGATCTTTCTCCCCAATCTGAGGCTTGACTAGCAGGGTTTAGAGTCATGTCAGGGTGGTAAAAAAAAACCAAAGAGTTACTGTCTTGCTACACTGACTATGGAAAACTCTACTCTCCTGGAAACCTATTTGTCCATCTCATCTTCTCTGCAGAGCTATTGTGCAGAATCTTGCACTTTCCCCCAGCTGTTTCCCAGCTGCAGGCAGGTGACCTGATACACTTTTAAAGAAATCCGGAATGTATATCCTCACAGCTGGGCATTGAACTCCTAGCAGCAACCCACATTGACTCCTACACCCTGCTGGGTTACACTGCCAAATGTAAATTTCATGCTCTGAAGCAGCCCACCACTTCACGCAGCACCTCCTAGACCCTGCGGGACCTCAGGCAGGTAGAGGGGTGTTTTGAGATACTACAGTGAGAACAGAGTACCAGAAAAGGGCTAGTAGTCTGGGCAGAGAGAGGAAGAAGACAGCAACACCTTGTTGTGCCACTGTGAAGGAAAGCAGCACCAGTGAGCAATATTTCTCCTTGCTCCTATGCCCTCTCCCCACTGCTGTGTGTGTTCCCTTTCTGCCTCCCTGTGAGAGGCAGGGAGAACAAAAGATAACACTGAAGGCAAAGGCACCTAGTTATGCTTTAGTGATACTGTAAATTAATGAGAAATATAAAAAGATGCATGGTACTTAATGAACAGCAAAATATATGAGATACAAATTGAGAGATACATTGGAAGATATAAATTTAACTACATCAGAACATGGCATGATGTAGGACCATTTTTTTTTTTATTAAAATGTTGTACAGTTCTAGAGCTTTTCCTACTAGCTGGTAGCACATTTCACAGAAATAAAGGATTGATAACATCCTGCAGGAGTGTGCAGCTGGGGAGCCACTGAGCCCAGACACATTGGTACCACATTCTAGATGAATAAAGCAAATAAAATTATATTTGCTTCATAATTTATTTCCGCCTCCCCTCATCGACTGTGTGCACGAACAAACCTCGAGTTTGCTTTCTATGGATGATGTCTAACAAAAGGATGCAATTCACATTTGAGTTTTCCTTTTAGTTGTAAAGGACAATTTATATAACTCTTTCTTAACAGATTTATATATTTGTGTTTATCACATTTATTCATTGTTTTTGACAGGCCAAGTTATACCTGAGGAAAGCACAGCAAAGGTTATCAGTAGGGTCTTCTTTCTATTTTAAAACCCTTCATCAAGTATCTGCACAATGTGCTGTGGGCTTACAGTGGGTCAGATCCTGATACCTCACTATACAGACCATTCCTGCTCTTCAGAACATCTTGCTACTCCAATCCAAGCTGTAAAGTGTGATGCGACTAAGAGAGAATAAGGGTCAGAATGGCAGAAGTATTTTTCCCAGTGGCTAAGACCCCTGGAAACCTAAGGCTGCATGACAGGCTCTCAACAGTTGAAAATTTATTTTAAACATCCTTTATGTGAGCTGGTTTGTCAATAACAGGTAAACAGCATATCCTGGGCAACTCTTTCTAAAAACATATTAAAATAGTTTTGCATGTTGCTGGAAAACAGGCTGTATTTACATGAGAATGGAGAACAGAAAAACCTTTTACGAGTCTTCAAATAATCTCAAACTAATTAGCTTTTAACATCCTCTCTGCTACAATTCTGGGCTTTATTAGCTGTTCTACTTGCCATTCCTGAGTCTGCCTAATGTCTTCTGTAGAACAACTATGCATTTTTTCCAGGCATTTGTCATTTCTTGAAACATATAAAAGAGAGCACTTGGATTCCACTAACAGACTATCTAAATGTTGCTCTGCATAGGGAGTGATATATGCTGACAAGGAGTAGAAGTCAAATTTTCTTTATATGGTTCTTTATGGTGAGCAAACCTACTTAAAACAAGCTCCTTCTCAAGGCAGCATATTGATTAGAGCTGACGGGCCAAAAAGACCTTTGGGAGACAACAGAATATGGTTTGAGTCAAAGAGTAACACTAAAGCTGGCAGCAGCAACATTAAGAGTCAGTAAAACCTGAGAGAGTTTGTCTCACGCTGAAATTTATTGCACCCATTTGGACAGCCATTATGGTAGTTAGTAATTTTATCTGCACAAGTTCATCTGTATTTGGACTCTCAGAGCTTAGTGAGAGGTCTTGGAAGGCAGAACCATACCCAGGCCCCTGCTGACTGAGGCAAAAGACCGCCAGGCTGAAGCAAGGTACAACTGTGCCTGAAAATTATAAAAAAGGCTGTCCATTTAGATGGCCAGCCACAACATGAGTTATGTTAACAGTAACTCTGAAATAAGGTGAGGGTAGGCCAATACAGAAGAGGATTTTCCTAGCCTGCACTGTGGTGGTTGTCCTCTGCAGCATGATATGATGAAGCTGTCACTCAGGAGCAAAAATTGCTGTTTTCTTGGATAGAAATACAGGTATCTTTCATGCCATAGGAAATAAATGAGAGAAGAAAGGCAACACTCAGGTTAATTTTCAAGGAATTTCAGGTATCAGATTCTCCCGATGAGACATTTTAAAGATGGTGGATTAATGCCACTCTGCATTTTCCGGAGAACATTTTGCAATGTTCCTTACTATGACTATTCTGATACCCATGCACTTAACACCCTTTTCAGACTCTACTCTTTGTCGTTTGACCTCTAAGCACAGACTGTGTGCTCTATAGCAACCTCATCTGTACATTTACCCATAGAAATCCAGGCTCATCTAATCATTTTTCTTAAACCTAGACAAGATCAATCCTGTCTAAACTTTTCATATAGGTCTTTGCCTAATCTAGTTGCTGAAACTTCTCTGACTGATATTCCACATCTTCATTGGTAATCTGTTCTGGTGCTTAATTAATTTTGTCTTTGCAACATCTCTCCCAGTGGGTTGAAGCGTATCCCACAAAAGACCAAGCCACTGGAATCACCTCCAAACTGGTGATGGAGAATCTGTTTCTGAGATGGGTAGTACCAATGTCATTGAATCTGACAGGGGATCAGCTTTTAATAGTGCTCTAATGAAACAGTGGACTACTGAGTAGACAGTAGATACAGGTCTTCATATAGCATACCAGCCCCAGTCTTCAGGACAAGTGGAGAAAACTGACTGAACCCTGAAAGGGAAATTATAAAGAATAGTCTGAATTAAACCTCTCTTGCTTCCCATCCAGATCACAATGGACACGGTGCTCGGTGTATCAGGCATACTGTTTAAGTGACCGTTAGGATCCTAGATTCCCTCTAGTCAATCAAGAGAGGTAGCAATCTCCAGAGGGCATTTTTGAGTGCTGAAGTTAGGCAATAGTTAGGTCCTTTGTAAGTTAAGGGCAGAAAAACTGCCCTACAAACACACTCTCTTCTACTTCACGGGCCAGCTGTATCAAGATCAGATCAAGAGGAGCCAATTCCACCTTGGTCTAACTCATCTGCATTCTCTGCTAGCAATTTTTTCAAGCCCTGCACAGTAAGTGAAGAAGTAACTGTATGAGTCACATGACTTATTTGTTTGCAAAGTCAGAAAATTACCTTGGTTAATGTTTTCAGGAGACCTACTGCCAGCTGAGTTATTAGCAGTCCTTAGTCCTTGTCATTCTTTATACTCTGTATTTCTATTACCTCACCAAATCAGAGCTTTTCTTCCTGTTTTTAATGACTTCAGGTGTAACTTCCTGATTTCTTACTTTGCTGAAGAGCAAGGATCTCCCCTCATACTGTCATATGTGACATCAAGATTTTGTGGAAAAAGGATATCTGTAGAGCTCTTGCTCTCTCTTTTGAAGGGCCATCAGTCCAGAAGTCATTCTTCAGATGGTAGGATTCAGCATCTCAAGTGCTTCCCTGTGACTGAAAGAGCTTGTGCAGAGTCTCCTGACATGCTTACTTTCACCTTAGCCCACTCTAATGAGACCTTCAAACAGCTGAGCCCTGAGCTTCTAATCCATATCTGGCTTATCATGCAAACCAATGAAAAGCAAGGATATTTTTTGCTCATATCATGGAAACTGGAACAGAGCTCATGTCTACTGGTATTTACCTTCTTCAGTGAACCTAAGCAATCTGATCTCCCCAGAGCAAATGAGCTCATGCTCTCTGGAGACCACTGGCAATTGTATGCAACAACTCCTGATGAGGCCAGGAAAGGAATTTCTTCATAGCTGGGAGGGAAGGAGAGACAGGTGGAAAAGACTGGAAAGTAGCAGTGTCCAGAGGGTCACACTTGGTTATTACAAGGAAACAATGAGTACCAGAAGACATCCAAAGCTTCAGTATTACTGGGTATAGAAAAACTATGTCTGACCACAGGCTCAGCCACTAGTACCACATATACACACTCAAAGGAGTCCTTTTTTCCTTCTTGCAAAATCTTTCTAGGTTTCTTACCCCTTCCCTGGGTCTTTTGGAATGAAAACGAAAACAAAAAACAAAACCAAACAAAAAGATGGGTTGTGAAGGCTAGATTCCTAGAGGAGAACAGGAAAGTGTACATTTCCAAAAGAGTCCTTAGAGTAATGCTGCTTCTGGAGTATGGCTGTCACTGTGTAGTACCTTGAACCCCATGAAGAAGAACCCTCATACACCGAGGGCATTGAAGGTCCAAAAAAGCGTGTGTTCTACATTCTCTTTCAGACATGTAATTCAAAGAAACTGTGCCTGATTCCCACCCAGCAGCAGAAGCTGGTCTTGACCAGACAACAGAGGGGATCTCACACAGAAATTTCCTGACATGACCAAATTGATGAAGAAAAGGGAGAAAAATAAAACTTCTGGGGTACATAGGAAGGAAAACACACAAAAAACATTGCCCTTGATCTCGGGGGAAAATCAAAATCTTCTATCCAACTTCGCCTACTTAAAATTTTCTTCTGCCACCCCCACTCCACTCAAAAGTCTATGTAGTAATGCATTTCTGATTTCACACTGGAGGCCGGAAGGTGGCTGTTCACAGGCTATTCACAAAGCTGTTCATCATTCTTCAGGCCATTGGTCTAAGGGTGTATTCCAAGGACAGTGTAGGACACAGAGACTGTGCTTGTCACTTTTTAAGTCACTGTACTTTGAGTCATTAAGAGACTAATCATGCTACCAAGACTCCTCTTCTACTAAAGAGTTAACTTTCCTTGACCAGGGAATCTCTCTGCTCATATTCAGCTGATGCAAGGTCAACGACAAACACACCGAGGAAGTCAGAGTTGCTTTATTTTTCTTGTGAGCAGGTCAAATAAAACACTGCTGATGCTCCATTTATCTGGAGAGACAAGCAAACACTTGGCAGTGGTGGAAAGCATACAATGGAATCTGGCACCAGGCTCCTAGCACAGCTGTCAGCCTGCTGACTAATCACTTCATCCCCACACTAATGCTGCTCCAGGTCTATTGGACCCTTTCATCTCAGATACCCCAGCACATGCTCCACCTGATAGAGCTATTTATATAGAGATGTCACTATTAATTGTTATGTAGCATTTTATTTTAGGGGCAGCGGGGTAGTGGGGAGGGAGGGGTGCTAGCCAAAGTTCTTTCCAGTGGTTTTCTTTTTCCTACTGAATTCCTTCAAGGTGGGAACTGTGATTCTGCTGCTTCCAGTGTCAACCAAGCCCCTTGCTAGATTGAGTTTTCTTGAGGGTACTTGTGTGTGCATGAGCTTCATGGTTTGTCTTTCTAAACAGCTTTTCCTATACCTTTTTTTCTTTCCTTTGGTTACTATTCTGGCAGTTAAGCTGCAATCGTACAGGGCACACCTGACTCTCTGAAGAGACCTGATTTACCTTAGCTTTGCATTATCGGATGATACTTGTAGTCTTGTCAGCACAAACTATTTAAGCAACTCCCAAGGACAGTGTTAAAATATAGGTGGAGTCTATGAACTCTGTTCTTGGCAGCTGTGCTTTATTAGCTGTGCTGTGCAAAGGTGGTACAGCTCAGGTAATGCAGTGCTTTCACAGAAGCATTATATATTGTGACAAGCTGAACAACCTCCAGGACTCTCACTCATCATGACTCCCATTTCATACCTCATCCATTATAGGAATGAGGTATGAAAACATTGCTCTGTTTCCTAAAGATACTAACAGGCTCCTCGGAAATCAGTTTACCTGGAGAAAGGGAAGTACCCAGCCTCTTTTTTTTTTTTTTTTTGCATTCAGCCCCAAACAGCCAACCATGGCAGGGCTCGCCACCTTACAGTCAGCTGTAAGGTTTTACAATTGGTAACTGCAAAGAAGGCAGGCAGTTAATTGGCTTCATGCTCTCAGTTAGCAAAGGTACAAAACCATAAATTTGTGTCACTTTCATACTGTGTTGGGGACAAGGATATCCAAGTCCTTTTTAAAGAACAACAAAGGACATCTTCTGACACACTGAAGGTAAGCAAGTTCAGCCATCCCCCTGTGTGACTAGGATGGTGACCTAGGATGGAGCCCTGGAAGGGTTGACTGATTAGACAGAGCTATAACTAGAGAAGAGGCTCCTAATACTCAACATTAGTATGTTAAATACAACCTTCATATTTTAAACCATGGAGGTACCTGGCTGTCCTCAAGTGGGTGTCTATTCTAGAGTCTATGGTGTTATCTCCCTTTTCTCAGCATGATTTTGGCCTGAAATAAGTGGATGATGTCCACATTCATTCTGCAGGCGCTATTTCTTGGCATTCCACAGTTGCTTCAGAAAATATCCCCATATGTTCTGTTACAACATTGGGATGGCCTGATCTGCAAGTCCAGGATAAACCCCAGTGGTAAGCATGCTTCAGATGTCTTCGCTGAAACAGAATTTGAAAAATACACAGGGGCAGCAGTAGCAGCATGAAGTGGGCATTTCTGTTGCTTCTGTGATTCATTCACAATTATCGACACAGGAATTCCCTACTGTGTGCATGGGAGACGGGCAATATCTTCAGTGCCAGGCAGCAGAGATAATTATACAGATCTTGGCACAATGTTCTCAGTTTGTGCTTTGAGAAAGCACCACATGGAATTTACTTCTTGCAACAAAGGGATAAAGAGTTTTCCGTAAAAGACCTTTGCTGGGTTTTAGGTTGGCTTCCAGGGAAGATGGAAGTGGTGTTTCAAATACTTTAATCTGGACTGCAAACAGGGACTTTGCTAGCAGAGCTCCTTTAAACCGTGGAATATGTTTTCATCACTGAGTTTGAAATATCATTTCAGAGTCTTGGTCAGATTTACTGTTCAGTTTAAATCACTGTAGCCTAATTGAAGTCAATGGAGCTATGAGGGTTTATATCAGCCAAGGGATAGGTGTCTGTTTCAGAGTATTGTTTTCCCACAGTTGGCCTTGATCTTCCAGACAGTGATAGATTTTCTGGATATTTCAAATACTGTGAGTATTCATACAGACTTTCTTAAGATTTTCTCTAATGTTTGTGAGATCTACAAATTCGGATCACTTTCTCCAACTTTACCTCTCAGTATTGACAATGTGATCCCTAACAGTGTCATATGTTTATTTAGATCAGCTCTTTGCACTCCCCTTTCCTATGGGGAGTCTGGGCTGCTTGGTAGTTGCCCAGTCTGTGGTAGATGATACTGTAGGGTGAGATTTAGAAGAAAAATAGTTTAGACGATCACATCTATGCAGGTGACAGGGACTAAATACTGTCTCATCTCCAGACACCAAAAACAATACAGCAGATAGTGTCTGATAGTGTTACCGAGCTTTTTGATTAGAAAGCTCTGGATACAAATCTTGAAGACCAACTGTACTCCAAAATACAAAGCATGAGCATTTGTGTAGCCTTTGTTGTGCCTGGAAAAGTATTTCAGAGGCTCACTGTAATATGTTTTCTTGGAGCAGTCTTTTCTTCGAGGCCTGATTCTCCCTTGCCTTGCATTCTTTATAATCAGCCATACCTGCATATAGTAGGTATAAAGTGCCTTCAAATCGTAATGCAGTGAAGAATGGGGATCACAAATTCCTCACCATAGGAGGTATTTTTCTCTTCTGAATCCTTTTAATATTGTTACCAAATGCTTGCAGTTTGGAAAAGAACCGCATCTGTTTTACTTGTACCTTGATCAGATATCCATTCTGCCCACATTTGAAACATTGAGACTGAACCCCTGCAATGCACCATATGCTTAGCTGCCTGGGAACTTCTCATGGCCAGTGCTGAACCCCATGATTTATTATCACAGAAAGTAGCGCAGCTGTAATCAGCAGCTTAATAAGAGCCATAGATGGGACCCAGATCTAGCATGATTAACCTCAGGAGGTCTCCTGAGGGCTATGGAGGCAGTCTGATTTGGGAATCTCTTCCTACTGACTGAATAGCAAATCCCTGCACCTTCCCCAACAGGTGTTTAATCCACCTTGGTGCTGGGCAAAGGGTGGCCATGGCCATGCAGTCTGATGGAGCTAATAGCTCATCCCACCATAACAAACCCCTCAGCCTCCTCCAGGGAGTTAGGTGACTCCACCTCTAAACTTGGATCCCAAATTAGTTTGAGCAGGGTATAAGTATTAATCTCCCCATATCACTGTGTTTCTGAACCTGCAAATCTGAGAAAAATTGAACCTATGAGCTACCTACTAGCTTTTCAGAGGAAGATGACTTGTCCACTGGGCAGTGCAGGAAAATAGGTTGTTAGAGACTTGCACAGTGTTTAGGTACCCAAGTCCCATGTAGCCAGGATGAGGGGAGATACCTGATAAGAAACTTCAGATGGGCTGTTGGTTATTAAGTCATCTTATTACTGGACTATACTGAGCTGGCAGTTGTACAAGGTATTTACCCTCTCTCTTAAGTCAGAGAGTGCAGGTTCTAATCAAGGCCTTTTGTCCTGGTTTCAGCTGGGAAAGAGGTAATTTTCTTTCAAGTGATTGCTATGAAAGGAATGTCAATAATCCATATTGTTTTAGTTGGTGCTAGGAGATGTTTATACTTTTAAAGACTCTTTTCAGCTTCCCATAGGTCAGAAGAAGCACAGATAGTGCAATGGAATGGCCAGTGAAGCATTCCATACAATAGATATCATGCTTAGTATATAGATGGGAGTTGGCCAAGGGGAAAAAACTCCATCACTGCCCAGGAAGGTACCGATTCTCTGAGTGGTGAGAGTGACTTGTGTCATTATTATTATTGTTATTTTCCTTTTCCGTTATGGTTCTATTAAAATGTTGTTATCTCAGCCCTCAAGGTTTTTCCTTTCCCCTCCTTTTGTCCATATTCTCCCTGCCCTTCTGGAGGCAGGGGGAGAACTGTGTGTGATCCTAGCTGCTGGCTTTAGAGAAAAGTGGTTCTTTCCCAAATTGTTGTTTAATTGCTTAAAATAAAAATATCATTTCTATGATGTAGTAATTAATTCTGGGGCATAAGCCAGTAGCAAAATACGCACAAATGTTATGCGCCACAGTCATTAAAATGTAAATTGGTCTTTTATTTTGACTGCATGATCTTACTTACATACTTTTGAGAGGAAAAGTCCAAAATGGAAGTCGCCAATTTAAAATAATGGTCACTTTTTCAGAAGAATGTACGAGTAAACATGTAACTCTTTTTACTCTGGTCACTACAATATAATAAGGATCCTTATAAGAATATACTATATTTAAAAATGGAAAAGGTAGAAGAGGGACAGGAGTCTTCAACAGTTTCAGCACAAACGGGAAAACATTGTAAATTTTTGTTGTATATTGGCTACCATTAGAGCAGCAAGCATTGATTTCCAGATGTTTGTGAAGAGTCCAACAGTTATATTTTATATCTATGGCTGTAGTAACAATTTCTATTCAGCAGCCTAGAAAAACATTTCCTGTCACAACAGGAAAGATATATTACTGTGGTGGGTTTTTTCTCCCTCATCCCCTATATAGCAATTCTGAATACTTCAGTCAATGCCAAACAAAAATGATGGTTTAAAAATTAAAACCACTGTCACTGGGGGCAGGACATAAATGTGCAGATGTTTTGTGATGCTGAAGAACTTTTCAGGCAACAGTCACAACGCTGTTGTGGAGAGGTCTGGAAATCTATCAGTTGGGCAGTGTCAAAAGCATTCCCTAAGCTACACTGTCAGAAAAGGCAGTTACCTTTTTGTATTCCCATAAGGACAAAAAAAAAAAAAAAAAAAGAAAAAAAAAAAAAAAATGTGGGTTTAGATTGGAGATTTCTGNAAAACCAGGAAACCTATAGACAATGGCTTTTATGTTAGCTCTCACTGCTTTATTAGCAAGGGATTGGCTGTAATCTGTTTATATAAGTGAGCAGCTCATATCTAGGGTTTACTGGGCAACAAGTGGAAAACTGCATTGTCCCAAAGCAGTGCACAAAACATCAATTTTCTTTCTCTGGGAAGGAACATTTTTACAGCTTATAAACTGTTTCTGTTTCAGGAACCTCTGTATCTTAATGCTGTTATACAAATGGTGGCCTGAAAATCTTGTATTTACTAGACAGAGACATCATGAATAACAACAAAAATAGCAGAGGGCAAATTTTTCAAGGCACTCATTTTCATTGGTACATTAAATGTCCATGCACGATGACAGACCTCTTGTCTCCCAAGAACTGGCAGGCACAGGCACTTCTGTGGACATGGATGTAGCACAGAGCCATCCTGCCGGAGCATCAGCTTTTACTGTTGCCTCTCTCTACCGCCTCATGGTGAGCAGGATGGAAATGAAGATCCAAAATATAAATGGCAGTCAGCTCCTCACCTCTCCTATTTACTTTACCTGCTTTAATTAGTAAAGGGAGATCACAGCTGAGGTTTTTCTGCACTGTCTGGCCCACCTGTGCCTTTGGGTGTTAAGAGGATGGAGCCAGTCTTTTTTCAGTGGTGTCCAGTGACTCGAAAAGAGGTAACAGGCACAACCTGGAACATAAGAAGGAGGAACATCTTTACTCTGAGGGTGGCAGAGCACTGGAACAGGCTGCCCAGAGAGGTGGTGAAGTCTCTGTCTCTGGAGACATTGAAAACCCACCTGGACATGTCCCTGTGCAGCCTGCTCTAGGTGGACCTTCCTTGGCAGGGGTGTTGGACTAGATGACCTCCAGAAGTCCCTTCCAAGCCCATATCATTCTGTGACTCTGTGATTCTGTGAAGAGTGCAAAAACTCTCCAATGGCAGCATGATTCCCAGGGAGCCATAAGTTCTCTAGAGCAAGAAAGCCCCAGGCAGCTATGCTACTTCTAGCAAAAGGTGAGGGATATAGCTATAAGTTAAGGTGACATGGGAGTACTAGCTTGTGTAAAACAGGACGTCCAGTGGGGAAAGGTTAGGGGAGGCGGGGATGGGGTCGGGAAGTGCGTGGCTGTGGGGAATTGTGAAATTGAAACTGCATCTGTAATGGCCTGGCCTCTTTTCAAAGGCCCAGAAACTGCCTGTCGCACGTGGCTTGTGTCAGGTACCAGTTTTCCAGAATGAAATGCACCATTACCAGGTAAAGACAATTCATTTGGTGCAACATAGCAGAACTGTAATTAATTATTAGATATTATTTCTCATGAAATGCATCTCCAATATCACATTGCGTTAGCCACAATATTGGACTGATGGAGCATAAACAAGGGTAATGATAAACACCGGTGAATGGAGCTGGGAAGAGATGGTTATTAGGGTACCGGTGTGTTTCATGTGGGGTTTATTTAACGGTCTCATTAATGATCTGGAAAAGGAAGTGAATAACCATTTAATTAAGTTTGCATTTTATACTAAATTAGAAGTTGCTGCAGACACCTCTGAGGACAGAGAAATAAATCAAAAGGAGCTAGAAGCATGTGTGTTAAAGAAGAAAATGAGATCTGGTATGAAGAAAAAAAAAGCAAGCTAATCTCTCTGGAAGGAAATAATATAAAATGTAGCTATCAGTGGAGGAATTCTGGAGAAAGCAGTGTTGAAAGAGATGTAGGAGTGTTAATGGGCTATATATTCCATCACAGCTCGGGTATATGTTTACAGAAGCAACGCATCAAGGAGTAGGGAGGTAATAGTCCTTCATTGTAGGGCTCTAGTGAGAACCCATCTATAATGCTGCACTCTCTTTTGGGCATCCTGTTATCAGAGAGATACAGACAAATTGGAATGAGTTCAGAAAAGAGCCATAAAAATGATCCCATATCCCTAGAGATAATGACTTATGAAGAAAGATCAGAAGAAATAAATGTGTAAGTCCTTGTCTGAAACATGACTGAAGTAGGGCAGGAAAACAGGCTTCAAATATGTGAAGGCAAAAAGGGAGGAGGATAATTTATCTTAGTAACTATTAGCAATAGGATGAAATAATAAGTAACAAAAATAAATTTAAAAAGGGCAACTTCAGGTTGAATGTAGGGAGAAATTTCTGACAGTGGAATTTGGGTTAGTTTGCAGAGAAGTTTCCCAGGGGTGAAAGTAAAAGCTGCATTCAAGTCATTTAAAATCAAATTGGACAACTCACTAGAAAATGCACCCTGCTATAGGGAACAATCTTCCATTGCCTGGAGAATAAGCTGGATGACTTAATAGGAC
This sequence comes from Pedionomus torquatus, assembly GCA_013398155.1. Lineage (NCBI taxonomy): Eukaryota > Metazoa > Chordata > Aves > Charadriiformes > Pedionomidae > Pedionomus > Pedionomus torquatus. The sequence continues at coordinate 385,099 of VZRU01001126.1, forward strand.
ATTTCACACTCAAGTCTTTATGACTGTGATATTTTTAATATGCATGGTCAACTATTTCAAGAAAGTAGACATTTCTTCTGCTGTCAGGCCTGATAATACAAACACTTGCATGCAAACATAACTTTTAAGAAGGCAAGTAGCTCTGCTGACAGCACTGCATGCTGACGTGCAAAAACACAAGCCTGAGCTCTTCAAGTTTTTGCAGGATCAGAGTCTTAGATCTTGCAGTTGTCAATATCAAGATGGTATATACAGGTGACCGCATCGTTTATGGGTAGGTGAGGAAGTGGCAGAACAAAAGATGGGGGTCAGAAGATCTAGTGGGAATGTATTATTATTGTTATTATTGTCATTATTGCTCTTACTAGTTACAAATGGCTGGTACTATGTGTGGAGTTGGGCTCCGTTTCTTAACCGTTCACCTTTCTCATTTCCTTCTTTCACCTCCGTGCAGTGTTCATTAGACTGTGTAAGACTGCTTTCTATACTCTGATTTTTAACAATTGATACTTTTATTATATTCTATAATGTCTGTTGAATGGGAAAAAAAACAAGCTGAAGTGAAAACTTGACCCTCCCTCAGATGAAGAAGAGATGACAAAGGCTATGGATTTAAATGGATATGAGGGTAACCCCGTATTTTCCCCCCAGTTATAACACTCTAACGTTGAACTCGCTTCACCATTCATTAGCGTTAGAGACAAGCTCACAGGCATTCAGATAGGCAGGTTCCCTAAAGCACTATGGTTTTTACATGTGGTTTTTTTTATGTTCTTGTTTTCTTCTCTTCCATCCCCTCTCCCTGGTGGGCTGTCTGTGGGGCTGGCAGCCTCGTGGTGCCACAGTCCAACGCCCGAGCCTCAGGACTCTCCAGCAAGGGGTCAAGCAGCAGCAGCTCCAGTGAATCCGAGACCAGCTCAGAGTCTGACTCAGAGAGCGAGAGCAGCTCCAGCGAGAGTGACGGCAGCAAGCCCTCGCATTACTCCAGCCCAGAGGTAAGGGCTTCTGCTCTTTGTGATTTAGGGCAGCAATCCATTATTACGCCCACTCAGACCTTTTTTCCAGCCAAGCCAACACGAGGAAGCTGTGGAAAGATGCACAAAAAAATGGGGAAGAGAAAGGCCCAGGGATCCTCCCTCCTGGCATGCTGTGAAATGCATGCGGCAGGACATCCTGGGGCAGATTAAAGCATTTGAAAGAAAAATGGAGGAAGAAATAACTATGTGATATTTTCCTCAAATTGGAGATGAGTGGAGTGCCTTGCAAGGCTCACAGCTTGCTTGAAGTTTTATGCAACTTTGCCTCCATAGCAATGGCTTGCTTCCCTGATGTGGGTTCTTGAGCACAGCAAGGAAACTAAAGGTTTCTCTACACAAGGGAGCTATTATAAAATCAGTTTGAATGTGGATTTTTAAGTAAAACAGTTGTTTTTCACTCACGCACTTCCCTCACCTCACTCTTTAAATTAATTAATCTCTGCTGCTGCTGCTGCCTCTGTATGATTTATTTTAATCCACCTCCAAAATGGACTAAACTGAATTACTCATGGTGCAAAACATTAAGCCCAAACTTGTCATTGGGAAAGCTGGTACTGAAAATTTCCACACAGAGGCAAGCCCTAGCCAAATAACAGTAAACTGCCAGTGCTATGCTACCTTCTGCTTTCACCTCTGCAGAGTGCTCAACAGACACAACAAGGCTGCTTTCTCTGCTCTGCTTTTCTACCAGGATTGGTGTTTTTTACATGTTTTGGTCAATACACAGCTTTAGTGTAAAACCATGAACTCCACAGCCACATCGCACACATTAATGCATGTAAAATTATTCAAAAATCTAGCAGCAAGATTGTAAATACACATGAAATACAGTCAGTGTATTTTCCTAGTCACATAAAACATCCAATCATCAGACTCCTCCCCCCAAAACTATGCCTCACCTATTCTCTCACCCTGAAAAATTATACTAAATAACCAGCAAGCCTGTCCTCATCTTTTGCTCGGTTACGCGGGGCCATGTTTCCAATCAGACAGAATGCAGAACTCTCACAAACATCTTGAATATGTTTGTCTCATGTTCTGTCACTTTAATTCCTTATTTAACATTTATCTTCCTTTCTGTATTTCCTTCACAGTACTTTCAGATCCATTTTCAGTTAATTTTCCTCTCACTTTGCCCCTTCCCTAAATCTCTCTCTCTGGTGCTCTTTCCTTTTGTCTCTAATCTCTTCCTTCCAGTCTCTTTTTGCCTGTTGCCCTCCCTGCACTACCCCATGTCTTACTTCCCGCTCTGAGCTCTCTCATCTGACCCATTAAGACCTTGTTCTCTCTTTGCCTAGTTCCCTGCTGGAATTAGTGCAGTTTGGTCTCTCTTCTCCCTACGGGATCTCAGAAGGTGGAAGAAAAAGGATAAAGAGAAGAAAGAGAAGGAACCATTCTTGAGGGGAAGGAAATATGAGATGAAAAGAGGAGAAGCATAGTACCCAGGAAGGGGGGAGTGTTTACTATCTAGGCAGATACCTGTGCTGCTTGGATCCGAGAGCAGTGATTCGTCAGGGAATGCAGGAAGTTAATTAACTGAAGCAGATCGTGGATTTCATGAAGTCGAGCAAGGGACTGAGAGTCATGGAAACGTGGAGGAAATGCCTCCTCTTAAGCGTTTTGTAGATATCCTCTCGAGATCTGTGGAACTACTTTTGTACAGAGCCTGAGTTATCTGTGATCACTGTCACAAAACAGCTGCACTGCTCCAACAGATTGCATGTCTCCTTGCATTATATTTTGTGTGGCTTGCCTTCTAGGACATGCTGTATGAAACAGGCTTGTACGAAAATGTAAATGACTCAAAAAACATGATGGCTGCAGTGGTTTTGCCTTGATGGGGTAAGGGAGAAGCCACACATGGACAGAGTCAGGGTGTCCCAAGGAAGTAGGATACCTGTGCTTTGCCCAAGGGGCAGTGCTTTCCCAGGCCAATCATATGACGGATGGCACCGGTTCAAAACATGTCTATATGATGTCTCTGACTGGAAGTCCTGTCTGCTTTTTATTAATGCTTTACCTTAACACTTGCACACCCAGTGAAGCCATCTTTCTAAATTATATGCCATGTTCTTATCCAGTAAATTCAGAGGGGGACAGGTCCTTGGAAGCTTTTTAAAGGGAGGACCCATACACCTAAATTTAAGTAGTGGAGTCAAGTCCTAGTCTTAAAATTAATTTCATCTTTTGAATAAGATAGAAAAAGTAAATACATCTCTGTTTTTGCTTTAGCACGAACTGGTAAATTCAGGTACAATGAACTTGAGTACTACAGCACAATGCTTGGCAGGATATCTGGATTTCCAGGTTGGAAGTAACTTAATGTAGAAATCTGCAGACCGTTACGAGGCCATCGTTCTTTTTTTTTTTTTTTTTTTTTTNTGAAATATTATATGCATATACTGGAAGATTTTTATTTCTAGGATAGCGTGCCTTCTGCCTTTGAGCTTATATAGAAATTCAGTTGCTGTTTCATCTGTATTTTTTCCTCATTTCATTTTGAAATCTCTGAGTTGTTCTCAGGTGTCTAAATACAGTTTCTTAGAGTGTAAAAGCAGCTCATTGTAAAGCATACATATAAAATAGATTAGATGAATTGCACCCTAAAAGTGTCTGTTTCTTTCCATTGACTGTTTAGAGCCTGTAGTGACTAGCTCAGCTGTCTACACTTTATGTCTGCAGTAAACTAAGAATAATGGCTGAGCTAGAGCAGGAGACAACATTCAGACTGGTTTCAGTGAGGTGGACAAATTAAGGTGCCTCAGACATTAATGTGAGTAGTTACAGTTTTGTGGACTGCCAAACCTGAAATTATGAACAAGGGACTGAGGTCTCTATCTCCTGTTTCTTTGCTGAAGTCATGAATTCTTTGCATGACCTTAATTAACATCATAAATGATGACTCAAAACCAATGACATCTTGTCCTTGCAATTATTTCAGATGGTAGGAAAAAACCTTGGGTGTCAGGTCCATAGAAACAGCTACATTTCAAAAGCTTAGAATTTGGTTGGTTTGTTCTTTGTTCATTGAATTATCCTGCAGACCTTTAATAAGGCTGAATCTGGTTAGACAGACGGGAATTCCTGCTATACAGGGAGGACTGGAGGGAGGAACAGGCAGGAAGAAAGCAGAGAAGCCATTTCGCAGGACAAAGCATCAGTGTCTAGTCAACAGTAAGAAGGCAGAAGAAAGAGGTGTCCTGTCCTCGCCACACCAGCCCCACATACCAGATGCAATGTCCCTTTCAGCCTCTGCTGTTGTGACTAGTTCATCATTTTTTCTTCTTTTGCAGTGATTCACATATACATACGGGAATCCCCAGTTCTAGTTTCATAAAGTGTCATTTATCTAATAAAGATAAAAGTAAGTAGCTAAGAGTAGCAATAATGTAGTAGTAGTAATAATAATCGTCATCATAATCATCCTCTTCATCAACATCTATGCCTTAAATACAATGACAAGGCACCACATTTGTAGGGGGATTGCCCTAAGTGAAGTCTTTGATAGCCAGGCAGCACAAAGAAGTTATCATAGAGGTAAATTAGTATGTGGGTTTACAATGGGCTGTGTATACTGCAGGGATGACTGACGGTTCAGTCCTACCCCACAGCTGGCTGAAGTACACGCACATATTAAGGGCTATTTAATCTCTCAAAGTTTACCATAGTATCAGCTAGCATGACCCCATTGCACTGCCATTGTTTAACAGCCTTTCATCCCAGAAAGTGTTTCTGGGTAATATTTTGACAAAGGTTTCTTCTGGATGCATGCCACTTGTGGTTGCACTCTGGATGCATCCACTCTGGTCGCACTTGTAGCCTTGAAGAAATCTGAGATATATAGATGCACTGTGTGGGAGTCACCCCACCTAAATTTGAACACTTGTACTGTAGATACCTATATATGCACATCACCTCAGGCTCCCCTTTACAGTCGGTGGAGAGGAATATACGTTTTTAGGGCCCAGCTCATCTGGCCTATTTCATATCTATTTCAAGAGGGAACATTTCACACCCTAGAAGAGTAGTCCACTGAGTGGAAAAGGAACTTGTTAACTAGATCAGATATAGATGTCTATGTTGTGCAGATGAAACCGCCCACAATCTTTGAGGAAGTGTATCACATCCTTCTGTTTCTCAATAGAGCCTAGAACATGTGTACATCTGTGGTACATTAGTCCCTGGAACTATCTTTGACTGGTAAAGTTTCCTGGTTTGGTTTTTCATGCCAAACCAGTATTGCAAGTCAGCTTCACCACCGATGACTGTTATTCCTATTGCTGCTGCCCATCTGGGCACAACCAACTTTACCCCAGTTAAAAGCTGCCCAGTTCTCTTCAAGGCCTGGAGGGCAATGGATTTCCATGTCACAAAAAACTAAGGGACAGAAACCATTCTGCTACCTGATCATTCTGGGTATGTACTCATCTATATTTCCATCCTTACATGCTGCTGAAAATGTCCCACTTCAAACAAATCAACTTCGCTTCCACAGAATGCCATGTGACCAGCTCAGGTTGGAGAATTAGGGTTTTTCTTTTTCTCCCACAGTTAGGTATATAAAGCCTTTTTTTACAAGGCTGCTCTTCCTTCTTGGCTGTGGTGATTTTGCTGTCTTGCAAGGTACCTTGGTTTCTTAAGTGACTGCAAAGCACAGTACTTTTCAGTTAGAGCAATCAATTGAATCAATTACTTGCAGAAATGAATTGACATCACTTATGTACACTGACAATCTCAAATATTCCAAAACTGTATCCACATCCAAAAATAGTGAGAAAAGTTTGAAAATTCTGATATTTTTTATTTTAGATTCCTTTTAATTCACTTTATGGACTGCAGGCTCTTTACTTTTAGCAGATGCATCTTAAAAGGTTTTCGTAGTAGACACTTCTTAAGGGTTTTTCAGCAGCCACAAGGATTTGAATTTTTATTTAAATAATCCCCAGATGCACATCCAAGCCCATGATTCTGAAAGTTGAGGATTTAAGAAAAAATAACAAGTGACCTGAAACTCCTCACAAAATTAGTGAAGCTGACAACATTGCTGGCCATTTTATTAAGCTTCATAGTTGTTTATAGGTTGGGGGGACTGTAGTTTTTCTGCCTAAATAGCGGACATATCACTGTAGGAAAGTACCACATTGCTAAGTTACGACATTCCACTGCTTTACTGTGAAATCCATATTTTGTGAACCACTGTTTTCAAGAATTACAAGATACATGAAGAGACAGAATGGGAAGCAATGGAAAAGCTGGAAGTTTTTTTGAACTTCTAAGCTGACCTGTGCTTACGAGCAGAGGTAAATTTCTTCCCAACTGCTTCTGATGTATGTCCTTTTCTTAAATACACCTGAACAGTGGAAAGACTTACATGTATAGTTAACCTTTTTTATATATCTACTAAATTCAGTGCACAATGAATGGCACAAAACCAATCTATCTGTATTTTCAGCAGCAATCAAAAAAAAATGCTCTTTATTTTAGATAAATAGTTAAGAGTTGTAAAAATATATCTTCAACCATGAGAAATACTGCCCATCCATTTTCAAGATTTACAGCTCAGGAAAGAAATTCCTCATGTTTGATATTAGGGAGTATGAGTAAGGAAAAATAAACTTGAGGAAATTCAGCAAACTTCCCACAGGCATTGGCTAGCTTGATGATGAGTAAATTAGACACCTCTGCAAGAATATTTGTATCATATGAATTCCAATGCCTAACTTTTTTTCCTTATTTGGCTCCACGTAAAATGAATACAACCCTCAGCGGGTAATTCTGGAGACGCCCTTGGCTATGCAGGAAACCTGTGTTTCCCTTGGGCACCTACTTTAAATAAGGAGTCAAGTAAGAGAGTCTTTTAAGTTGAAGACTGTGGGTATTCTGTCTTGAGCAAACTATCTTCCAGTGCATTGATCATTTTCATGTTAGACTTATGACACACTTTTTGATTATTCATAAGCAATAGCCTAGTGGATCAAATTTTGGTTCCAGCTAAGGAAATTAAGAGACTTCACATTAGCTTCTGTGGGGCTAGGTTACAGCTGGCATCTACTCCATCATTTATTTCTTTTGGGTTTTTTTGCCTTTACTCTTCATTTTATTACATTCAAATTGCTGATAGCAAGAAGCACTAGAAAACACTTGCACATTGTTCTGAAATAACGTTGTCTGAGCTGTGGTTACATTTGAAATCATAATTATCCCACTTCTTCACTGTCCAAACACCATTATGTTTTAGATGCTGTCTTATAACTTGATCGTGTTGTGACAGAAATGAAGAGAAAAACCAACAGCCGCACAATACTCACAAAATGAGCACTTGACAATACCACCACAAAACAAATGTTTGTAGGATCTCACAGGATTATAACATCAATAGCAGACAGATTACACAAACTGCCTGGTTAGCCCTCCAGCTCCCCACTATATGCCTCTTTGTATGCTTTTTAAATGCTATTTATATTTATTGTGATAGCACAGGACACAAAATACATAACCCTAGCTTTCCTACTAGCTATCCTCCCTTAGCCTCTACCATACCCCTGCCTTGTTTTCTTCTCTTCCTATCGCCATTATATTTTCTTCTATTTGGAAACTTGGGAGTACTTCCCAGTAAAGCCAGTGCCAGTAGCGTGGCATGAATCATCCTTAGAAATGATGAATCACGGAAACCATCCTCCTTCCCAACCTCATTCAGAAACCAAAAATATCTCCAGTTGCACGCAAGCCCCACATCTCCTATCCTGCTGCACAGGGCTAAACCGTCTGTAGCTTGGTTTCGGCAGGGGACAGAGCCTGAACCCCCAGGTTTAGAACACCTCTGCTGGACGTGGGACCTCCTTGCAGTGTTCCTGCCCTTGGGAACCCCACGTCCAGCACCATGGCAGCACCCCATGCTGGCAATCAGGGCCAGGGAGTCACCACAGCTTGAGAGTAGCTCCTTGACCAGAGGAAAACCTCTGTGGTAGTAGGTGTTTCAGTGTTCCTGAGGAAGCGTTGGGGCAAGAGCAGCAGTGTCTTGGCACTGACCTCATTGCCATCTGTTTCCCTTTCAGCCCGAGCCACCCTCATCCAACAAGTGGCAGCTGGACAAGTGGCTGAATAAAGTCACACCACACAAAACACCCATCCTGACCCACCATGACGGCACGGCGCTGGAGGCCCATCCCTACTACGGCCGCGTGAAGGCGGAACGGCAGGAGAGCGACAAGACCCCAGCCGCTGGCCTGGTTGAGCACCGCAGCGGGGAGGGCCGTGCCACCACCAGCGCCACCACTGCCGTCGGGGACGGACCGCGGCCCAGGACCGCCAACAAAGCCCCAGGAAGCAAGGGCGGCCGGCAAAAGTCGCCCCCCGCTGCTGACGGCGGGCCTCCAAGGCGGGCAGCGGGGAAGAAGGCACCACGGCGGGCTGAGAGGGCCTCCGCCGGGGACGTCCCCCATTGCCCCGGGGTGGAGGAGCCCCCCGGGAGCCACAACTTTCTGGAAAGCGCTGCTGGCGAGGCACCGAGGGCAAGGCCCAGCAGCGGCTGCAGAGCGGGGCATCGCCGCGGGGAGCCCCGCTTGGCCACAGCCGGTGAGAAGCGTCGGGCCCGGGGGCTGAGCAAAACGGCGCCCAAATCCAAGGAGTTCATCGAGACTGAGTCTTCGTCCTCGTCGTCCTCCTCTGACTCGGGCTCCGAGTCGGAGCGGGAGGAGCCCCCGCTGCCCAAGGCGCCGGCGGCAGCCGGGGCCGAGCCGCGTGGCAAAGACGTGGGGACCGGCGCCGCCAGCAAACCCCACGGCGGCTGCAGTGCCTTTGGCTCCATTAATGCCAGGACTAGTAGTGAAATAGCAAAGGAGCTGGAGGAACAGTTATACACCCTGGTTCCTTTCGGTAGGAATGAGCTCCTGTCTCCTCTGAAAGACAGTGATGAGGTAAAGTCGCTGTGGGTCAACATTGACTTGGCTCTTTTGTCCAGGATTCCAGAGCGTTTGCCCGAAGAGCCGCTGGCCATGAGCGCCGGAGCAAACCAGGCGGCCAGCCTCCTGCAGGGTAGTAGTGCTGACCCCCCCGCAGAGAAGGGTTTACCGAAATCTAGAAGGAAACGCAAGGTGAGCTTCAGCGGGCCGATCGGGGCGGGAAGGGGAGGTCTCCGGCAAACGTGGAGGCAAGCATCTCTTGCACCTGCATCCAGCACTCAATGGCTGAATAAAGTCTTCTCTGGGCTGACATTTCAGAGTTGGGATTTGTCTTCCTTCACTGCGTAGGAACCAGCCAAGCCCCAAGGCAGGTGTCATCCCAGGAGGTGATGAAACCAGGAGGTTGTGAGAAATCACAGCCCCTGCAGACAGCATTTGCTGCTGGCACATGACTTTCTATGTCTTAGTGAAGGCACTGCCTTTTAGGAGGATAGTTTTCTTTCCTGAGGCCTCTCTCAAAACCTGAGCATTTGGAGGTGATGCTTTGGTCAGCAAAGGGAAAACTATTGGCTCTTTTGTTATTATCTGCACAGTATATCTCTGTGTGTGGAAAAAGGAGAGAGCATCTTTTTTTCCCCTCAGATTGTCAATTAGAGGCAAGCCCTTCAGTCCCAACAGGCAGCCCTGGCTTTGTTGGCAATGTGCTCCGGAGACTTGGGACTGCCTGGCTCTGCAACCTGCCTCCCTCACACCCTGGCAGCCCCCTTTTACCTGGGCTCTCAGACAGGTGTAGAAGTGGGAGTGTAGTCCATTAGCTGCCTCCTCCCCAGCAACACCCATCACAGCAGCCAGGTGGGCACAGCCTTCTGGTCCCATCCACCTCTGCTCCCCAACTCTCCCACATACTTTCTGACCCACTGGTGGTGCGGAGGGGAAAGCTCCCTCCACTACATCAACACAGCTGTCCACCAAGGAGGCTTTCTGGTCCATTTATACCCCTCTGGTCCCAAAAGTCACTCTGAACAGGAATCACCATCTGCCCAATTTCTGGACAGTTTTACTGTGCAGTCATCTGTCACCCTCTAAGCTACTGTACATGTGCAGATTGGTCTGTACATTTTTGAGGATCACTTATCTAAAACAGTCTGTCCTTTCTTATCTTTTTCAATTTTTGGCTCTTTTTTAATATCTGAAAGGTGGCAGCCCTGCCCTGATGAGCCATAACAGAGAGCCCTGATACGCTTCGGGATGTACTTGTATACATTTTCTTTAGGAAGTAGCATGGAAGTAATTGCACAGTACAAAATGAAGGGAAATAGGTTAAGAAGAGTGGCAGAAGCAAAATATTTATGTTTTAGGCCATAGGAGAGGCTGGTGGGATAGTGCTTGGCTGTACATTCAGAAGGAAACATAAGAACATGATGAAAGTGCAAAATAAATGCAGTCATTCTAGAAATGCTTGATCTGGCTTTCTGCAGCACGTATTATCTTTTACTCTTCTGTCTTAAAGCACTGCTTTTGGTGGTGGTTTTAGTGATATAATAAATAAAAGATGTTCTTGGACTACCAAATTGTCCCTCAATGGGACAGCTGCTACACAAACTCAGAGTATGTGATTCCGCCTTCCCAAAATACTTTATGAATAGGACTAATAAGAATGGATTTTCAGGCATAACTGCAAAATTAGAAAAAGGTCCTTATAACTTCCACCTCTGTCATGATCTCAAGAAGATGGGCAAAGTGGAGACAGAGGAGGATAGCTAAGCATCGAGGTGTGAGAAGCTCTTCACTCCTGTGGAGCATAAGCTACAATGTTAACCCCATAGGAGCAGCCACACTGGCAGTGGATAACACAGAAAATGTTGTTGCCGTGCAGCAAAACAATACATACAGCAGAATTAACAGATCATAAGTAAAACTCAGCCAGCGCTGGAAACTGAAGAAATGTTAGAAGTGGAAAAGCCTGTGGACTTTGCAGGAGATTGGGAAAGCAGCACCTTTGGGAGCTGATGGTAAAACCTAAGGAGCATAATATGAAATTAAATAGTGGTAGGAAACATTGACTCTATTCATACTGGTAGGCCAGATAGGACCAGGGTGCAGTCCCAAGTGGTAGCATAATCACACACTTTGTTTAACTGTTAACATGCTTGTCAATGTGGTTTTGGCCTGGATCAATTTCTGTTCTTCTGTACAGCATCTGGCCCTCACTCGCGACCGGACTAAGGTCCCTCCCCAAAAGGCAGTCTGAATGTGGCAATACCCTAGTCTGAAGGAGGAGCAAGATGAGTGCATGAGAGCACGGGTACAAGCTGTGCCGTGCTGGTTGGCCTCAGGACCACTTGCTGATCTGTGGAATTTACTAGTATAGGCGTAGTCACTGGTGCCAAGAAAAGAGCAGGAAAGACAAAGGAGGTAATGAAGTTGAGGAGTTGGTGAGAGAAGAGTGCACACAAGATGGGCAAAGAGGGCACTATAAAGAAAAGATGTCTCAAGGTGCAAGTGAGGAAATGGTGGAAACAATGCAAGTTGTATAGTCTAGCCCTTTGTTTACATGCTGCCTCTTTAGTTTTTATTTTTTGTAAGGCATGAACCAATCATCTCTGATCTGTATTAGTTATATGTTCAAAGAAAGTGTCAGCTTTAATGCCAAAATGCCAGCCCCTGACTTGTTGAAATACTTTTGCAAAAGTAAATGCAAAGTAAATGCAAAAAAGTAAATGCAAAACTACAAGGTTATTATTTTTCTCTTCATTAGTGTGAAAATGAGGAAGAATGCAGAGACATCAAGAAGACTCACTTAGAGCGAGAGAGTTCTTCTCGATTAGCTGCCTCTGCCCCCAGCATCACAACAGCAAATCACTGCAATATGAATGAAAATAGGTAAGCATTTTCCTTCTTATTTACCACTGAGTCGTACAACTAGTTGCAGTTTAATGTCATGTGTTATTTTTTCCTTTAATAGGATTTAATTTTAATTACCACATTTTATGTTGAAAAATTGCCCACTGCATTTCCCCTTATTTCTGGTTTAATGAACAAGTTAGATGCTCCTGACACATTAATATGCTTCCATTTTTGTCCTATTGCACAAAGGAGTTGTGAGTTCAAGTGTGAGGCTCATGGAATCAGTAATTATATCTAGACCAGTAGATATACACCCAAGGCATAGAATCATAGAATGTTTAGAGTTGGAAGGGACCTCAAAGATCATTGAGTTCCAACCCCCCTGCCATGGGCTGGGACATCTCTCACTTAGACCAGGTTGCTCAAAGCCCCATCCAGCCTGACCTTAAATACTTCCAGGGATGGTGCAACCACAACTTCTCTGGGCAACCTGTTCCAGTGCCTCACCACCCTCACAGGAAAGAATTTCTTCCTCACAGGAAGAATGCCTTCCATGACTTGGGCAGTGCAGATAGAGCCCTTGCCAGTGAAGACTGAGGCAAAAAAGTCATTCAGTACCTCAGCCTTATCCATATCCTGGGTGGCCAGGTCTCCTGTTTCCTTCCGGAGAGGGCCCACAGTCTCCTTAGTCTTACCTTTTTCCCTGACATATCTATAGAAGTTTTTCCTATTGTCTTTGATGTCCTTGGACAGATTCAGTTCCCTCTGGGCTTTCGCCTGCCTGATGTGGTTCCTGGACACTCAGACAGTTTCTCTATATTTCTCCCAGTCCACCTGCCCTTGCTTCCACCCTCTGTAGGCCTCCTCTTTGATTTTGAGCTTTTTCATAGAATGGTTAGAGTTGGAAGGGACATTATAGATCATCGAGTTCCAAACCCCTGCCATGGGCAGGGACACCTCCCACTAGAGCAGGTTGCTCAAAGGCCCATCCAGCCTGACCTTGAACACTTCCAGAGATGGGGTATCCACAAATTCTCTGGGCAGCATGTTCCAGTGTCTCACCACCCTCACATATTCCCAAACACTGTGTTGTAGGTACCAATTCACATAGGCAACCATCTTATAGCCTTACAGTGTTACAAGTTTCAAACTTAAAGTTTGACTGTGTAAATAAAATTACCTATAAGCTCTATGGAAAACATTGAGAAAAATACTCAAACAATGCCTGCAGTACTCTGTTCCAGAATATATTTGAGATTTCAATATTTCTGAAATTACAAGCAATCTATTATTTGTAATTACCAAGTATTTTAGGACAAGAAACTCAGACTTTAAAAATAATGACATTTTGAAAGGATGCAGGGTGTGAAACAAATTATGACTATTTAGCTTTTGCTATTTGGCATAGCAAACATCAGATCAAACATACTGAGCTTCTCTAGAGGCTTCCAGCAGTCAAACTCAGACGTGCATCTTTGCAGAGTTCAGCTGCATGCTGCTTAGTGCAGGCTGGCCATCAGTATTTAAAAAATACCAATCATTTTCTGGTAGTGTCAGAGCATCTGTTGGGGTGAAACTGCTAAAATTAGAGAATATTTGTATTTATTCTTGTAGGTTTTTCTGTTGTACACATCACTGATGAGTTTGAGCAATTCTTGTCATTAATACTGGAAAAAATAATGGAGAAAACTAATATATATAGTGCTTATTCAAAAATATGCATTCAATTTCTTTGTCCTGACATGTCACATATGTTTCATAAAGTGAAAACAATACGCAGAACAGTTTGTTTTACTGTGGGTGATTGCATGCAGGCATGCTGTTCCTGTTACCGCAGTGTCATATGTTTTACGTCGCATTCATTTTCAGAGAATAGCATTGCTGTCATAGCTTGCTATGTCACAGGGTTAATTCTATGCTTCCTAGAAGCAGGGCAATAATTTGTGTTTTGCTTGACATTATATTCCATACTCCTGGTAGCAACTGTACATTACAGAAGCAGAGAAGAAGGTCTTAAATATATATTTGCCTCCTAATTCTTCCCTGGTCTGCCCTGCCTTCCAAGATGTTTCTGTGGTTTATACTACTGTAGGACATGCTACCAAATGCTAATATTCCCGGAGTTTAGGATGAGATACTGAGGCTGTAGCTAAACCAGCAGTACAAATCTCAGGACCTCCTGTCCTTCTTGCAAGCATCACATCCTCCCTCCAGTTATGCCACTGTAGCTACTGGGGAGGGTCACCTGTAAATTCACTCAAGGAACTTGTCTGAAACCAGAACTCTTGCTTTCTTTTTTCTTTTTCTTTTTCTTTTTCTTTTTCTTTTTCTTTTTCTTTTTCTTTTTCTTTTTCTTTTTCTTTTTCTTTTTCTTTTTCTTTTTCTTTTTCTTTTTCTTTTTCTTTTTCTTTTTCTTTTTCTTTTTCTTTTTCTTTTTCTTTTTCTTTTTCTTTTTCTTTTTCTTTTTCTTTTTCTTTTTCTTTTTCTTTTTCTTTTTCTTTTTCTTNTTTTTTTTTTTTTTTTTTTTTTTTTCTTTTTTTTTTTTTTTTTTTTTTTTTTTCTGTGTTATTCAGCTCCTAGCAGAGCCACTTGGACAGTTTTGTCAGCACAATTGAAGGCTGGTAGCATAGATAGGAGCAAAACCACTTTCAGACATGACCATTTGGAATTGCAGTCTGACGTGCAGACTAAGCAAGGTCCGGTTTGACAGGAAAGGCTGCAGTGTGAGGTAGAGATATGCCAAATGTCTTGTACCTCCATCAGATACCACAGTCATAGAATCATAGAATCATTACAGTTGGAAAAGAGCTTTCAGATTAAGTCCAACCGTTAACCTAGCACTGCCAGGTTACTACTAAACCATGTCCCTAGCATCATGTCTACCTGTCTTTTAAGTACCTCCAGGCACGACAACTCAACCACTTCCCTGGGCAGCCTGTTCCATGCTTGATAACCCGTTCGGTGAAAAGATTTTTCCTAATACCCAATTTAAACCTCACCAACTTGAGGCCATTTCTTCTTGTCCTGTTGCCTATTATTTGGAAAAAGAAACCAACCTCCACCTCGCTGTCCTCTCCAGGACCGTCTGCCCAGTCCTAGCAGATGACAGCTCACTGCAGGTCATCCTGCATGGCTTCTCAGTATAAGACGGTTGTGCTGCTGCAGTTTGACTGCTCACAACACATTTAGGTGGGCCCTACACAATGTACCAAAAGCTATCTAGAAGGTCTGTGGCCCAACTAGAAATTTCAGTCACTCCTCACAAACTCTGGGCCAAGCTTTTGAGGCTTGGGTACACTTCCAAAGAGCTATGGCTTCTCTTGGATGCTTTAGGCATACACTTTGACAGAAATGTATGAATATGGCTAGCCAAGCCATGGGTTTATGTTTGACAAGAGGAAAGGAAATGACAGCATCAGCCTGCACATTGAAAATAGTGCTAAAGATGTTATTTCAGTTAGGGAGAGAAGAAGGGCACAATTGTCCATCTTGCACATCCCGATTCTTGCTTTCATAAACAGAATTGGTCATTAAAGCAAAACAGTTGATGTTGTGTTTTAAAGGTACTACATTGTGGGAAACGGGAAGGGTTCTGAATTGTGATTCATGGCTTTTTTCACAGCTAGTTTTTTAAAGACTTGCCAGATAAATGGACAAATGTATGATAAGAGCACATTCAATTAGCTCTGTTCCATGAAATTATGTGCAGAAATAAAGTATATTTTGTAACATATTCTTTTTTGTGATTCTATTAAGTGTATACTGTCTAATACAGTAACTATAAAGAAGTGAGAATTGTCTATAAAAAGTAATAGGCTGAATAAAGGGGAATGTGACAGGGAAAGGTATTGTGTTAAAATAGTCTGACTGACCTTAATCACAGTTTTAGTCTTAATGCAAACTGTCTCCGTAAAAAAACGCCACCTTTTATTTTGTGTGTGTTGCTTTAAGATTTTCACAATATTTTTTCAAATCAGTGCATCTGAAGTTGATTTCTGGGCATATTTTTTATGATCTGCCTGACTTCTCCTCATCCAAAGCTCCTCCCAAATAAATGAAAGCTGGAAATACTGTCTGTGTTATAGCTTTCTTCTTTAGAAAATGGAGCAGCTCACATTTCTTTGTATCTACTGTTTGCATATGTTTCCTTTTGTCTGCACTACCAGCCTAACTTTCTTTGTCTTCAAAATCTGTATTAGATTAGTACAAACAGTGCTACCGAAGCCTGGGCATTGAGCGCAAAGACAAGCCAGTCATCTTTAAACACATTTCCTGTTTTAGTTCACATATGGTTTTATTGCCATGGCTTATAAATTGTCACCTGTAATGGTGAAATAGGGCTCCATAACCTGAACTTACACTTCAGAGCCTAATCTTCATCTCCAGCTATCCCTTAAAAAATGGCGAGCCAGTGGCCATTTATCTCTGCATTTTTTTTCAAGTACTCTGATACAGACTTTATATTAACTCCAGAATTACAATTTGCCTTGAAGGGAAAGAGGGGAAACATGATACAAATTTGTAAATGAACTCTTGGTCCCAATACTGTAAGCTTGTTTTCAGATACCAATAGACTTTATCCTGCCAGCATGTTTTAAATTCAAAGTTTTGGTAATATATAAAACATTTACCTTTCTCAAAGCCAGCTTTGTGACACACCATTACTGTAATTTCCATTTCCAGCTTGGCAATACCAATAAATAAAAATGAGAAAATGCTTCGGTCACCCGTCTCTCCCCTCTCTGATGCATCAAAACACAAATACTCCAACGATGATTTAACTTCCTCCAGCAGACCTAATGGCAGCAGTCTATTACCTTCCATCTCCTCCAGCAAAAAACATAAGGGTGAAATCCAGTCGCAGCCACATCCCGGAGACTTAAATGTAAGTTTATGCTGTTGTTCACGATATAAAGCCTGGCTGTATATTTTTCACTTTGTATTGCGGTCTGTGATGGTTTTGCGGAATGTTATGCAAAAAAAATTGTGATAATAAATGTTGTATTGTAAGTTCAGTTTTTCAGGTTTGGAGTTGAGCAAGGCACAGAAGAAAGGAAAGAGGGAAGGCTGTAAAATGGGCAAATAACAAAGGCTACATAAGCTAAAAATAAAAGCTAATGGCCCAAAACAAATGGCTTTTGGCCTACAGAGTATTGCTTGGGCATGATGCAAGCCCTCTACATCCAAAAGCGGGGTGCATAAGGCCTCTACTTCGTAAGCCACCTACTTGGCCACTGCCTAACAATGAGTGTGCCTGCAGACAAGTTTATAGTATCATAGAATAGTTTGGGTTGGAAGGGATCTTTAAAGGTCATCTAGTCCACCCCCCCTGTAACAAGTGAGGACATCTTCAACTAGATCAGGTTGCTCAGAGCCTCATCCAACCTGACCTTGAATGTTTCCAGGGACAGGGAAAACATTCTCCTACATGTCTTACAACCAACTTTCTCAGAGACTTCTACTTACTCTTGACACCAGTCAGCAGCTTAGCACCAGCCTCACAACTCAGCTCTGTCAGAGCCCAGGAATTCTAATACTTACCCAGAGTGCTATTCCAGATAAGACCATATCACTATGCCACGTGGTAGCCACTGCCTTTAGAGCACAGAGAGAAAGTAGAGCTGCTGCTGTCATTTATGTGTGAATTCTGTGATTAGGATGCTGGAGTAAAGAGCCTGTTAGCTCTTCTAATTGAGAGAATTCACATCTTTTTCTTTCTCACTTCTCAAAATCAAACCCTGCCCTCCAGCCTAAAGGACACTACTGACAGAAGATCAAGGGCAGAATATTATCACTTTGAAGCTGTTCTGCTTTGTGTGAAATACCTAGAAGCAGCAATTTGAGTACCATCATATTAATGTTCTTGGCTAGAGAACATCTAGCTAACCTGTTAGGGCACTCTTCTGTCCCTGGAAAGACCTATGCTCCTCTCCTTGCTACAAAAGCTGTTCATATATTTTATCCTGTATGAATTTGTTGCATCTGTTATTTGATGCATTAGAGGCTTCAAAAGTCTAAGTGCCTAAGCAGCTTTCAGGAAAGCAAACTACCTGAGTTGTAGCAGTGGTCTTTTCCAGACACTTTTGCTGTGAGCATAACCAGCCCCACCGTGTATGTTGAGTATATATATGTATATACTTGCTTTTTTTTTTTTTTTTTTTTTTGAGTTTGGAGGGGGAAATAGTAACTATAATCCTAACCTTAGACACTTTTTTAAAAAAAACAGTTATCATAAATTGTATATTTCAAGAATATCTCACATATGCTTTTGGTAATTTTTAATAAAATTAATGACATAAAAATATTTCAATAAAAAATCTTTTTAACATATCATAGTCATTAATTAAATGTGATTTTTTAAACACTCTGACTTCAAAATTGTAAGTTTAGAGGTTTATAAGCCACTCAGAATGATAATTATATGATTCTTCACTGGGTATCTCAAAAACAATTTAAATTCTTTCACAGGGAAATGTGCTGGAAATCAAAAGTAAAAGGTGATTGCTTTATGATCCACACCCTTAGCAAATGCATTTCACTGAGATTTTCTGCATAGCCTAGCAATGCACCATTTGGTCAACATTTTAACAACCTTTGCAATAAAATTCTTATGTATCCTGTTATTCATCTGAAAATTTTAGCCTGCTGAACTGATCTGCATGTGCCATACAGAAGATGAGAGCTCATGAACTATAAATGCTAAACGTAGCTTTGTTCTATCCCATCTTCCCATCTGGCACCTAACTGTTATGCCTAAGTGATCCTTCAAATTTCTGTCAGAGACCTCAAGCCAGGGAGTGGCTTTTATCCATTTGAGCTTTTTGTCCATTTCCCTTTTGAGTCACCTGATGGAGAAAAAGAACAGTGTTTCCTGGCAGTGGTTATCAACCAAGAGCAATCTGGGGCCCTCTGTTTTCACTGTCCCAGTGTGTGGTAGCCCACACAGCAAGTCACTTGGTAGGATGAAGGGCTTATGAGGCCATGTGAAGAACAGGGCTGCAGCTAAGGCAATGCTTGAGACCCTGCCAAAACACACGTTCTTCTACTGTGGTGCAGACCGATGATCTTTCAAGCTGATCAGGGACCTACAGCAGGAAGAAAACTGGTCCTTGAGCTACAAATTCATAACATACAGGCACATCAGCAATGCAGTCTGAAAGAAGTCAAAAAAGTGAGTCTTGCTCTCCCAAGGCAAGCTACTGCCCAAAACAACTACAATACTAGTTAGGAAACTGAAGACTAGAGATATAACTTGATCTTCTAAATGACCACAACAGATCTACTCTTTAATAATTTCACTTACTGTGTTTCAGAGTGTTTTGATAGTTACTAATAATTCAGCTCTATTTCTTCTGTATATCACTTTGAAACTCAAGCCCTTTACAAAGTGCTCTGAGCAGTATCTGTGAATTTGTGGCTACCAGTGGCAGCATAGTTATAATACAGCACAATGAAACAGGAGGAAAACTAACTGCCAATTTACAACACCATGCACAGATGCTCTGTTGTTTATTAGTGGCTTTTTTGAAGTTAGTAGCCTATTTCTCAATGTCTTCTCTGCTGTTTGTTGTCTAGAAAGCAACTCACATCAATTCAGAAAATGTTCTCTGCAATAAGCCCCAGTCCCAAACAGAGTCTTGGTCACCTCTGTCCAGCACACCCAAGGACTGCAGAAGGACAAAGCTTATCTTTGATGATATGTAAGTACAGATGATTTTACAATAAAGAAAAAAAATGTCACTTAAAGACAGAAAAATACAATTTGTCCAATAGGAGCTGAATCATGGCCAGAAATATTATAGTAATTCTGTACATTGAGTCATGAATGAAACATACTATATAAGCGCTTTAATTTTTTATCATACATTAAACTTCGAGTCATCAGGGAGCAGTGAGAACTAGCTGTTCCATAAAGGACAGGGAGCCAGAAGCCAAGGGGCAGAACATGTGTGACAGGGCAGGGGCAGTGTCAGCTGGGGGTTCCAGTCCCAGAAGACCCCAGGGAGCGTAGCAGGCCCAAGAGCAGAGTCAGGTTCAACCAAGAGCCTAGAACCTCAGGCAGGTCCATAGTGATGAGGCAGGTCTGAGGTCAGGCCAGGAAGTCAGGTCATGATCAGATGCAGGGAGGGTCAGACACAGCCTGCTGACTGCCAGGCGTGCATATTGACAAAGCAGCTCTGAGCTCCAGCCAGAAAGACAGTCCCCAGGTCAGGGTCCAGATCAGTGGGGGCCATGGCTGGGCACAACCATGGCTGTGAATGGCTAAAACAGGCAGACTTACAAGTTAGACATGGAATGAAGGCCCAGACCCGAGCTAAAGCAGATTTCTTCAGACCATGGTCAGAGCGGGGAGGCCCCATATGAGGGAGTTCAGGGCCATTAAGGTTTTCTTAATACACTTAGGGCTCTGTAATTAATTATGCACACATCAGACTAATAATAAACACAGAACCATAGCAAGATGGGGGCATCCTACTTGGAGGAAGGGAAGAGGGAGCCTTGCATCTCTGAGCCTTGACAGCTGCTGCTGTCATTGCTACTGCTGCTTAGATAAAGGTATCAGAAAGGAGTAGGAAGGAGCAACAGTTAGCATGAGTACCTGGAGGGATACCTGGCCCTCCCCAACTCCACTACATCCTCCAAACATCCCCTGCTGTCCTCCTCTGAAAATAATTTAAGCTTGTAATTGTCTGCCTTTTCTTTATGGTAAATTAAAATTGCTGGCTTGTTTCCCAAGGTAATTTAGGATGCGGTGGTTTTTAGATAAGGTATAAAGGTGAAAGTGAAGGTTGAAATCCTTCTACCTAGAAAATCCAGATTTTTTTTGTCCAGCAATGTCCTGGCCTGAAGGTACTGATTTTTTTCTGGCTAGCATAGAAATTCTGTTCAAGCTATGCCACAGACTGCCTGGACCTCTGTAAGTTGTGGGACCTTGAACTGCCTTTCATACTCCCAGACTTTCACCCACAACTTCTCAAACTCTTTCATGGCAAATTAAACCCTGGGATAACAGCCTTGTTTCTTTCAGGAACTACTTTCTATGAAAACTTGGAAATTTTTTAATTTTTTAATTGTTGTTATTATTATTATATTAATAACAACAACAACAACAACAATAATAATAATAATAATAATGATGTTTGGTCTCAAGGTAGTCTCAGGTACAACTAGAGGGGCAACAGCCTCTCATAAAGAGAGTCCAGGTTTCTTGCTGTCAGGTGTAAATAATTCCCAAAGACTTCAAAAGGGTGTAACTGTTTCATATGTCAAGAAGAGAAGGCTGGTGAGATTAATTTCTGTGCATGTTCATGGGAATCACAAGGAGATCTAAGCTGAATAAATGTAATCAATTTTTCTGCCCATTTTGGAGAAAACTCTCCCCTGTGTATATATCCTTCTTTTCCCTCTTTCTCCACCTCTCTCTGTGCTTTTAATTCTTCTGGTACATTTATTCAACAGTCTCCATTGAGGAAATTTGTGGATAAATAAAATACTTTATCATATATAATTTACTTGCAATTGCTCAATTTTTCTGCAGTTTAAACATTTACATACATGGCAGAAAGATACCAAATATCTTACCTGCCTGATAAAAGCAGAAATTGTAGGATGTGCTCATCTGTTTGGATTAGGAAAAATACAATCAGAAACAGTTACAACTGAACTATTGTACCTTCATCTGATTTTTTCTCAAGACACTGACAAAAAAAAAAAAAACAAAACAGGAGAACTGGGTTCTTTGTTTTAACCCTAGAATACTGTCAAAGGAAAACTGCTTTTTTCACCGTCTCTGTCATCTTAAGAGGCTTTTATCACTTGCTTTCTCCATTAGGGATAAGTGTGATTTCTCTGGCAGGCATCTTCAATAAAACTGTTTCACCTTTTCAGAGAGAGATACAATTAAACTGTTCTTGTATAGCACCTTCCATGTAGAACGTCCCCATACAACTTGTGGCCCATTAAAAAAAAGGAATATCAAAAGCCAAATAAGATAAAATGAAGAATCAAATATTTCTTAATTCGCCCTTAAAAAACAGAAATGGTTAAAAGTCTGTTGTGCTAACTAGAGGAAAGAGATTTTCATGTACTACAGCTGTCATCCTCAACCTGTCTCTAGGAAACACCAGCAGAATACCAGCTATACTAGACCTTGATTCTGAAATTACTGTGCAGAGAAGTCACTGAAATGTAGCAGATTAGACTGGCTGAAAATGTTAAATGTCAACAAATTTCACTCACATGTTAGAAGGATCAAATTAAACATGGCAGCCAGAGTCTTTCAAATTCATATAGTACCGCAGCAGGGGATTTGAAGAAGTGTAATACAGTAGGTCTAAAATTATTTCGTAATCTTAATGGTAACATTTGTCCAAAGTGATGCTTATGAAGTATTTCATCTCATAATCCATGAAATTCTGAATTACTGTAATCCAGCCATGGCTTTAAAGTCTTCATTTTAATCAGACTCCATAGTTTTTAAGAAACTAAATCCCTTATATTTGATTTACAACAACAACTAATTTTTTTGACCAATCAGTGTCTCTTTGCTTTATTCTCAATTTATTTTCTCCAGATCATTGGCAACAGCTGTCACTAGCAATAAATTGGAACACAAGTAGGTCAATAAAAGTTATATATCACTTGGCAGAGTGTTGTATACACATGCATTGCAACAAAAAAGTAAATATAGCTAACAGTTTTCAAAAGGCAGGCAAAATCCTACTTCCCCTGCTCTTAGTATGCTTCAAGGTACCCAACATGTCACATGTCTAAGTGACATCAGCGCTGTTTCCAGTATTAATTCTTAACTGGATTTCCTGGATTTTTGGCCATTTCTGACCCTATGAAGAGAACGTTTTCAAGGCTACATAATAATGCTTCAAGCCAAATTCAGTCCTGCTGTAATTTCACTGAATGACAGAATTCCCAATAACTGCATTTAGGAACAAAGTCTGTTGTCCTTGAAGTGATAAGCACAGACGTGCTGTGGGTGCCTGAGGGCACAGTCCCACACCCTCCTCTAAATCCCGCATGTGTGGTATAAAAAAAGAGCAGAGCGTACCCAGTTTTCCTTGTTGCTAAATCAGAACGTGTTTCTCAGGATTATTTTCTCACTTTTATTGTGAGTTACCCTTTCAAAATTGGGGTGCAGGTTTTCTTCACTTACCTTTAATTTCCTTTTTTCTGGCCCAATAGAAGCAAGATGATACATCTTCTTCAGCTTTTTTTTTTTTTTTTTTTTTGAGNTCCTATTCTGTTGAATGTTTACGGGTGTTGGTGCTACACACATCCATTAGCTTTACATTGTCCGAAGGACACATCCTGCTATGAGACAGCATTCCTGTGTTTCTTTGTTAATCAAATAACCATATACCCAGAAAATACTCAACATGTAAAGCTGTTACACACAGACCTCATAAAGAGCTCAACAGAAAACTTCTTGGCACATCTCTTTGTTTTGGCTTGAACCCCAAATCTCTCATTTTCAGTCTCCTCTTCCTTGTTCTTCTGCCTTAGAGTGGAAAGCAAAAGGTGCTCGGGCTGTGACTCCCATGCAACACCTGGAAGTCATCTCACTTTGCATTGCTGTAAATGCCTTAAGGACTCCCAGTCTTCCAAAGTATTTAGACAGACTTCTGTAGGGCTAAGCGCATCCTCATGAGCACAGTTAAGGAACAGAGCTTGGCTCCTCTTCCTTCTCATCAGCAATCTAACAAATCACTGATCAGATAGACCAACACGTACTATACTAAGTTCCTCACAATTCGTATGCTTACTTTGGACTGCTAACCGTTTCTTGGCTTTGTGAGATTTCAAGACTTCATCTGACCATGTCATTCTCCCTCTCCTTACCTGCAGCACTGAATTTTCATGTGTGCACGCTGCTGTCATTGTTTCATCTGGGATGAGATTGGCTTTCTTGCTAGCAGCTGGTATAGTGCTATGGTTTGGATTTAGAGTGAGAATAGTGTTGGTAGAGCACTAATCTTTTTTGGTTGTTGCTAAGCAGTCAAGGCCTTTTCTGCTCCTCACACTGCCCTGCCAGCAAGGAGGCTGGGAGGGCACAAGAAGTTGGGAGGAGACACAGCAGGGACACCTGACCCCAACTGACCAAAGGGATATTCCATGCCATATCATGTCATGCTCAGTATATAAAGCTGTAGGAAGAAGAAGAAAGCCGGGGGAACATTTGGAGTGATGGCATTTGTCTTCCTTAGTAACCATTATGCATGACTGAGCCCTGCTTTCCTGGAGATGGCTGAATACCTGCCTGTCGATGGGAAGCAGGAAACTAATTCCTTGTTTCACTTTGCTTGTGTGCATGGCTTTTGCTCTTCCTATTAGTCTGTCTTTATCTCAACACACAGGTTTTTTCCCTTTTACTGTTCTGATTCTCTCCTGCTTCACTACTGGGGAGAGTGAGCAAGTAGCTGCGTGATCGTGCTTGCTGGCTGGAGTTAAACTACAACAATGGCCCATAAAAAAATAACTATTAGACCACGCACTGCCTCCCATGATTAGTTAATTAGGCTGCCTGTTCTCTGCAGGACCCCTTACCCCCTTTCTGTTTAGGGACACTTTGTGAGAGCTTGGTCTGGTGGGAAATAGATGTTTAATGAGCTCTAGCAGGAGATTCTTACAGAGTAAAGAATTTATAGCCTCTATTCCCTGTTGTCAAAGGAAAGCCAGGTCTGTGGACTGCATTTGAACTTAAAAGCTACATCCATGCCCCTCCTCTGTTCCTATGAACAAGTAGTCCAGCACTGCTTATGTTTATATGATTAAATGTCTTCACTCCCCACCAAGAAAACATACGTTGCCTCCTCAGAACATTCCCTGGCCTGTGCTGCCCCCAGCTATGCCCAAGCGTTGTCTGGGACTGAGCTCAAAACTATGCCACGGAGAGTAGTAGCAACTAAACAGCATGCATGATCAAACAATAGAGCTGGTATCCTTGCCCTGCTTATTTCACTTGCAGAGACATAGCCAAGGGATGGTTCTATTGACAGACTCAGATTTTAAATAGTCTCTGATAATTTTGCCACCCAGGAAAGAGTATTTGTTTGCATCAATTGATTTTGATGTACCTTTGTCTTACTCTATAGCTTGACTATAAAACATCTTTAGTCCACAATGAATCATAACATGAATCCTACTGAATAGGAGGAAGTCTCATCTAACCTCCCATGGTGTTTACCATTCTACCACACCTCTGGCTCTCAATAGAGCTTGTTTTCCTCAGGTTTGGTGGCAAACAATGGTTTCTCCTCAAAGTGCTAAAAGTCCATCCTAGTGTAGCTCAGGGTTTGTCTTCTTGTGCTGGATCACAGAGCAGTGTGGGTTTTCATCACCTTTGATTCAAGGATTCACAGGTGTGGCGTGAAAGAGATATTCTAGTATCTCTATTTGCATATTAATTCCTAAGTCAGCTTTGCTGTCCCTGTGGCAGTAGAAAATATCTTTATATATGTTTGAAGAATGTGCTTCAAGTCCGTCTTGCAAAATATTATTACCCAGAAGTTTCCCTTTTGAACAAGAAGGCTTGAGGGTGCAAAGGCTGTGATTCCCCAACAAAACATGGCATCTTTCCCGATCATTCCTTCAACTTATAAAGGATATCTTCCAGTGACAATGAACCACAATAGCAAATGGTCGTAACCACTTTAGGCTAGAGAATCACAGGTAGACTATTCAAGCTCATTTTTAACCTGGAAGTACCCTGTTCATCATGAGAACCAGTAACTCATAGAGCTGGAGAGGGGCTGCGATGACTTAATGCACATGAGGAATGTGAATTCCTAAAATCCCTACCAGATGTTTCCCTGGTCTTCTAATGCCTGATTTGATTTCTTTCAAATCCTATGACTACTGAAGTTTCTTAGAAAGGCATTGCAGACAGAGCCTTTGTTTCAGGATTGCCTGGTGCTTTCAGTGTAGATACTCTATTCATTGAGTCAGTTTTCAGGTGTGTTGTCACTCAGCAGTTTCACCCACACCTTGACTTCTCAGTCATCAGAGCTGGCTGCCAAGTAGTCCCTCTCCCAAAAAGATCTTTCTGCCTTTGGTTTTCAGCTGCCTCTTGAGAATTCAAGGTGTGATTCTGTGGTATTTTAAAACAAAATAGATCTGGACTGCTGTGATCCTGCCCTCTCTCCCCACGTGTGACTGTAAAGGCTTTCACCCCACTCTTGACTGAAATTAGTTGATTTCAGAATATCTTTTTAACATACATTGAAAAAGGCACAATTGCACTCTATCTGCAAGGATGTAATGTTTTCTCCCCCTGCTTTTAATACAGGAGCTCAAGTCCCTATTGTTAATGCTTCTTTTCATTCCTCTCTCTTCACTTGTACACTTTGCCCTTGCATGTTTTAATCTAGGTATTGATTTCACATGGATATCATTAAGTCATGAATCTGGGTCATGCCCAAGAATTTGTAGTAGATTTTGACTGTTTCTCATGGTCTCTTGTATTTCACTGCATTGACATTGTTAGCGTGGGGTTTTTTGCATTTTTTCCAAAATAGGAATCCCCATTTATTTTGTCCTTCTTCATTTCATTTAAATTAGGTGTTGGGTTTTAATTTCATCTGCTATTTATTACAACAGTAACTCCCTCTCTAGGTATCTGTAGTAATCATCTATTCAGCTAATCTAAGCTATTGACCTTGTTACACTAAGCCCAACAAGACAGTAGGTTTTGTAGTTGTGTGATTGAGTAAATTTTTCTTACATTTGGCCTAAATCCTTTGTTCGTGTCTTTCTGAAATGCCTGTAGAACTATCATTTGAATGGATCACAAATACTCTCTCTGCCCTCTCCACTTGTATGCTTCTCTGCTGACCTGCTGGGTCTGCCATAGTGAGCATGAGACTGCCATTACTGGGTACCCACCTTGCACAATGTCATGGGCTCTTCCTCACCCTCTGTGCCACTGTGTGTGCCATGCCCCAGATATATCAGTACCATGTCACATAAAACAGCACTTACTTTAAGTTGGCAGAGGCCATGATGCATCAGGAAAGAACACTATTTCGTATAGTAATACCTGCTCAGCTCTATCCTTTAGCCCCAAGTTGACCACATTTATCTGTGGCCCAACATGTCAGACATGCTTCTGACACGTCCCAGTATGAAACAGCAAATAGGGAGATATACACCTCCCTTTCACTTTACATGGTTCTCTTACTCTTAAAAGAGTTTCCTCTCTTCTTGGACTGAAAGATTGAGGCCTACTGGCACAGGTTCAAAACTGGGCATGGGCTAGCCATCACTACCCCAGTTTCTTCTGATTTGCCCCTGGCTCTGATCAAATTTTAAAGTCGCTCATTTTGTTGTTCTACTCCTTTCCAGTACACCCACTTCTTTAGGGTCTAAATTACTCAAGTTGTGAAACTGGTCCTATATTTAGAATCATGATTTAAGCTGCTTTTATTACGTGCAATTGTAGCACACTGAGGAAGCACTAGTTTGGCTTTTTATAACACTTCAACGGCATTATCTCTGAAGGGTATTAAAATATGCACTTGGCTACATTTATGATGTTTAATTGAACTTTTATTAGTTTTTTTTAATATATCCTCATAAAGCATCATACCCCGGTAAGAAACGATGTACAAGTGGTAGATTATGTAAATGAAGCAGAAAATGCTACAGTTTAGTATTTAGTTCATATAAAATATAAAAATTAGATGAAAAATGTGTTTTTGAATGCAGTTATAATTAAAATTGTATATTGGAGCCTAAACTACACCATACTCTGTAAATACTAGCGGTTTCTCAGAGTTCCAAGGAGATTATGTTGCAGTAGATGCTGATAAATTACTGTACAGAGTAAGGCTTTTATTGATTCACTTTGTTTGATCCTCTTCCCCTTTTTTTTTAGTGCATGAGTTTACCTTTTCGCAATTATCTGCTAAACTGGAGTAAATTAAATTCAGAGAAGGCAGCAAAAGAGAAAGGTGGCAGAGATGTGCTGTAATGGCATATAGCTAAATAGGATGGGAGAAACACATACGCACACAGGCATTTCACCTGGGTAATGGTAACACCACTCTTAGGAGCTCAACAGCCTGGAAATTCTGAAAGGCTGCTTCTGGAAGGGGAGTAATTACGATGCCCACAGCCATCTCGCCTCATGCTGGGATCCCATGCAACATAACAAGCAATGGCAATGCCATCTTTCCTGCTGGTTTTCGACAAGCTCCCAGAGAAAGTGGTGGCAAGGCGAGGGAGATAAATTCGGGACAGTAGCGGATTGTTTGACGAATTTCATCCCAGATTCAGCCACAGCCATGCTACTGAGGCTGCCCTTGTCAAAGTCATAAATGGTTTGAATGCTGTTGCTGAAAAGGAAGCCTGGCCTTGTTTGTACTATCAGATCTAGCCATGGGGGTTTATTCTGTAAAAGGCTGGATTCTGTTGCAGTGCCTAGGTGACTGGCTCGTGTTGACTGAGAATGCGTTGAAATGGTTCCAGCAGTACTTGATTGCTTTCCCCAATCAACATAGTAGGGTAAATTCTCCTCGAGAGCAGCCAGTTTCACATAATGACACTTGATCCTAGGGAGAATTCACCAGCGGCCTGACTTAGTTGGCACTGATGCTTTACGCTCTTTCTCTTGCCTTTCAGAGAGATATATGAGATGCATTAGAGCAGTGTATTAGAACTCCTTTTTGGCTTTGTTGAAGAGGACTGTATTTCCAAAAGTACCAACAATCAGATATACAGAAACAAAAGACTTTCTTGTGCAGTCAAGATTATTAATAGAGATAAAACACTTGTTTGTACCTGTTCATTTGAAGTCAGGCTTGTTTTTAATTTTTTTTTCTAAAGAGGCCTGAATTCTGTTTGTAAATCTGGAGTGACAGCACTGACACCAATAGATACATACAGTTGTAAATAACGTAAGAGGAGAATCTGACTCAGTTGTCTGAAAACCAGAAGTCAGTGAATAACTTTCTGTGGGACTTCAGTTTACATTCATGACCAATAAGCCTAACAAAGAGACTCCAGTGCTACTTCTGCTACTCACACCCACTCCAGTTCAACCAGTAGTCTGGTACCATTCTAATCCTGTAGAAATTTACTGTATTATCTGGCTTGTCATGATGTAGCAAGGCTGTGATCCTTGGAGGTACTGCAAACTTTAGACCAGAGACCTGAAAAGGGGTTTAGCCACAGCTCTTTCTGAATCTCATCAGTGGGAAAACAGATTTGCTTCTCCTCAGGATGTCTGTCATCAATAACATGTAGTATTTGAAATTAGCATCCAATGAGGTTACTTGCAAATTCTCCAGTATGAGATTATCACCAATGTAACTAAATACGCCCAGCAGTAGAGGAAATTTGGATGAACCTTTACATTTGTAACAGATACGGATTCTCAGTCACTGTAAATTAAGAGACCGTAAAATCAGAATATGATTAGCAATTTTTTGTGAATTTTGCAGATATGAAAATGTTCAGTATGCAAGAGCTATCCTGAGTAATTAATTTATGCATCAGCTTTCTCATGTGACTTCATATGTCCATGAGCTGAGGTAACCCGTTATCTTCAGTGAGTCTATAGAAGAGGGATTTTTTTTTCTCGTTTTTTACTTCATGACATAATAATTTAAACTAGTATACTGGATTTAAAAAGACAAACTATGTTCATGTGCAGTGGGAATCTAAACAAAACAGAATTTGAAACCTTTCTTTCTCATTAGAGAATCAGAAAATAATGAAATCCAAGAATATCCTTATTTTGTTTTGAAAATGATATAAGAAATGTGTGCAATGTATATAAACATGCACTAAATCTACAGGACATTTCAGCTTCCCATTTTCACCCAATATAGTGGGGGAAATGCTAGTAATCTGAATAGGAAGTTTATTAACATATAGTGATAAATTGAAGAATAATATTTCATACATGGCATAAAGAGATCAGAATTTGACTTGGCATGTTTATGAACACTATTGAACAAACTCTGTTTAAGAAACGAGAAGAACATATACCCTGTCCATTTTTTCCCAATTAATCTAAATTTCTGTTAGGCATCCCCTGATTTGTAAATCAATCTTGTATGTTTCCTATGGAAATATCTAAACATTCACACTGAGAATATATATGCTTCATTTTAATGGCCTTTTGACATTTTCTTTTTAGTATTAGGCTTCCCAGGAAGCAATTGGACTTAGTATAAACTGATGACTTCAGTTTCTGCACAGCGTGTTTATGGTTAACGACCTTATAGCAGGGCCCCAAAGCAGGCTTCCCTTGCTAATATCCTCATTATTAATCATAACTCGGGGGAATACATCCTGCTACAAGTTGAAAATCATTTTACAATTAACTTATAAATAAGTAGGCCATAATTACCTTGTGTTATCTCACTTTGTTTTTACAGTTTCTTACCATGCTTCAAACAAGCAAATTAGACATATAGCGCTGGGTCATATATGGGAGGGAGTGTTGTGTAGGACATATTTTAATGACCTGAGTTTGAAAGGATCGTGTAAAGGTTCATCACTTTGATCATTTCAGAGAGATGAGACCACTGCTTTGTTGATTTGCTCTGCTTTCCTTTGGTTTTTGGCACTTCATGATAAACCATCTTACATGGGTCATTACACAAGAAGAGAGTCACGGCTTAACATTGGTTTAAGAATTCTTTCAGTGGTTCTGCAAACATAGTTATTTTTCTATATCAAGCTAGCACTGTTTCAATGTCTAATGTTTCATAATTGACCAAGACCAAATCCAGATGGCTTGTGTTATTAAGATACTGTTAGCACCTCGCTGGGCACAGGATGTATTTGCAGCTGCAGTAGGTTATGAGATACTGGGACACGAACCTGTCTGTAGTCCATTTTCTGACCTGCTGGGTAGAGTAAGCTGGGAAGAAATTCCACTCTGAGGCAGAAAAATATTTTAAAGAAAGTTGGAGCAAAGGAAATGTTTTTCTTCATATCAACAAGATTTTGGGGGCAGAGGTCATCCAAAATTAGCTAGAGTTTTCATTTTCTTTCCATCTAATGATTTTTAACCTTCCTTCTCATCAAAATAAGGTTGACTAACCCTCTGTGATGCACTTAAATGTCATTGAAATTGTGTGCACCTAAATATCAGGAAACAGACTAAATGCACTGCCAAATAGCCTTATGGTCTCAGGGAAGTATATACGGCTGTTCTCCTCCATCAAGAGGCTTCGTCTTGCTCCCACTGATCTGAGTTTTAGATCTGAGCATGATCTTACTCTATCAGAAAGTATTTTTTACTCATCCTTCCCCCTGACTTCAGTTTCTAGATCTCTGGCTGACACATAACGTTTTCTAAACAAATGTGCTGAGAAAAACTGACTGTGTACTGGTTTGGGCTGGGACAGGGCTAATTTTCTTCATAGCAGCTTGTATGGTGCTGTGTTTTAGATCTGTGACCAAAACACTGCGGGTAACACAGGGATGTCTTAGCTATTGCTGAGCAGTGCTCGTACAGCCTCAAGGCCTTTTCTGTTTCCCACACCACCCTGCCAGCAAGTAGGCTGGGGGCACACAAGAATTTGGGAGGGAACACAGCCAGGACAGCTGAGCCCCAACTGAGCAGAGGGTTATCCCACACCATATGACATTGTGCTCAACAAAAATAGCTGGGGAAAGAAGGAGAAAGGGGGGATGTTCAGAGTGATGGCATTGGTCTGCCCAAGTCACCATTAAGGATGGTGGAGCCCAGCTTTCCTGGAGATAGCTGAAAACCTGCTGCCGATAGGAAGCAGGGAATTAATTCCTTGTTCTGCTTTACTTTACCTATTAAACCATCTCTATCTCAACACACAAGTTTTTTCCCTTTTAGTCTTCTGATTCTCTCCCCCATCCCACTGGAGGGAAGCAAGTGAGCAGCTGCGTGGGGTTGAGCTGCTTACCAGGGTTAACCTAAAATGTATTACTGGGTGGTAATAATACCATATCATTAACAACACCGAGTGCTTAGAAGTATGAATGATTAAAAAATCAGAATTCGTACTCTGACTACTCAGGAATATTTCATTTTCATTAGATAAGGGCAAAAGGATGACACTTCAACCAATACTAAAAAAATTATTTTGCAAAGCAAAATGTCCTTCTCTGAGAGAAACAAGGATATGGCAGTGACCACAATATAAGCTGAGAAAAGCCAGGGCATGTTTTAGCTGAGCAGAAAAAGAAGGCAGCCATCTCCCACGTACATGAGACTGGAAGAATCTGCAGGGTCAGGAAATGTGAAGACTTTTATGAGAGCTAAGGTTATGTCCTGACATGACATGGCAAATGTCTATTCCCCACAGTGATTGAGAAAAGTACAATAGGGAGAGATTGTGGGAGGAGATGAAGAAATTTGCTTCAGCCACAAGGAGCTCACTGAGTTGGTGACCAGACATTGCCAAGGAGATACCAGTGTGAGTTTTCAGTTTGATGGAAATGGATAAGTCTGGATCAGAAACAGACTTGTGAATTTCAGCACAGAGGCAGCAGTTGAATTTGTGCCCTGCAGTCATTAGGTCGGGTAGGTTAAGGAAGGAACGGAGTCTCTGAGATCTCGTTGAGGAGAAATCAATGGAGAAATTGGCACGAGCGACGCCAGCGGGATTGCAGCAGGCAGCCCAGCACTGAGCTGGAGATGAACTCCAGGCAGCAAAAGTAAACAGAGCTCACAGCATGCTTACAGATAAGAGGGAGAAGGGAAGTGAGATGGTAGTTGTGGAGGCAAGGAGGTTCGATATGTGTTTTCAAAGGGGAGAGATTAAATACACACTTGTTTTGAGAGGAGGGAGAAGCCAAGACAAATGACAGTGTACAGAGAGGAGTAGAAAAAGAGGTGAGCAAGCACCAGGGAGAGGAGAAGACGGAATAACTTGTTCTGCTGAACGCTTGCATCCGTTTTGCAGATCAAAACTGTGCTAATTTGGGAAGCAGTTTATATAATCCATAAAAACACATTTTATTAGCTTTTTTTTTTGCTTTGTATCACTGACTTCTAAAGAATGAGAACAGCCATAAATGCTATTGTCTCCACAGGCAGCAATTTGGAAATAGAAGATGCATGGTTACATGATAAGTGTATTTTCTTCATAAAAAATGTTTGCAAATCAGGTTTAAAATAAGGGGAAAATAACTTGAAAATATTCTGCACTTCAGAAAATAATAAAATGTCTTCTTATTTTCCCCTGGTAGGCCACGCAATGCAGATTACTTTATGCAGGAAGCTAAACGGAAGAAGCATAAAGCAGATGCAATGGTGAGAACATTTTCTTTCCAGTTATGTTGCTCCAAATTATTTTTGTAATGCAGTTTCTTCATCAGTGCAGTATTGCTGGGGTAATTATAAAATCTATTATAAGGATGGCTAGGCTTGTTAAATTAAGAAATGTTTATATAATCAAATGTTCATAGCCCAATAAACTATGACTTAACAAATAATGACTTACTGAGATAAAGGCCTGGATAAATAAAAAATTTCCACTTATTCTTCTGCTTTAATTAGTAACTATAGTAATAGAGGCTGTGTAAGCGATTCGCATACCTATCTTCTCAGTTTAACTAGCTGGCTAGGTCCTGTATTTGTATCCCCAAATTTGGTCTGGTGGCTGAGGTATTCGAACTTTTTTAAAGAGCTTCTTTTGGCTCCTCGGTGCCAGAAGAATTCTGTTTTCATAGCAGATGTTTCCTAACATAATCACAAGCACACAAGGAATCTGTGTAACCCTAGAGGAACACCTTTCATGCAAAGAAGTGTTGCAACAAAGACATTCTTGGCCCTTGCTTTCCTCTGTCTTAACAGCATAGCCAGTAAGAAAAAGGGGAATCTGAGGCTATATAGAGCACTAAAGAGATGATTGTTTTTCCAAGGAAATGGATGCAACGAAGTACGCAGTGCTCCAGGAGAACTCTGCTTGGCCGTCTCTCAGCTTTCTGCAAGGCCACCTTTGTCCAGCACCATGAATAAGCTGGCACAGCCTTAAAAACATCAGACCTTTGGGATGGCAGACAAGAATATGTGAAGTGGGACCCTGCATTAATATGTCTATCTTGCAGGTGGGAATAGCTGTAGTCCTGCCTTGCTCTGTCAGGCAGACACTTTGTTGTCACAGCAGCAGGAAAGAAGAGAGGTAGCTCGGAGCCACTGTTTCTTCACCTCTTTTTCTTAGCTGTGCAGAATGTAAAAAGGCCACGGAAGTAGAGGCAGGCCCTTTATTTAGGACTAACACGGAGTTTTACACTCTACCTGAGTTTATTAGCGCAAATTTCCATGGTTTATTCAGTTCAATATTACTCCACAGTGAGTCTTAAATCAGAAAATACTGTGGAGAAGTACAAATGGTGCATTTTAGTGTGTTGCTTTAAACAGAATGGAAAAATTCACTTAATATGCAAAGGAAATTCTTAGCCCAAAGAGAAATGTTTTTATGATAGACTCCCAGAAACAGGAGGTGCAAGCATTATTCTCTTCTCTGCCACAAGTTTCCTTCATGAAAGTCACTTAGGCACAGTTTAAATAGCCTCCCATCAGTACTAGTACTTCACGTTTAGCTTCCCTACACAGCAGACCAGCACCTTACTCACACCTTGTGAATCACCCTTTGCAGGTACGTCCTCTCCCTCTTTGACCATGTAGGGATCCTGGAGGTATCACCATATTGCCAAAGTGCCTTCAGGTACTTTGAATCACCTTGTTGGGCTCGATACCTCCTGCTCTGGCACTGCGATACCTAACGTAGGCACTTAGAGCGAGCAGCCTGAAAATTACTCCAAGTCTCTCTGCTCCTTAGTTCCCCATCTGTGAAATTGGGATAATAGCACTTCCACCCGCACAAGAGAAATATAATAAAAAGTTTGTGAAGTTCTCTGGTATGATCACAATGGGAGTCATATAAGAACCTAAAATAGATTGAAGCCAGTGTGCCATTCCAAAGCTACTATTTAAAATCTTTATCCCTTGGAAAAGAATAAGGTCCATTAACCTTTCACTGTGTGCATCAGATTTCAACCAAATGCATCCAGTCCATTAATGGGCTTTATGTACCGCAGGAGTTCTGACTGAAGGAAAGAGAAGTCAGGGCAGAGAGGTATTAGTATGATTCATCTCTGTCTACATCAAGAATGAAATTCTGAGAGCAGATAAATGGTATGTAAGTGTACACATATGAACATTATGTGTGTATTTGCATTTGTATACACCATCATTGAGGACATATATGCACATATATTTATGTAAGTACACATATACACACACACACAGTCAAACAAGTACTGAAAATAGGAGAAGAAATGGGACAAGGAAGAATAATGGCAGAAGAAGCCAAGGGAGCACAGCAGTTCCTGAAAGAGGGAGATACAGAAAGCCAATTCCTGACAAGAGGAGAGCATGGTCAAGGAGTGCTGAAAATGGTAGGGGTAAAAAAGACCTGAAAACAGAGATGAGCCCTTGAGTAAGAGATAGCAGTCAAAGTATTTAATTCTCATTCTCTTAGTTCAAGATAATCATTACCTTTTTTTGTTGAATGATGACAGACTGTATTTGTAAAGAGGTGTGAAACCCTTTTCAATGAAAGCTGGAACAAAAGGCCTGATGAGCTTGTGGAATTTCCAGCAGTGGAAGATCCTTGACAAACATCTGTCAAGAATGTCCTAGGCAGAGTTGATCCTTCTTCGGACACAAGAGTGTGGACCAAATTATATCTTGTAGCTTTTTTCAGCTCTGATTTCTGTGTCTTTACAGTTTTCACTGGTGCACAGGGTTTGATGGGTTTTAGCTTTCTCATAAGAAAAATGGTGAAGCTGAGGACATACCCACTTGTGTCAAGTTTACAATTCATATTGAGAAAATCCCATCAAATGTAACCATATCTTGATGATTACACTATTTCTCTGTGTCCTTATTTTTTCCCTCTAGGTGGAAAAGTTTGGAAAGGCACTGAATTATGCAGAAGCAGCACTATCGTTTATTGAGTGTGGAAATGCAATGGAACAAGGCCCAATGGAATCTAAATCCCCTTATACAATGTATTCAGAAACAGTTGAACTCATCAGGTAGGAAGGGAGGAGATGACCTCAGGGGTTACTCTGTCTGTGCAAACATGTTCATCTACATTATCACATTATGCCCTAGATACAGTAAGAGGGGAGATATGAAGTCCTCCCAAGTGCCTCGTCAGTCATATGTAATGTCTATGTATTATCTGTGATTTCTATGGAAATTAAATTAGAAAACTGTGTAGGATGGGGAAAACAAAAACAAACAAAAAAAAAAAAACACCAAAAAATACCAACCAACCAAAAACAATAACAAAAACCCCAAAACCAAGAAACCAAAAAACTGTAAAACTAAACCAAACCAAGTAAACAAAGCTTTGCATATTACTTGGGTTGCAAATTATTTCAAGAGTTTTGTGATACAAGTCCCATGCTACTCAAAAGAGAAAAATAATAATACATAATACCAAAACATTCTCATGGAGTGGTAGTTTGCAAAATATTGCACTGTGTTTAAGACTGCAGTTTAAAGATTACCTGAAAGAAGATGCGAACAGTGATAGAACAGTGGACACTCAAGCTCCATTTGGTGTGTATGTTCCTCCTGTAGTCAGTGGAGTCCCAAAAGCAGTCTAGCTCATGCTAAAGCTAGCCCTACATTTAGTTACCTGCATGGCTCTCCAAACAGAACAGCCTAGAATCCAGTCGCACCTGCAGTCCCTATCAACACGCTTTGTCTCCCCAGGTTCTTTACTCCATTGTAGCTGGTAGTAATAGTTAACATTATTGACAAAAGATCAGTAGGGACCACAAAGGTCATCCAGCACCTGAGTGAATCTCTCTGCAAGAGAGTGAGCCCGGTCACACTAGCGGAGAAAGCTGGACTGTCAGTGACCGTGGCACTGTTCTGCAGGACAGTCAAACACAGGTCTCGTCAGGACTTCGATCACAGGAAGGAAAACATTTTAGTTTTTAATCAGAATCATAATGAAGCAAGGCTTCTAAAACCATTGCATTCTTTTGGACTTGGTGTTGATGTGAATATCTTCTTACATGTTGACAATTCCATTGGCATTTTATTCCACTTAGGGCTGTCTTCTCATGCATTTCAGTGGACTGAGGCCAGCTTTCTAACTGGAAGGTTATTAAACAAAATATTTTTTTCAGTAAGAGAATAGTACATCCCATCTCTGCAATTCTTCCCTTTTTTTTTTCCAAAAGGCAGAAAGCTCTTTCTTTGCCTGCCCTGTCTTTTCTCGTGGTACTAAATATATGGTCCTAACTCTGGAAATGAATTTTGCTTGCAGATCCATAGCTTTCAATAATGGGTGTAGCTGTGATTGTGTTGAGTGTGAATTGCTGTTGATCTCACATGCTGCAGCTCAGAAAAATAAGTGGTTTTCTAGGTGTGCCCATTGAAGCAAAATGTTCATACCAAATCTTTGCACAGTTATCGGGATTAAAGTTTGAAAGCAAAGATAAGAAAAAAAAACCGCAAGCAGCTAATTATGGGGAATGGGTATTTTTCTGGAAGCGAGCCCAGAATTGCTGTGTGTTGTCCTAACCTTGTCCATTGTTCAGGTATTCAGCTGGAAGCTGAGATTTCCAGAAACTAATTTGTGATTGCATAGCACATACACTCTTGAAACAGCAGTGCTACCTCTGTAGATGTTTAATATTTATAGAATTTGAATGTAATGTCATACGAGCAAAAATAGCTCTGAGCCACATGTTCCCCCTCTGCTGTGCTCTGCTTGGAGGCGCAAATCTGGGTAGACGCGCTCAGAATTGGCAGGGTGAGGGCAGCCCCAGCTTCAAGGCAGGCTGTCGTCTGCCTTCAAACGCTGTGAAAACCTTTCTGCGTGAACTCTGTGTAGCTGGGTCTCCACAGCAGCGGAGGTTATTTTGGTAGGACAGCATCACCTCACCAGCTGGGCTCCCCTCTGGACTGAGGGATGTTCAAGGGAGTTGCTGCTGTTCAAAGAGCGCAGGGAGGCACCCCTAAAATGGCAAAACAGCTCTGAAACACAAGCAGAAAAAGCATGTGTATGTCTGGTAACTTGAGCAGATACGTATAAGGGAGCAGATGGAATGACATTGGCCAGTTTAGCTCTCTGATCGGTGGTATAAAGCTGTCTCAGTTAACTCACATTGGCTTTTTTCCTTTTGCTTAAGGTATGCAGTGAGACTAAAAACCCACTCAGGCCCCAACGCCACTCCAGAAGACAAACAGCTGGCAGCATTATGGTTAGTAGATCAAGATTTCCTCAAAAGGCTTCTTTTCTGCAGGCAGCCAGTTCTTGAAAATCAGATGCTGGACAAAACCAGATAGGATTATGTTGTCTTTTGAAATTAAGAGAATGCTTTCTGCTGCGGGAAGGTCCAGCCCTTGTATCACCCTACCAGGTCTGCATTCTCTCTCTGTAAATAAGCAATTCGTACTTATTGACTGTGACAGGTCAGCTATGGTGCGTCAGCGTAATTAATTTTTAAATGCCTGATGGTTTGTTGTTTTTATGAGTGATGTACTTTGGTACCAATAGCTCAGTAATTTCTTTTGTGGCTGACATTTTAGGCTCGATAATCATAAATTATATTTACATTATATGAAGGGGATATGGTGATGGAGATAATTAAGCCTCTTGGATTACCTTCTAAACTGAGATTTCTACATATACATGCGTGCACCTTAGATTCTATAGGATGGTTGCTCATTGCTAGTAAAATACTAAAATGTTATTAAAATAAAATTTTAATTTAGTATCTATGTAGTTAATACATAAAATACCTATTACACGGTTACTGATTCTCAGCAAGTGGACATTTACAATCAGCAAGTGTGTTTTTAACATCTATTAGCCATCTGTTAAAAATCCAAATGAAATGCATCTCTAGCCTCCATAAATAAGGAGTCCTAATTAATTATTTGCATAAAGAAGAACCAAATATTCAGAGATGCAATTTTGATTTTTTTAAATGCCCTTTCTTTGTCACCAGTTTACTGCGCCGTCAGGAGGAGCACGGAATGCCTTCATGGCAATTGCTTTAAAAACGTTTAGGTGGGAAAATGACTAAAGACTAGCTAAAAAAAAAAAAATAAATAAAGCCATGTTACGAAGGCTTGCTCAGAACTGCCAGAGCGCTTCGGCAGGTGCGGAACCGCATCCAAATTCACGGAGCCGCTGCATCTGTTTCAGCAGAAAGGTCAACGCGAGGGAAAGCAGACGGTGCCTTCTCTGGGCGATGAATAGCAATCTTAACTCACCGTCTGCCAGCCCGCAGATGAGCTGACACCATTTGCATATGTGCTGTACCTGTGAAGGTGACAGAGGGAGAGTTATGGTGGCTGCGAGGCCACCGCATCCCCTTGGCTGCTCCCAGCGCCCGCCGGGCGGGCTGCCAGCTCCCCGGCGCAACCGGCTCTGCTTCTCCTAAGGAGAGACTGTCCTCCAGCGGACGAAGGCAGAAATTCACCTTCTGCTTTCAGGACGGGAGACGAACCGGCTGAGAAACCATGGCTGGGATATTATTTTTTCTTTTTTCTTTTTTTTTTTTTTCCTTTTCTTTTATTTCAAGAGCAATTTGCTAATTCCAGGGGTTTGCTGAGGTTTGGAGGTGGGGAGTGGCGCTCTGCTCTTCCAAACTCAAAGGAGCCTTCTGGTGATTCAGGTTGGCTCTGAGATTAAATTCCCCTTTTTTAAAATAAGGCCTCTGCTACCAAAGGGAAAGCAAAACACACCAGATTTTTTTTCTTTGAAAGCTATGTCACTGTGGGGCAATCCCACAGCTGCCGATCAAAAAGTTTGCTGGGAAAAGGTGGTGGTGATTCCTGATTCGGAACTTAGACCACTACACCTTAAGCCAGTAGCAAAGAAAAGAGTTTGTGTGTCCTGAATGCTGAATTTCAGTTATTGTGATGTGTAATTATAGTTAATAGCTATTATTCTCATTTAATTATATATCATTAAAGGTGTGTGGCACTCTGCAGACTAATGAGGAGCATAGAGGCAGACACTTCCAGTACAGCACATTGAGTTTTTCAGACCACTGCTGATTTCATCTGGGGAACAAATCAGGCCTAGGAATAGCCTCCAAGGGTCCAACACAATCTCCATTCTGGTTTCCCACAGAGGAGCTTGGCTGGTGAAATCTGGGCAGGTCAGAGGATTCCCAGTTTTCAAGCTGTCTCTAGCTGCTGGAAGAGACCACCGAGTGTACACAAAATACACCCATTATAACTCCAGTTCAATATATACAGGCCCCAGGCTATTGCAAAAAAAAAAAATCAAAAACAAACAACACAAAAAAAACCACACACACA
>VZRU01001126.1:425264-462316 GCA_013398155.1 Pedionomus torquatus
ACACAAAAACAAACCCAAAACCCAAACAGGAAAAGGCACTCCAAAAGGCTGCCTTTGCATTTGCAGAAAGAAAGAGGGAAAAAATGCATATGTTGCATTCCAGACCTGTAATGACCTTTTCATGGGAGAGGCCTTTGGTCAAGTATGCAGACTTCAAATCAGAACCAAGACCTGGGAAACCAACCTTGCAAATCCTTCTAAGTATAGTTTCTTTAGTACCTCACTGGTAGCATTTGTCAGTGTGACCTGTCCTGGTAGTAATATCTAGCCTTGCTCATGAATCCACGACAAAGAAAGAAGTACGGTAAACAAATGGCAATAAAAACCCTAAGTGAGATGCTGTCAGTCTTCCACTCTGTTAGTTTGAGAATTTAAGATAATTAATTGGGATTTCTGTTCAGAGGCCGTGCTTTACCTTCTGCTTTTCCTTTTGTTCCAGCTACCGCTGCCTGGCTCTTCTGTACTGGAGGATGTTCCGACTCAAGAGAGACCACGCAGTCAAGTATTCGAAAGCGCTTATTGATTATTTCAAGGTGCGTTCTTTATGATGTCTTTTTAAATCAGTGTGTCATTATAGGAAATACAGCATCTTACTAAAACAGTTGCTGTTCAGAACAGCTGCTAAGAACAGGGCTTAGTTCTTTCCTTGTGAAGTCAGTAGAGTTTTCCTG
Organism: Pedionomus torquatus; assembly: GCA_013398155.1. Taxonomy (NCBI): domain Eukaryota; kingdom Metazoa; phylum Chordata; class Aves; order Charadriiformes; family Pedionomidae; genus Pedionomus; species Pedionomus torquatus. Next base: position 425,936 of record VZRU01001126.1, read on the forward strand.
TAGACTCCCATGGCAACACCCCATCTCTAGTCAGTTCTGCTGTCTTCACAAGGCCCTTCTTTGCAAAATATACACTGTGTCCCTTCATGAAGGATGAGAAAAGTATTGTACTAACAAACAGGTATTTTCAGATTATTCTTGGCCAATTGTCTGGTGCTATCCAGCTCTGTTGTAAATAGGTTTTGCAGATTTTGCGCTAAGAATCCCCTCCAGGATTATGCTTTCCCACTAGGCTACCTGTGAGTTGAAGACGTTGATCTAGATCAGCCCTCAGCTGAGGGCTTCCATTTAGTAGCACCAATAGGTAGGACAGTGCAGTGGGATATGTTCTTACCCAAGGAACAGGCAAACAATGCCTGCTGACTTCAGTGGGAGTTGTATACTTGACATGACACTGCTGGCTTCCCCATCCTGCTTTGCTTTGCTGCTACTGCTTCCATTTTCCACTCTCTGCCAGGTCCAAACCATGGTTGAGTAAGACACGAAGTCATTCAAAGTATTTTAATGCATTTTATTTGACAGGCAACCTTTCTCTGAAAGCATCTCAGGAACACCACCTTTCGGGTGGAGCTCGCCTAGCAGTCAATCCAACATTTCATCCCCAAACACAAAACTAGCCTTTATTTTTCTAATTAAAAAAAAAAAAAAAAAAGTACATACAAGTACGTAGGTACAAGCTTTACAGAGTACAAGCTTTAAGACAAACTCTTTTGCGGGACCTGAACAGCCATTTGTCTTTGAACAGATGTCTCATCTGTTGGGCTTTTTTTGCAGAGGGAGGTACCTTGAAATGAAAAGCATCCATCCTTTGACATTTTGTTAATAATAAAATTCAAATACAAGCATGAATGCTCATGACCAGATTCTGAACACGTGAAGACAGTGAAGGAAATTGACAAATCTGTTATTGTCAAACTGAAATTGAAGTCACTGTAATTGCTTCTAAAAATTTAGCAATATATAATTCAACATGTTATGTTTCTCTAACAATGACTAGATTTCAGGGGAAAGAAATATGTGCCTATTACAGCACTTTATTTTTCTTTACCAGTTCAGAGAATACCTCCATTAAGAACAGGCTGGTCAGGCTTTCAGCCATGTAAAATGTCTCATACTAGAAGACAGAACTGTTTCACAGCAAACATAAAATGGACTTATACTCTGCTATAGCCAAGACGAGCTTGGTTTTTTGCAGAGCTCCTGCTGATATAATGATAGTGTAGCTTCACATTAGAAACTGTTCTCACCTTTGAGAGTAAAAAAAGGGGGAAAAAAAATCCATTTGCTATAATTTTCAGTGGAAAACAAGCCAATTCTCCACTCATTTCATATTTGGTATCTAAAAGCTTTCAAAACCAAGTGACGTGAAATGCTGACTGCATTAAGAACTTCCACATATATTATCAATCAAAGAAAGATTTTAAACGTTGTCACACACATTTGCAGGGAAAATTAGACACACTTTTCTTTTAGAAAAGAAAAAAAAATATTTAAATCTTCCTTTAAGTATTTTATTTCCATTACGAAAAAAATAATGCATCAGAGAATAAAAAAAAAAAAACAACAGGTGCTCAGGCCGGACACATTTGAGAGCATAAAGAAATCAGGAGAATGAGTAGTAGTAAACAAAGTGGGATAATAGATGGATCCTTACAACATTACACTCTGAAAATTATAGCAAATGGATTTTTTTTCTCTGCAGAATTAAAAACTGGCCATTGCTGAATACGAGGCTGCAGCTGGGACGGACCAGAAATGTTTTGTTTCTTAGAATTCTGGTTTTTACATCCTTCTTTCTCACAGGCTTAAATCAGTCACTTGAGAGAGGGGATGAGTTTTTTGGTAAAATGGGCAGCAACCTGCCAGTAAATACCCACCAGCTCTTGTAGATGAATTACTAATATCATTTTGGCTATTCAGTTTCAGTTACTGTGGACACCTGAATGTCTCCTGCTCTGTAAACATAGTGTTTGTATAAGGTAGTCTCTCCTCAAGCAATTAAATTCTTTAGACTAAGCACAGTATACCAGTGGGAGTCTTAATGACTGCAGGTGTACAAGAGATTACACTAAATATTCCCTTCTGGGGGCTTCTGGGAGCCCTTCAGCTAGAAAAACCACGGGTCTACAAGGGCAGTCTCTCTGGTCCTGCGAACGTTGCCGTATTCAGACCAAGGGGAACAGCTCCTAGAGGAGCAGTTGTGAGAGAGATTCATGAGCCTGGTTTTAAAAATGCCCATCTGATCTGTGAGAGCCTCAGATTCATATCTCTGTGGTCAGCCAAGCTGAGCAGACTTGCAGTCTCTCGCAGGTCCTGCATGAATGACATTTGTCTTTGGGGGCAGGAGAGTAGAAGGAAATCCTTCTGGTTTTCTCTGTCACATGGAATTCCTGCCTAAACCTGCCAAAGGGTCCTAGCAGCGCTTTCTTCTGAACTCCCAGGGTTTCTGTGAAAAGTTCCAGTTTCTACTAACATGTTTTCTTAATCATGCCCCATCCCAGGATGTTTAATAGACTATGACTTGAGTCTGTGCTGCAGCACTGCTCCATTGCAACCACTAACTAGGCTAAGTGGCCTTATTGCATCATGAGACTCCAATACTTCTATCTGTAGAACTTTTTCTTTATGTTTCTTTACTTTTGTATTGTTTAACGTTCTTCATTTCCTAGTATTATATAATTTATATGCATTGTGTATTATTTTTTCCTTTACAGAATTCATCAAAAGCTGCCCAGAACCCATCTCCTTGGGGTGCCAGTGGAAAGTAAGTGGCACAGAAACTTACATCAGATTGACAGTCAGAAATTATATTTTCTCGCCTGCAGTATGTTTGGATACTTTCATGTTTTTAATCCCAACACCTTTTAAGTAACTGTATTAACATCTGTTTCCAGGAGCACAGGAACTCCATCACCCATGTCACCCAGCCCTTCTCCAGTCAGCTCTGTAGGATCCCAAGGGAGCACGGGGGCCCCTTCCCCGTCTCCGATCATCAGCATCCCACAGCGCATTCATCAGATGGCTGCCAACCACGTCAGCATTACCAACAGCATCCTGCACAGCTATGACTACTGGGAGATGGCTGACAACCTGGCCAAGGAAAACAGAGGTGAGCAAGTCATGGCAATGGACTATTCTAGAAGACTGTCACATGATTTTGATCAGGCAAATAACTCTCTTGATGGGAATCCTCTCCACAAAGTAGGACTGCAGAGGTGATTTTTTTCTTCAGTCTGCTCCTAGTCTGTTGCCAAACAGACCCAAAAGGCAATCTTTGATAGCTCAGGAGCATCTGACTTTTTCCTTTATTTAGCCGGTCGGGACTGGTGACAGACAGGTCACAGACACAGGTGTGGGCAGGATTCACTGCCAGCTGTGTCATTCTGGAGAGAGGTTTGTGGGAGGCAAGGCAACTTCCTGCCCCCTGCAAAGTCATGGATGTGTTTAGCCAGACCACATCAAAAAGCAGGAGCACGCTTCCTTTCTGCAGAAGGAAGGAACAGCTCCTAGCTCTTCCCCCATTTGAGCAGGGACAGATGGGAATGAGGTGCCCCCCCTGCCTTTTCAAAGCAAACTTCTCTCAGCTGAACTGGTTTCCATGAGCAAATGCCTCAGCATCTGACTTGATCATAAAGTATTCCTTGGTTTTCAGGCTAAATTATGTATTTAAGTCAGGGAAATGGGCAGGATTCAAATCAAAATGAGGACACCTAGGCAAAGGTGTGTATATATGAGCTGGGGGGCTAATCTCCAATTGCAGTTAATGGAACTTCATTCAGTACAAACAGTAACACTCGGAGAGCTGTTCAGTTCACCCCGAAAAGGACACAGGGATACAACTCAAGTTGTCTGACCATAGCTGCAAGATGCCACTTGAGGTTTCCTCTCCTACACTGCCACTCCAGAAGTTCCCTGTACATCCTGTGTTAGATCTGACAGTCCAGGCTGCATGTATCAGCTGCTTGAGGGCATCTTAAATGGGCACTTTGTGCCTCTAAGTAGGCAACTGAATTCAGTCCTTAGTGGCTAGTTTGCCAAATTACTCTTTAGGCCGGGATGACCATCTTGTACAGGCCTCTGTCTGTCACGGTAGCTTAGATATCAAGCATATTTATAGATAGATGTTTGCATGTAGACTTTTTGACTTAGCTGTACTTAATCTCAAAATAAATCTTGCCCAGCATATGTTTGCTTTATCAAGACTCAATGGAAATTAATGAAAAGCAAAGCTGAAGAGCTCACTGTTTTGTTCTTTAGAAAGAAAATTGTTGTGCATCAGCCTGTAACATCATGAACCACAGGGCTTTAAAATTAATCTCACCAGCACTAAACTTTCATTCCCATGAAATGTTCAGCTTGACTCAATTTGCAAGAGAATAAAATCTATTAAAGGGTGACAAGCAGCAAATACAGCTTCGCTCTTCTGATGCTGAATTATTTTGTTTTTCTCCCCCTGTAGATTTTTTTAATGACTTGGATGCATTGATGGGACCTATCACCTTGCACAGCAGTATGGAGCATTTAGTTCAGTACACTCAACAAGGACTTCACTGGGTGCGGAATAGCGCCCACTTGTCATAATGACTGTGTGCCATTCCCACGGACAGTATACCTTTCATGGATAATTCAGTTATTCTGGACACTGTGCTACAGAAATAATCAACCACAGCATTGATCCAAACAAAGGTGAATATTTCTCCAATATTGAGCAAAATTTTTCTGAGCGTAGGCATGTATGTGTGCATATGTACAATATACAATGATGTCTCTTCGGAATTAATTGTTCTGTACCACTCTCCAAACATTTTCATACACTAGAAATACTAGAAAGACCTGATCTGAATGCACAAAACCACACCCTTTCTATTCTTGTGCTGAAAAGCTCAGAAACCAAAATCTCGTGGGTTGATTGAGCCAAGTGCAATAAGCACAGCTCCCTGTTCAGGAAAGCTCTCGATAGATTCTGAACTTTAAGCCTGTACTGAAATCCTGTTGGCTTCAGCAAATCTTGAGCACATACACAAGGGCTTTCCTGAACTGGAATGAATGAGGGCCAATCATAGACATGGAGAACTTTTACTGTGAGCACGGATGCGTCACAGACGTTTCAATATTAATGTTGCCGTCTCCCTGTTGATTCCCCATGGGGGCACACAGAGGAGTTGTGTAGTCCACGTTAAGTTGGAGAAAGTCAGCATTCCTTCATGTGCAGTAAGTTTCAACAAATTGCATGCATTCCTTTATCTCCTGTCTTTTTAAATAACTTTACCTCTTGTTCAGCTCCTCACCGACAGTATAACCTACGGCATCAAGCAGAAAGCCTGAAAACAGGTACGCTGATAGCAAGAACCTAAAAGAGATGATGGGAAATTGCATTCTGTTCCTGTCGGTAAATAGATAAATGAAAAAATATGGCAAACTGCAATCCATTCAGAAAAGAAAACGTGTTAATTTCAGCTGCGTACAAGCAGAGAGACAGAGAGATAGCTGTAACAGTTGTTGGCTTTGCATGGGAAGGCTTCATCCCACAGATTTTGACTTTCTTATCTTTTTCATCTAGCAGAAGCTTGCAGCATTTTCTTCTAGGCTGTATGGGAGCATTACATGCAATTTCCTTTATCTGGGAAGCTGAGTTTGCTGCTCATCAGGCTAAGAACTGTTTCCTATCATAATCCTCTCACTCTTCATGCATAATCCTCAACTGGGCTTTAATGTTTCTTGATTTATGGGATGTTTTCAGTTCCTGTTGACAGGCTGTGTTTTTCATGCCAGAAGAATTAATCCCACAATAATTGGAGTTTAATTTAGGTCAGCTGAGGTCAAGGCCAGTTCATATCAACTGTACTTGCATTCAGTGCATTTTTGTTCATTTTCAGAGGGTTTTACACATTTAGTTTTCTTTTCCCATATGGGAAATACATTTATTTTGCAATCAGTTTTGCAAATCAGTCAGCAGCTCTGGTGACTTTCAATGGACTTTTCTTGTGTGAGTCACTGTTTGGATCCTTTGATTGTTGTCTTCTAATCTAATTTACTTATATATGATGGAAATGTGAGTACAAAAGACTCTTTCAATTCAAGATACAAGTAGACATAACCACTGCTATCAATGGTTGATTGGTCCTTGCTGCCTTTTATTTCCCTCCTCCATTTTTTTCAGGAGCCACATTTTGGGGTGGGGGGCGTGGGGGAAGCATACAGGGCAACTCAGCACATTTTCTCTTTCTAAAACATCTTGGGTAACACAAGTGCTATGTACCCTGTGGTAAAGAATGGGCTTGAGAACACACTGAGCCTCATGTACCTGCATTTTTTTGCCGAGGCTTCTTATCAGCTATTGCTCAGACTCGGAGCATTCACCCTTTGAAGCAGCTCAGTGGGGTAGATTCCAAGGGACTGCTCAGCCCCAAGCCATCCTGGGCCAATACTTATGTGCCCGTTGGTGCTCAGGTACTTCCCCCTCAAGAGAAGTCCTGAGCTCAGGCTGTGGCCACCTCTTAGCACAGATTGAGTGTTAGAGCATGGCTGGCTTTAAGAGTGAACACAGACCTGCCTTTAAATGACAGCATACACATCCTCCAAGTCCTCCCATCACTCTTAACTCTGGCTGTTACCCACCCCAGAAGGAACACGGTTTATTTGGTCACAAGTATCATGGAGAACTTGATTGGTGCCTTTCTGTTTATCACTTGCCTGATCTCCAGCTGTGGAAGTCTGTTATGATTTATCAGACTAGTAGCAATGGATTCTGTCAGCTGCTTCAATGCCATGTGAAGGTCCTGTGGGGTTTCTCCTCAGATCGGGAAAGTGAAATTCCAGTCAGATTAGCTTCTGTTTTCTTTGACGGTGCCTATGATGTGTATCTTCAGATAAGTTTGAGGGTTTGGGAGCTCTTACTGCTATTTAATGTTGAGAAAGTTTAGAAGTGACATATATTACTTGCCTTAAATGGAGTTTAGTTACATTGCACATGTGGCATTTGAGTTTCAAATATGGAACTTTGAAGCATGTTTATTTTACTAAGATCGGGATATTTTTCTTAATCACGATGAACTCTTTGTATGGATGTAATATGTCAAGAAACTTCAAAGAAACACAAGAATTAATGCTGTCCTGTTGTAACATTTCCAAGTACTAAGGATCTCTTGTAGATTGTCCTTTCTTGTACATTGTTCTTAAATTTAATTATTCCAGCTAAAATGCCCATTGCTTCCAAGGAAAAACACTGGTTTTTTAGCTTTTTGTGCTGGCATCATTTGTGTTGTCTGATGAGCACACTGAGCCTTAACTTCTGTTGGTATAGAAGGATGAAATAGCAGGCATTTAAACCAACTAGATATATAAATGGATTAGAAGTTTTGGTCTTGTCCTCATAGGGTTTCTTGCAGCTATAACTATTTTGGTGAGGTTATTTAGAATACTCTTTCGTGTAGACTATTTGCTGTATATGGTTGCTGCTCTTTAGATGACCGAATGTGGCATGGTGACAACAAATACTTCATCTTGTCTTTTTAGGGCCTGGTCTGGAAAAGTGCATGTGGCTTCTAGGTCTGGTCTAGTTGAGTATATGTTCCACTTTAAGAACCTGAATAACATTAGGCACTTCACCATGAGTTGAAGGTGCTCTGTGTGTTCTGGATGGGACCAGAGCAGTCTGTCCTCCTTTGAGGCTCCATGAAAGACACTGTCTTGTTTTCATCTGTTGCAAAAGTCCAGGAACACACAGGTTTCTTTACACCGTAGCAGTGTTCTGATTTGTTTTGGGAAAGCACTCATTCTGTACAAACCCAGAAGGATTATGCCTGGAAGAAGAGGTTTGTTTACAAACAGAGGCTTCTGAATCAGGTAAAGCAATGGGAATGGATTCAAAGGAACCATGTATTGCAGGTGGATGCAACAAACAGCAGCCTGTAGGATCCTCACAGACCGCAAGATCATACAGACCCCTTGGCCTTAATTCTGTATAGTATTCCATGAGTGACAGGTAAGAACAAAGCATATGCTTTGTTCATATGTGGTTCAAGTGTGGCCAAAAGCCACCCCTAGACCTCCTTGTTGCATGGCAGGATACCCCAACCCCTCGTTCGCCTACTTCTTGTATCCAAATATCACAGGGCTTCAAAGAAAGAGATTATAGTGAACAGAGGACCTTAGGTAAAGGAGGTTAAGAAGATCAAGCCCTAAGTGTAGATAAAAACACGTATGTATATACTGTAAATCTAAATAGTAATAAAAGTCACTCAGCATGAAGGATATTACTAGTGCCTACCATTGATCATCAAGTACTCATCACTGAGCAGCCATATCACCACAGAAGTGCAGTAACTGTTATCAAAATAATTTGTGCAGCTAATTAATTTATAAGAAACGCACCTTTGGGACTGTGCCATAGTATCTCTTTTGTAATACAAATGTTCAATCCTTTTTCATGGCTACTGATTCAAATCCGCATCACTGAAGTGTCAGGGTATCCTTTTTTTTTCCCCTAGATGAGGACATATATTTAGACCTGGCTAATCTGTGTTTAGTTCATCTACCCAGGAGACTTTAGTAGTCACCAGCCTTAACGCATGTACAGTGTATACTATTCACTGACTTAGTTGTAGGTTTTAATCCAAATGAAATTGGAATTTGCGAAATGACTTGGATTAATGGCATCTGCCTCAGATATCCTGCAGATGTGACATTGAATGATTCATGATTTTAAGCAGGAAAGGTTGAATTTTATGTAAATAACAGTGGATGAATTCCATGATCTTTTTACAATTTTTATTTTTTTTTTTAATTAAAAGATTGTCAAAGCAATAGGTTTTTTAACTCTCCTAAATTTTCTGGAGGGTCATGGGTTCACGGTCAAAGCTATATTAAGAACATCTCCTCCTGCAATATGCCTTGCCTTTACATAATCCTCTTAATGCTTAATATGTCAGAAAGAAATGTTTCTTTTTCACAGTGACAGCAACATTTCCCTCCCCCATTCAGGGAGAATCCTCAAGCTAAAGAATAAAATCTCCTGGCACAATAGAAATACAAACAATGCCTGAAGAATATGGGCTTGTTGACATAACAATAGAAGTCTGGCTGGTGCAGACCTAACATTTCTCTTATTTTTGTATCTTTTTGTTAGCGTTTACATCACATATTTGAACTCGCTGTGTTTGAAACTAAAGAATTAGTCTGAGTTTTGTGTCTTAAAAAGGCCTGGTAGGTCTCATCATAATTATAATTGTTACATTAACTTACGTGCTGTGCACCAAGAACTGGGAAGGCATGTAACCGTGGATAAATTTGTCAGAATGCATTCAGGAAGGCATTTGGATGATAGGTCTGTCTCAAAAACCGGAAAACAGTGTCTCTCATCTGATATTGTTAGCAAGAAAATTTGGTTACTTCAGTGTCTTTCATAAAGCTGCCATTTGCCTTCAGTAATGCCAAGACTCCATTTCCAGTATTACTGGTTACCATGCTGTAAATTGCTTTTAAGGTTAACAAACTAATGAGGCCACATGTTGAGTACTGAGTCCAGTTTTGGGCCCCTCACTACAGGAAAGACATTGAGGCGCTGGAGCGTGTCCAGAGAAGGGCAACGAAGCTGGTGAGGGGTCTGGAGAACAAGTCTTACGAGGAACAGCTGAGGGAGTTGGGGTTGTTCAGCCTGGAGAAAAGGAGGCTGAGGACAGGCCTTATCGTTCTGCAGCTACCTGAAAGGAGGCTGTGGAGAAATGGGGGTCGGTCTCTTCTCCCAAGTGATAGGACGAGAGGAAATGGCCTCGAGTTGTGCCACTTTAGACTGGATATTATGAAAAAATTCTTCACCAAAAGGGTTATCAAGCATTGGAACAGGTTGCCCAGGGAAGTGGTTGAGTCACCATCCCTGGAAGTGTTTAAAAGATGGCTGGACATGGCACTGAGGGACATGGTTTAGGTGTGTTTTGGCAGTGTTAGGCTTACAGTTAGACTTGATGATCTTGAGGTTCCTTTCCAACCTTGATGACTCTATGATTTTAAATTGGGAAAGTCACTTTAGGCCCTGTTGGTGCTTACCTCATGAAAGCTACATAGAGGGGGGAAAAATTTAGATTTGGAGGACCCAAGGCTCCGTCATTCTTTCAAAAAGACTATGGTTTTCCTTGGTGAAAGACACGGCATTCAGCTGGGGCTATTTCTTCAAGGAATTTCTCTGCCTCCGCTTGCTGTCTGGCTCTATTGCTCTTGGTTGTCCCAAGTATGCTTGCACTTTCAGGAGTGTTTTCTACTTTGGCAGCCCAAGTTACTTTTCAAACGGGGTACCAGAACATCTAGCATGTAACCCACTGGATGCATAAAGAGCCTTGCTTTCTCCCACAAAACCAGCAGTAAATATAGGAAGGCTCCCTCTCTTTTCTGATTCTACTTGAATCTCACATTCTGTAGCTTGAATCCCAGCCTCATCCCTGCTGCCCTTAACGGACACCAGAGGATCCAAGGAAAATACAAAAATGTTGAAAAAGGGAGGATTTCCTCTCTCCCAAGGCACATATTCCTTTTTGGGAGTGAATATAGAGAACGGAATGGATCATAAGGCGCTCAGGTCTCATGTTTCTCATATGTACTAACAGAGGGATACTTAACACTTATCTGCCTCATAGGGCTTTATGAGAATTAATTAATGTTTGCAAATCACTTTGTATCCTCAGAAGGAAAGTGCTGTAGAAGAGCTATGGAAAAAAAACTGTTAAATACACTGGATGAATTTCACCCTTGAGTCTAGAGCTACAAGACCCTCAAAATCCTTAAATACCATGTAAGCTCTCAATATAAGCGCCAGAGTATATAAAACTTATGCTTAGCACTGAGGTGAGTCACAGCTCAGTTGAAATTGCCATTCTCAGAGTATCTATAACTTTGATCTGTTAGAGAGGAAGAATCACAGCATCAGCACAAAATGGGACAAACACCATGTGTTAACCAAGTGCCATGTGGCCATCCTAAAAATTTAACATCTTTTTATGTCTTTGAGCCACCTTGTATTTCTAGGAAAGAAATTTGCCTCCCCAGTTGTTTCTCATGGCAGCCTCAGAAGTATTCAGATCATTTGTTATTCCAAATCCAGCTTCAAATACCTTCAAATCAATGGAAATTTTCTTTTAGAATGGTGCATTGCAGAGAGGACTAGTTGCTTAACGAAACATTTTTTTAAAAAAGTCTCTTTCATAATAAAATGCATGTCTGTCTGTGACGCATATTACCAGTAACTGAGCTAGGAAGTTAGAGTTATGTTGGGAGCACAATATTCAGGGAGTTACCTTGCCAAATCACACCATCATTAGCCAGCATCCCCAGGTGAAAATCCCAACTCTTTCCTGAGATTTTACCTCTAGAAGTCATTAGTAAAGCATTTCAGCAAGGATCAAATGTGAGTCGAATCAACACAACATTTCCATTGCATGTTTCAGGCAATACTAACAAATCATAGAATCATAGAATGGTTAGAGTTGGAAGGGACCTCAAAGATCATGGAGTTCCAACCCCCCTGCCATGGGCAGGGACACCTCCCACTAGAGCAGGTTGCTCAAAGCCCCATCCAGCCTGGCCTTAAATACTTCCAGGGATGGGGCATCCACAGCTTCTCTGGGCAATCTGTTCCAGTGCCTCACCACCCTCACAGGAAAGAATTTACTTAATACTTCCCTCCTTAGCACTAGTTACCCGTTTCTCCTCCAGTTGGCATTCTAAGATATGGAATTCTGACCCTGTCAACAGATGTGAAAGGAAACACTCCCTGTAGGAACAAGCTCGATATCAGTAACATTTACCAAAGGATGGGCCCTTAGTCTTTTTCTCACTTCCCTTTTGGAAAATATTTGTATTGAAAAATTGTATTTTCATTTGCAGTTTAGATTTATCATAGCACCATAGAATGGTTTGGGATGGAAGGGACTTTCAAAGATCATCTAGTTCCAATGCCTCTGCCATGGGCACGGACACCCTCCACTAGACCAGGTTGTTCAAAAGCCCCATCCAGCCTGGCCTTGAATGCTTCTAGGATGATGCCTCCACAACTTCTCCGGGCAACCTGTTCCAGTGCCTCACCAGCCCCATCATTAAAGATTGCTTTCTCATGTCCAATCTAAACCTACCTTCTTTCACTTGAAAGCTGTCGCTCCTTGTCCTGTCACTACAGGCCCCAGTCAAAAAATTTTCACCATCTTTCTTATAAGCCCCCTTCAAGTATTGAAACACTGCGATAAGTTCTCCCTGGACCCTTTTCTTCTCCAGGATGAACAATCTAAACTCTCTCAGCCTTTTGTCATAGGAGAGATGTTCCATCTCTTTGATCATTTTTGTGGCCCTCCTCTGGACCCACTCAAACAGGCCCATGTCCTTCTTATGCTGGGGGCGCCTCAGAGCTGGATGCAGTACTCCAAGTGGGGTCTCACTTCTTTTGATGCAGCCCAGGATGCGGTTGGCTTTCTGGGCTCTGAGTGCCCATTGCCGGCTCATATCCAGCTTTTCATCAACGAGTACCCCCAAGTCCACTGTGCTCTCAATCAGTACATCTCCCATCTGTATTTATATTGGGGCTTGGCCCAGCCCAGGTGCAGGACCTTGAATTTCACCTTGTTGAACCTCATGAGGTTCAGAAGGGTCTTCTCCTCAAGTCTGTTAAGGTCCTTCTGGATGTCAAGGTCCCTTTAGGGGTCTGCCTTCACCTGTGACGAACAAGTCTGTCTTCCGTTTGCATAAGCTGCTGTATGGGAGGATGGGGACTTCTGGCTTTCCCCAGCAAATCACACATAGCTAATTAGTGTCATGACTAATACAGTAATTCATTTTTTATCTCCTCAACCTTTCATTTTGCCTTTGTCATCTCTTCCTGCGGTTCTAGACATTTTCTTCCTCAACCCCCCTCCCAGCCTGGGCTTCTGACACAGGACAAGGCAGAGCTGAAATTACTCACAGGAAAAAAGACAGAGGGCAACGCAGAGCTGCTCCAAGCAGCTCAGGACCTTTCTGCTTTCTTCTCATTCCCACCTCGCTTGTGGGACTGGCGCCCACCTTCTCCCATTATTCCTAGCAAGAGAGTTCAGTTCCTTCCTGAGGAAGAGACAGTGAGTGCTGATGGCTCCATGCACAATTTCTGGCCAGCTTTTCTGCTCTGCGTCAGAAGGTGGATGGGAGAGACCAGTAATCTTGGACCCAAAGCCCTTAGTGCTGGTGACTCAAATACTCACTGTCAAACAGCAGCATTTCCTGACCCAGCACCATTGTGTTACCAATCTGCTCGAATGAGCATTGCCAGTTTATGGCCCTGCAGTAGAACCTGAATTCCTGGTGGTCTCACATCTGTGCAAAGACCTTTGCGATTAGCTCACATACAGAGATGCTCTAAATCCCACCCCAGGTTTACGATCAGACCTATTGCTAATGAAAGCACCTGCTGAAATTGGTAAATATCTTAGGATGTGCTGATACAGGATGCGGCTGAGATCATGTTGGGAGAGATCAGATATGCAGAAAAATAGATATGAGGTAAATACATTTATTTCTGAGGTGTTTAAAGCATACGTCTTAGACTTGGACCTTCTCTTTCCCACTCTCTAATTCACTGGGCCCAAATCCAAAGAAGTAAGAAGTTCCTTGAAGACTGAATGTGCACCTTTCTTCTATTAAGATTACTGAAATACCGAGAAAATATATTTTACAGTTTTTTCCCATATGTTGTCTGGAAGTAGACCTGGATTCCTTTAAACAGAAGAAACATTTTTTCTGTAGATGGCAAAAGAGATGAGATTGGCCATGAGCCCACATGAGGCCAATATTACTCTTTTTTTTTTTATGGAAATTCAGTGACGTTTTTCAATTCATTACGTGAAAATGGCAATTTTATACATGATGAACAGCCTGTAGGCCACCCAGGGCCACCTCAAGTTTGGGGCCTGCCTGCAGACCAGCAGTCCCCATAGCAGCTCCTAGGGCAGGCCAGGCAGCGTCCCTTGCCATCGGTGGGGGCAGAAAAAGCAGTGGTGTGTTGAGAGCTTCAGTGTAGCCGGCTTAAGCGGTGCTTGTGGTGCCATTAGTAGGGTCTGTCTTTCCATGGAGGGCAAACAGAGGGGTAGAAGCCAAAGCAGAGGAACCAGGCGGTGTGAGAGCTACTCTCCAGGCAACCTGAGGCTAACCCCGTGTCCTCCTGCGTAGGGACATTGCTCCATGGCAGATGGAGACAGTAACTGGTGTAACAAAGCATGGCTGCATGCACATACACACACACGTACTGCTTGTGGCAACTCCCTGCCTTCCTGGGCATATTATTGATGGAATCCTGGACTGTGGTGGTGTGACCAGGATGCTGACCAGGGCTACGCTGTGGCCAGCATGCTACAGAGACTCTGTTCTATGGAGCTGCCACCATGCAGAAGCCAAAACCAAACCACGCTGTGAGTTGAGGGGGGTATAAACAAGTGGGGAAGACAATACAGGGCAGCCAAAATAACAGGATGCTCAGATTTGTCACTACTTCTCCCACTAGTTGCAATAATGGCAGTAATGCTAGTTCCCTCCCCGTCTCCCATGCTGCACGTAGCACCAGTGGCTGAAGAGGCAATGCGGTGGTCCCAGCATGGGGTCCAGCCACCAGCCATCTTCCTGACAGTGCAGATGGTGTGGCATGGGATGCTGCTGCCTGGAGACTCCTCCCCACCACCCCTTTTAACCCAGCCAGCTTCTAAGCGAGGGGCCCCTGGCCAGATGAGGTATGCAAAGATCAGCTTATGTCCAGTATTATTTTTGTAACAAACCACAAAGATTCATTTCCATGTGTCATTTACAGCAACAAACATCAGCAAGTTTTTGGTAAAATTACTCGAGCCAGGTTGGCTTTATTCGTAGCTCATAAAATATCCCTCCCGTTTCTCTCCAAGGGTGCACTATCCGAGGCCTCTCCAGCCAGCCAAAGCTATCGCGGTTTATCTTTCCAATGAGCATAATCCTGCACTAAGTCCCCATACAGCAGGCAATATTGTTTACACAGGTTAATAAACAGAGTATTCTGTACAGTAATTTATGCTGTAAAGTATGTACATATATCATGGTAGCAGTCACAAATGCTTTAAACTGCCTTATTTATTAAATCGGTTCACACTCCCCCCCCTTGCTCCAGCATACTTTAAATTATTTTTATCTTTTGCATTAGGGACTTTTTTAGTTAGTGCATTTTGACCCAATTATTGACAAAAAAAAAAAAAATAAAATTGGTCTTTACAGTAAATAGATATCTAAAATGTTGGTAGAAATAGCAAATTCGCTGCCCCCATCCAGCTAATATAGCTCTGATTCCGATTAAAAATAAATATGGTATACTCTTATCTGTGTATCATACTATATGCCAGAAATCATATCCCATTTGTGAAACAAGAGCTTTAGTAACTTTCACTTATTCCATTCTTCCATTGTGAGGCAAAAAAACCCAAAAAACAATAAGCTACTTAATCTAAAATGTTGCCCGTGAGAGCCCTGGTCTTATTCCTCCCTCAGGAAAGACTCACATTGGCTTTGGTAGGAGCTTCACCTGAGCAAAAGTACAACATGGGGACATTACAAAAATAAATATATCACATATGAACAGTGCTTGTGCTTGGTAATCACTCCTTTTCTTTTTAGTAAGAAACATAAGGTAATCGCTGCATCTGCAACGCCCCTCTGTCTGACTCCTTTCTTTTTGCTGTACGAGTGAAAAATTGAGATTCAAAACCAAGTTGTATTTGTTCCATTTGCTCAAGCAAAATAGAAATCTTCTGGGGATCAGTTCCGAGTCAAACTAGAAAATACAAGGAAATTTTGCTTTTGTTTGTTTTCATGTTAAATTATGTAACACAATTAAACAGGTTCATGCGTACAAAGGCAATGAAATTATTAATGACTTGTTTTACTGTTTGGAGATTTTGCTATGTCCACAGTTCATATAAAACTCATGTAGCACAGTTTCTGGGATGGTGAAAAATCCTACTGTAATGTAACAGAATGAGCCTTAAGGATTTGTAAGAATAAGCACTTTTATATTAAAAAGCAAATATTAATTCATCAGTAAGATTACTTTTTTAATGTGACAATAAACCATGAAATCAACATCCTTCTGTCTCAATTATGCCTCATCTGTCTCTTTCTTAAACCTTTTTCCTGAGGAAAAATATTGCCTGGTTTTGTGTTACGGCTCTCGGGTCCCATCACAGTCTCCTGCACTCCTGCGGAAGCCACCTACCCCTCTCCACACTTCACTCACGGGTGAGCTCGTTTGAAACCTTCATGCAAGGAAGGAGGAAAGGCTTCTTTATCAAAGCAGATCTCGTTAACCAGGATTTAACTGTGGTGTCTGACAGAACCAAAGACGTGAGAAGAGGGAGCTCTCTGGGGAAAGGAGAACAGAGGCACTGGTACTTTTTAGCGAGGCACAGGATGAGCACATAACCAATCCAAACTTTTCTGTATTTATATTTTGAAGACAAGCTCTGCACCTCAGTGCTGGGACAGCTACAACCTCAGCAGTTGCAGAGCAGCAGTTTACAATTCATAGGCCAGTATTATGATAAAGCCACAAGAAATACAAGTGCCGAGCCACTCTCCATCTTGCTTTCCTCTGTACACACACACACACACACATGTGCGTATTTTTTGCCAGTTATTTCCTGATTCCTACAGCTTCTTCCCACATAGGATTGCCATCTCTCAGACGTATTTGTTCCAGCATGCTTTTGGGGGCCAAAACCTAAATACTGCTGTTTTAAGATAACCATTTTGCAAGTGGCAGCTTCTGGTGGTTCTTTTCTGCTCAATCAATACCTGGGGACTTGGGGGTTGGATGTTTTCTCATATGTTTTCCCAAGCAGCCTCTGACAGCCAGAGTAGGTACTGGCTGACCGACTCAGGGGCAGGCCAGAAGGATTGAGCTTCCCCAAAAAATATTTTGTGCTTTTGTGACTCACCACCATACACAAACACATGCCTTTAGTGGACGGTAACCATCGCATATAGAAACACACAAATGAAGAGCTTTTGCTATTGAGGGCAAGGAATGTACGTCAGGAACAAGCTCTGGTTTATGACGTGGCACGATTCCTGATGCACTGACACAAGACAGAGCAGGCAATGAATGATCTCCCCAGGCACTCCCATCACAGAGTAACAGAACGATATGGGGTTGGAAAGGACCTCTGGAGATCATCTAGGCCTGTACCCCTGCCAAAGCAGGTCCTCCTGGAGCAGGTTGCACAGGAACTTGTCCAGGTGGGGTTTGAATGTCTCCAGAGATGGAGACTCCACCACCTCTCTGGGCAGCCTGTTCTAGCACTCTGCCACCCTCAAAGTAACGATGTTTCTCCTCATGTTTAGATGGAACTTCTTACGTCCAAGTTTGTGCCTGTTTTGTTTGTGTCTTTTGTCCATCATCAAAGGATGGAGACAACTTCCCTAGGCATCGCCTGCAGCAGTTGAGGAACTGAGGTACCATGCACCAGGGGGACAGTTACGTGTAGCTGTGTTTCTGAGACTACTGAGGCTCAGAGTAAGCCCACTGCCGTCTCCTGCATCAGTGACGATTCAGTCTTACACAGCAGACAGGGCTCCATTAACTCTGCTAGGTTGGACCTGATTGCTTCAGCACTGCCTCTCTCCCTGAACGCCTCACTGGTTTGCTGGTAATCCTGCAAAATATTCATGCAGCATTTTGCTTTCTGACTTGTTCCTCGAAACCTCCTCAGCGTAATTCAAGGTCAAGAAAGAAGTTAGGCATCACCGAGCTGAAGACCTGGAGGACCCATTACGGTGATCTAATCTTACTTCCCAGGAAAACACAGGCCATAACATTTCATCAAGGGATTCCTTTATCAACGGCTAATAACTCGATGAAGAGAAGCCTAACCTTTTATTAAGGCACCCTTTATTGATTTAAAGATACAGAGCCATGAAGAATTTACCACAGTTCTTGGACTGCTATTTGCTAAATATTCTGCCCCAGGGCTTCACTTTGAATGGTATCAAAGCCAACTGCAAAACCAAACAGAAAAAAAAAAGAAAACCCAAAACCTGAAGACGGAATATGTACACCAAAAGAAAGGGGGAAAAAAAATTATGGGGAAACTTTACATTTCTGGGGAGTTTCTGCTCTTAATGTGAGGAAAGTAAGCGTAGACAGTAGTATTTGCAATTCTGAAACAGAATAGGCTGTGCTCTTGTTCACAAAACATGCAAGCCCATAGACAAAATACAAAAGGAAACATTACACAAGTACTGCTGAAAGGCTGACCCTGTTGTGGTCCTTTCATACTTGCGTCGAGCTCACACTCATACTAATGTGACTCTTAGGTTTTCTTTAATTTAAGAATAGGAACCAGCAGCATGGGTGGATGTTTCTTAAAATGGAACTCAGGCTACACAACTGCCTGGAAAGGGATTATTAGCTTGAAATTTCCTGTACTATAAAGAATTACAAATCAGATGAGATGTACTGAGAGTATCTCTTAGGACCATTTATGCAAGTCCTGACAGCGTGAGTATCTACTGATTTGATTTTTTGTAGTCATTTTTCCAACACCACCAGCTATAAGAAGCTAAGGTTACATATGTCAAGAACTATTACTTAATGGTGCGTAAGCCTACATGTAGTTTAAAGTAATGGAGAACCCAATCCTACAGACACTTTTTCTTTTTCTTTTCTTTTTTTTCCCCTGTTCCCCAGGAAATAATTTCTCAGTCAGTGCTAGGGACAGCTTATGATTTTACATATCCCTCCATGTAAAGAGAGTGGTTACTAAGCACAAGGAATATATCCAGTTTGAAAAGCAGCTGGGCAAAGGGTCTTTGAAAGATCCTCTGGTGAGATATGCCCAGCCCTCTCACTGCTAGCATGCCTCACAAAAGGTACTAAAAGCAAGCTTTTGCAGCTACAGCTAGTTAAGGATTTAGGCATTGTAACAAGACACATCATTTTAGGTGCCTGGCACCCAACAGAGCATAAAACGCTGTGTCAGGCCCCAGACCACCCTATGCACTGTGCGGAGGGATCTAGATAACTTAGATGAACAATCAAAAACCTTCACCTGAGGAAAGAGCCCCTGGATACAGACAACAAACACCAGTCCCAGCACCTGACAGCGCCCCAGAGAAGCCCTTCCACCAAAACAAATCTAGGCAAAGTATGTTTCTGCAGGCATTCTTCAGGGTATTGAGCAAATCTTTTAGGAAACAAGTGGGCCAGGAGGCAATAGTTCCAGTATTTTTATTTATTATTTGCAGATCAATATAGCAGGGCTTTTGTTACAACCTGGGAGCAAGCCTTTCTTCACATAAACAGGCCCTCTCTCAGAAAGAGACCCTAATCCAAATTCCATGTTGCAAGCAAGTACATTTTTGTAATACTGATGTTTGAAAAATTACTACAGAAAATCACATCAGTAGAAACTCATACTCCCAAGACATGCCCCACAGCCCTATCACCAGCCACAATGCACGCTCTCCCAAGGGCCTGGGAAATGAACCACCACAGCATGCATGCTTCATCCTTACGTCCATAACTGCACATCCCATACTGGAAGCAGTCAGAAAAAAAATCATTAGGCTAAATGGACCTTTGAGGTAATCAACAGAGTAGTTCTTACTGGCATTATTCACTGATAAACTCAGCAGAGAGGAAGTTAAGAGTCATAAAAGTTCTTTAAACTCCAAGAACATGAAATAATAAATAAGGTATCAGCTATTTTGGCAAGTGGATACAAATCTGGACTCAGTGGATTGGTTTTATAGCTCTCTTCATGATGCTGCATGGAGTAAGAGCTTCGAAAAGGGTCATACAAAGCAGATGTAATTTGGTTTTGCTTCATCAGAACATAAATTTTGACTAGGGAGGGATTTAAGGATCGAGGCTTAGGTTCTGTTATCTAGCTTGAGCTAATAGTTTCTAATCCAAACAAGATAAGGTATCCTCTGCTGTGCATTAAGTTGTTTGAGTTAAAACACTATGAGAATGGAGCATTTAAGCTTAAACTCAGTGAATGAGGCGTACACCAAAGATTTATGTTGTCTCATGTTGATGCTTTAGGACAATCTCAGAAAAATCATCATCATCATCCAGACAAAGCCACAAGAAGAGGATAAAGCTATATTGTCTGTCTCCAAGCATAAGACAGGGGTAAGTTGATAACCACTTCACAAGCTTTCATAAAGGTCCTGTGAAAGCATGAAAAGGTGCTTTGAGAAGATGGAAACCAATCCAAAATTCAGTTTTGATTATACCTTTATTGTATGTGTGTTCTGAAAATTTTACGCTAAAGAAACAGAAGTGAGCCAACTGGGTTTGCTTCCTCAGCTCAGCTATTCTATTCACCTTGCCATTTGCTTTATAAGTGCCAATTCAAAACATGTGGGTCAGACACAACAGGCTCATAATGAAGAGGTGACATTCAGATTACACTGCACTTATTAAAGTAATGAAAGGACTCCGCTAATCAGTGTCTTCCCAATTTTAAGTAGTGTTGTAAATTGTTCACCATCCTAGTTGCCCTCTCTAAAATTAACTGGATAGATCCTAATGTTCTCTACTGCTCTTTTTCAAGTAAGACTGTAGAAACTACTGCTTTGTGGATTTCAGCACAATCACATCCTCAGCACTGAATACTCTCAGTGGTACTTTCCCAGGTAATATTCTTCAGGTACTGCCTGAACTTCACCCAGACAACTTCTACAGCTTCTAACCTTTGGGAATTTACTCATTTCCAATACTACATGCTAATATGAAAGACCCCTTGGTTTATCTAGCCAACACCTCAAAAGAGAGGTATGAAGTATGAAGCAGACTCAACAAAACAAGAAATACTTGAAAGTCAATTGCTTTTTCTGCTTCAAGAATGTTTAAGGGTCTAGTTCTAGAAGAAAGGTTTTTGCAAACAGGGCTCCTATACAAAAAAACACAGCCCACAAGAGCTGCATGGGAGAGACACCTTCAGCTGCAAAACTCTAAGAAAGCTTTCCACACTGAGTCATAATGGGACGAGGAGGATGAGGAGGGGGATAATCTATGTAACTGAGACCAGTTTGAGTACTTGGCCCCCCTGACAGCCCTGGAGGTCACTAATCCTACACAAATCAGTTGTGATTTTCCAAGGAGCAACCCACATGAACAAGGAAGCATACCCAGAAAATGGAGTGCCTCACTGTCACAGCACTTAGTACATACAGGCAAACACATATATGGTGAACTAGTTGTGGCTCTTTTGACACAGAAGGCACACATTGTCTTGGCTTGTGTTACAACTCCATGTATCAACCTGAGGTGGGTGCACTGGAAGGGATACACCTCCTTCTGAATACCAAGGGAAGCTCCACTTTCATTGTGCTGCATGTGCTTTCACATCTGGGCACATCTTATAGGCCTGCTACAGAATTCCAGGTGACCCTGCATTACCGCCCTCCACTGCATCTTGGAGGTATTACCAGAAAACTAGACTTTAAGGATGATACGACTGACTACAAAGTGGTAATAATAGGAAATCTTGTGGATAGCCACAGAAAAGCTCTTACCATGGAGACTGCATGGGCAGCATGGGTAAAGCATGGCAAAACTACTAATACATGAAAAGGAAGCCATTAATAGCTTGAGGATGGCATCAAAGCAGACAGATAGCAAAAAGAAGCATTAAAAAGGCTTCATAAAATAAGGGCAATACCTTTCTTCTTGAAATTGTAGATGAAAAGGATTCAGGCAGGTGAGATAAGGTCAGGCTACTGGGTAATGCAGACTTCCTGGGTAGCAAGATATATACTAAATGAAGCAAGACAGCATGAATGTTAGAGATGCTAGAGAGGAGCTGGCTACAGAAATTAAGGTCTGAGGTGATGAGCTCAGCACCAACCACCTAAAAAACATTACAGACAGCTCAATGTAGACATCTGTTCAGGGTACAGCTGCAGCTCAAACAGCTAATAAGATGTTAGGCTACTCAGTGAATGAGGTGGTGAATAACGCAGAAAATATTCTCCTTTTATACCACTCAGTGCTGAATTCTCCTCTGTATATTGTCTGCGCCCCTCCCCAAGCTGTAGAAGATCCTGCAGAAACAAGTAGAGGTCAGTGAGTAAGAATGAGAATAAGTGAGTGGGGAGTGGAGGCAGAGGCAGGGACTATCACAGGAAGCAACTGAAAAGAATGAGATTTGTTTATCTCAGAAAGGCAAGAGATAAGAAGGGACACAGCAAGATAAAATACCAAATACTCTAGAGAAGTAGTATCTGACACTTCTCTCTACCTTGCTGCATAACAGAATAAAGAAACATTCAATGAAATGAAGAGCTCATGTATTCAAAGTTGATCAAAGAAAATTCTCTTTCACGTAGTATGTAATTGGACAGTGGAAGGTATCTCCACAGGAAGCACTGAGGTCAAGAACTGTGCAGGATTCAAAGAAGGATTGGATGGCTGTATGGATCACAGGCATACCCAGTCAGAACTATTATGCTAAACTTTGGAAGAAGTATAAAGACAGGCTTTCAGAGTTTAAGCCAGTACCTGACTATAGAAGAATTAAAATTAGGTTTCTGTAGTGGTAGATTATCCCACATCTTTCTCTGAGGTCCTTCTATCTTCTTTGCAAACAGTTGATGCTGGTTGTTTTAAGGCCAGATCATCAGTCTACAGCAAATTTGTCAGCAAACTCAAACCTGAATTTTTCCATGACTGATACAGTTATGGCACCACCCGTAGCAAAACAACACAAGGCGGTTTTGTCACAACACAATTTCTTTTACCATACGGTGGCCATAACTGTGGAGCTGGAGTCATGTAGACATGGAGTGACAAGAGTTCACTACCTTCCTCACCTCACCCAGAGTCAAGCTCAGTCTTGCCTGCTCCTTGTCACTGTCTTGCACTCCCTTCTACAGAAAAGGCAAAGCTTGATCATGACCTAAGATTATTCCACAGCACATAGCTCTCTGTTAGGAGGCTTTTGAATATAAACCTCCTATTTCCCGATGATATACCCTTAAGAACTAACCTTTTCTAATAGAAGTGATATACTGTCTTCTCTGGCCATGGCACTAAATTGAAGGAGCTTCAGCTTTCTGTCAGGGTCCATATAGTTAATCCATATGCTCAAAACCGTATCTACCACTTTTGGGACCTGAGGGGTAGGCAGGAGATACAGGCTCCATCCAGTTCAGCCCAGCTGCGGTGGCAGCAGTTCCACATCTGCACCACTGCACATGCCAGTAAATTTACTTCACGTGCCCCTGTGACGCCTACACAACCAAGCACAGAATGCGCCCTCAGCAAGTTTGTCGATGACACCAAGCTTGGTGGCGCAGTCGACACGCTGGAGGGAATGGATGCCATCCAGAGGGACCTGGACAGGCTTGAGAGGTGGGCTAGTGCAAATTGTATGAAGTTCAACCAAACCAAGTGCAGGGTCCTGCACCTGGGACATGGCAATCCCAGGCACACATACAGGTTGAGCAGAGAATGGCTGGAGAGCNCTTCCAGTATCTGAAGGGAGCCTACAGGAGAGCAGGAGAGGGACTCTTTGTCAGGAAGAATAGTGATAGGACAAGGTCTAATGATTTTAAACTAGAAGAAGAAAGATTTAGATTGGATATGAGGAAGAAATTCTTTCCTGTGAGGGTGGTGAGGCACTGGAACAGGTTGCCCAGAGAAGCTGTAGATGCCCCATCCCTGGAAGTGTTCAAGGCCAGACTGGATGGGGCTTTGAGCAACCTGGTCTAGTGGGAGGTGTCCCTGCCCAAGGCAGGGGCGTTGGAACTCGATGATCTTTGAGGTCCCTTCCAATTGTAAACATTCTATGATTCTATGATTCTGCATAGCTCTGGTAGGCTTAGATGCCTGAAACCTATTTAATTGCAGTTTAAATTCTTACATTCCATTTTGCACATACACAGGCTTCAAGTTTTCCCCTCCTTCCCTAGCCTTGTGCACTACCTGCCAACCTCAAACTCCGCCTGTTGCTGCCTCATTTTCTCATAAGCAGCAGCCCAACAACTGTACTTTCTCTTAACTAAACCTGAAGCTACCTTATTTTCACATGGCATGATCTTGAGCAGGACCAAGAAAGCAGGGCAACATTTACCTTCCCTCTCGCTATTCTCTTTGGATGTGGGTGGTGGGCACCACATTCATTATGGCTTGTGTGCAAGGACAGATCTTTCTATTAGCAGACCGAGACAGCTTAGGAACCTGCACAAACTGAATCCAAATAGAAACAAGCCACAAAACACCAAGGAGGGATTCTTCCCATAAATCATTTTGCTATTTTGATCTGAGCCTTTTCTGTCCTCCTGCTTGTTCCACAGGACAGTTCTATATACTGTATTTGTGCATCACTCAGTTGGCTGAGTTGTGTGTCCCTGAAGCTGTGGTCACCTTTAGCTAGCTCAGTGAAGTCAGAAAATAAGCACCTTTTTTTCTGTGCAGCAGTTTGTGAAGTTTCTGCTCTCTGCTCAGTACCACTTCCTTAATTTTTATAATCTCTTAGCACTACGAGTATTGCCTGGTAACTGTACTGATCATTACTATAATTTTTAAATCTATTTAAGCTCTCTTTGACCCCTCAGAAAGAGCCTCTTAACTTGCCTCAGAGCTGAAAACATTGTTTATAATACACCTTTCTCCAGACATAACCTTCCTGAGACAGTGACCCATGCTCCCTGCAGTATTCTGGAGGGGCCTAATAACTATCTTCCAGAGGACTGTATTGCCTCTTTCGTAGTGCATTATAGCTCACTGTTCCATCAGTCTAGTGTCTTGTTTGCCTTTTTTATTGCAGCTATGCACTGAAGTGACGGTTTCTATGATTTTTTTTCCACAGTAACCCCTTTCTCTCTCTGATCCGTGCGCTGGATGTAACACCCATTCCCTATATTTGCTCTTTGTTCCCAGACTAATTACTTTTCATTTTCTATACCAAGCAGCATTTGCCATCTGCTGGCTCATCAACTAAATGATCCAAATCCCTTTTGAATCCGCTTGCATTGTTCCTTATCGCTTCTCTGTGCTTCCAGTTTTACCATCCAACCAGTGGAGATTTCACACACACAGGGCTCAGCTGAGGCACAGGAGCAGAGACAGAGGAATCACGGGATCTTCTCACACCTTGGGCAGAGCATCCTGCCTGGATTTGCCACTTTGGAAAAAAATAGGCTCACATATGCTTCAAGCAGCTTGAGATAAAGGATGGCTTTAAGCTCAGGCCCCACACTGGAGGACAGTGCAAGGCCGTGTCTTACCCTAGGGATCCCCAAGATTACAGGCGGGCTGCTGCAGCTTTCAGAGACCCCACCTGGTGTGTCCACACCAAGATACAGCATGCACTCCACTCCTCACCTCTCACTACTAGTACTGGAAGGACACACACGCGCTCCATCTCCTCCTCACAGCATGTCCTGTTTGCCTGTGTCTGCACATGAGGAACGGGGGAAAGGGAAGAGAAATATGGAAACAAGATGAGACTTTATTCATATAGAAACCAACATCACTCTCAACAGCGCAACCTCTGAAAATCCAGCACAAAGAACTTGTTCTGAATCCCCTCCAGAAATGTCCCATGCATGGAAGGTCAGACATGTGGGGAAGATGCAGGAGTCAGCTGGACACACACACTCTTTTCCCAGCTCTGAGCATCAGAATAGCGGGGGCTAAATGCTGATGCTTTTAAAGCAGGATTTATGGGCAAGCCTTATGCTGTGCTGATGCACGTGCCACATGGCATTCTCTTGGAAACTCTTTTCTGTCTCAGCAACAGCAAGCCTGACTTGCTGGTCTATTGCCTTCACTTTAGTTTGCCTGTCACGTAAGGCCAAAATTGTCTTGGATTACCCAGAGTGAGCAATCTTTTCGATGATCTTTTCTGGCCTTCCTTTGAACGCATTACACCCACTTGAGGTATTATCAGTTGCATTCAGGTAAGAGAAGAACCGGACAACTTGTTCATTTTCTTGCAAATTATCTAATCATTTATTTATGTGGGAAATGACCACAGAGTAGTCAGTTCAGAAAGTAATGCTTTTGAAGCTGTTTTATCGTCCACATGTAAAAAGATCTCTTTTTTCTTTAAAGTGCATTGACTTTTCTGAATGCCAAGTTCAGATAGTCTGGGCTTGACTTCAAACAACATTTGCTGCTCCCATTTATAGTCTTTTTACATGGTGATTTGAGTAGAAGTGCAAAACATGGATAAATCTTTAATAAGCTACAAGCATCAGAGGAAATAATTTGTGCTATGCCTTTCTCAGGCAGGAAACCAGCATTCTCAGCCTCACTACCTTGCCTTTGGCTATAACTGTGATTGGAGATACTACATTTTATCCCAAACTTTCCACACACTTAAAGTCAGCTTGAGTTCTAGGTATTCAGCATTTCTGAAAAACAACTTTTACCTCTATTTGAGCATGAAAATTCAGCATTTGCTCCATACTACACTCATATCATCTGTTCTGCTAGGAAAAAGTAGTAGGAAAAAAAAGAGTTCTGTTAATTCACGGCAGCACTGTATTACTCTTTATTAATATGTAAGTCAGAGGAATTCATCACAGGCACAAGTGGAAAGATTTTTCATAGTCCTCCGCTTAGTCTCAGGCATCTAAGAAGAGAATAAAACTCCAAGCCAAATTTCACTTAGTTCCACATCTGAAGAGTTTGCATTGTGGGAGAATAACGACAGCCAATATTCAGCCTTTTTTAACAACAGAACTCTTGCAATACGGTTCAGACCTGCTCCTATACAATGCAGCTGCATGATTTGTGCAGCATGCACCCTCAATAGAATTGCCCGGAATTCAGGAGTGTGATTAGAGCATCATCTGTAATATTATGTGGTTCGCTGGAACTTTTGAAAACCTCCTCTACCACAACATTTAGACACAGCCTGGCCTCTCAATCTTGCTTTCCCTTCTGGCAAATTCGCATCCAGTGAAAGTAAGACAGGAATTCTGTAAAAAGGGAAAGATTCCAGTGTCTCCTCAAAGTATGATCTTCCTTATCACAATATCTGATGCAATTTAAATTCTCTCCAAAAGCATTGCAGAGGCCTCTGCCTACATGTTAAAAAAAAATAATAAAACAAAAGAACCAAACCAAACAACCCTGTACTGATCCGTCTCTTCCTCTGACTCACAAACATCCTCCAGATCTACTGGTAGCTCAGTTGTAATGTTCATGCAATGTCATGCTGCTGACATGTTGTTCTCTTTTCCCCATGTTACCACCTACATTCTACTTGTTTATCCCTTCCTTAGGTGTTGTGGAAATTCTGTCTCTTTCTGGGAATCCACACTGGGCTGAGAACCAGAGTAGGCCTGACCAGCTCAAGAGACTGCTTTCTCAGGAGCTATCAGTGGGTTTCACAGAATCACAGAATGATATGGGGTTGGAAGGGACCTCTGGGGATCATCTAGCCCAGCCTCCCCACCAATGCAAGTCCTCCTAGAGCAGGCTGCACAGAAACTTGTTGAGGTGGGGTTTGAATGTCTCCAGAGACAGAGACTCTACCACCTCTCTGGGAAGCCTGTTCCAGTGCTCTGCCACCCTCAGAATGAAGAAGTTCTTCCTCATGTTTAGATGGAATTTCTTATGTTCAAGTTTGTGCCTATTTCCTCTTGTTGTCTCTCTGGGCACCACTGAAAAAAGACTGCCCCCTTCCTCTTGACAGCCACCCTTTCATCTCCAGATGAAAAAGACCTACGTCCCTCAATCCTTCCTTGTAAGAGAGATGCTCCAGGCCTCCAATCACTTTTGTGGTCCTCTGCTCCAGCAGTTCCCTGTCCTTCTTGAACTGTGGAGAACTGGACACAATACTCCAGATAGGACCTCACCAGGGCAGACCAGAGGGGCAGGCTAATCTCCCTCAACCTCTTCACACTCTGGTCACACTCTTCTTGATGCACCCCAGGACACCATCGGCCTTCTTGGCCACAAGAGCATATTCCTGGCTCATGGTCATCCAGTTGTCCACCAGGACTCCCAGGTCTTTTTCCTCAGAGCTACTTTCCAGCAGGTCAGCACCCAACCTGTGCTGGTGCCGGGGGTTATTCCTCCCCAGATGCAGGACCCTACACTTGCCCTTGTTAAATTTCATCAGGTTCTTCTCTGCCCAACATTCCAGCCTGTCCAGGTCTCACTGTATGGCAGCACAGCCTTCTGGTGTGTCAGCTACCACTCCCAGTTTTGTGTCATCGGCAAACTTGCTGAGGGTACATTCTATCCTGGATGAAGATCCAGATTGTTGATGAAAATATCAAAGAGGACTGGACACAGTACTGACCCTTGGGGGACCCCACTTGTTACATACCTCCAACTAGATTCTGTGCCACTGATCACAACCCTCTGAGCTATGTCTTTCAGACAGTTTTCAATCCACCTCACTGTCCATTCATCTAATCCACACCTCCTAAAATTACATATGAGGATGCTGTGATGCTTTTGACTGTGTCAAAAGCCTTGCTGAAGTGAAGGTAGACAACATCCACTGCCCTCCCCTCATCTATCCATCCAGTCATGCCGTTGTTGAAGGCATGAAGGTTAGTCAGACGTGATTTCCCCTTGGTGAATCCATGTTGACCACTTCTGATAGCTTTCTTTTCCTCCAGATATTTTGAGATGACACCCAAAATAAATCATTCCACCATATTTCCAGGGATGGAGGTGAGGATGACCAGTCTGTAGTTTCCCAGGTCCTCCTTCTTGCCCATTCTGAAGACTGGGATGACATTGACTTTCCTCCAGTGCTAGGGCACCTCTCCTGTTCTCCAGGAGCTTTCAAAGATGATGGAGAGCAGCCCAGTAATGACTTCTGCCAGCTTCCTAAGCACTCATGGGTGCATCCCATCAGGACCCATGGACTGAGGGATATCCAGAGTACTTAACTGTTCCCTAACTTTGTCTTCCTCAGTCAAGGGGAAGTCTTCTTCTGTCCAGACTTTCTCTGTTTCTACCAAAGTGGGGGAATCCTGAGGACTGGTCTGAGCAGCAAAGACTGAAGCAATGAAGGCATTCAGCAATTCTGCCTTCTCTGCATCCTCTGTCACCCTGGCACCCTTATCATTCAACCCATTTCCCAGAAGCACAGAACAGCCAAAGGATAAAGTCCCCTGAATCCCAAAGGATTATTGACCTTAAATGTGCCTTTGATGCACCAAGACTTGCAGGATTCACA
The DNA here is from genome assembly GCA_013398155.1 of Pedionomus torquatus. NCBI lineage: Eukaryota > Metazoa > Chordata > Aves > Charadriiformes > Pedionomidae > Pedionomus > Pedionomus torquatus. Next base: position 455,119 of record VZRU01001126.1, read on the forward strand.
GTAGTGTCCGAAGTTGAGTTTGAAGATGTTGTCTTACCAAGTTTTTCTCATTTAAGACTCATAAATTTCTCCCATAGCACATTTCCCAGGTAGTCATTATATCATAGAACCCTAGAATAGTTAAAGTTGGAAGGGACCTTAAAGATCATTGAGTTCCAACCCCCCTGCCATGGGCAGGGACACCTCCCACTAGACCAGGCTGCTCAAAGCACCATCCAGCCTGGCCTTAAACACCTCCAGCAATGGGGCATCCACAACTTCTCTGGGCAACCTGTTCCAGTGCCTCACCACCCTCACAGGAAAGAATTTCTTCCTAATATCCAATCTAAATCTCTATGTGGTACTTGAATTTGTAGCAAAGATTTTGGTCTACTTTATCCAGTTGTTTCTTTTCTCCATAACCCCTTCTTTTTCTGTATCTTTTGCAAATAAAACAGAGACAGGTTCCGATCACGCAGCCTATAATCTGACCTTATGAGAGAAGACAGTGATGCCTGGCAGAAAAGTAAGAAGAATATAAGACACTGACTTTTATGGGTAAGATTCATCTTAGTTAATATCAAATATCCCAGAGCATAGACCTTTTACATGTGAGCTAGTCACTCTAGGGTCTCTTTATAGTCAGGAGAGACAGGTACACTCAAGGCCAGATGTAGGTACCTGAATTAGGAGAAATCAATTCAATCCTTCGTTTCTTGTTCTGACTATATCTTCTGTGTCAGCAGTCACTAAATCCACCGCATCCACTTCACTGATGTCAATGGCATTTTTCAATACTTGCATTCTTGGAGATACCACAAATATGCCAGAGCGCAGCTCTGTCTTCCAAATTACCCTAAGATGCTTCCCAGCTGTTAACTGGAAGTTGCAATAGAATTTTGCCAACTTCTTTTTCCAGTTATAGAACTCACCAACATTCAAGTACCTCAAAACCTCAGACACAGAACAAATGCACTGACTAATTTCCATCACTGAAAAGCTGAGCTTTTCTATGTCTTTATAGAGAAAGAACCCCAGCAATAACACCTCGCTGTCTGTGCAGACAGAAAAGAATATGCAAGCCTGTTTGCATGCTGCCAGTGGTGCCTATTAAATCCCTGATCACAATGAAAAAGACCCAAATCCTTGCCAGCACTGAAGTAAAATATATGTATTTCTATAGAACTGAGATCTCAAACAATTCTAAGGAAGATACTGACTCCAAGTAGAAAAAGGGGGAAAAAAACCTGGGAGTAACTGACCTCAGAACAGAAAAAACCTTCTCCTGCCATAACACAAATACAACCTACCTGGAGTTTACAGCAGAGAACTAGCATTTCAGAGAGTAAGAACTCTTCTCCCATACAACCAGCCAACAAAGGTCTGCAAAGTCCTGCAGCCAGCAGGGAGTACATCTGCTTGGTCACTGCTAAAAGACATCCACATTTTTGAATACAGAGAAACTGGAGAGTCAGGTGAGAGACACAGCTGTGTTAGAGAGTTCCAATATACCTACCTAGTGTTTTGTTGGCAGTTTGGGTTTTTTCTCCAGTTGCCAAGAAGTGACTTTGTTGTTTTGAGAGACCAACCTGTGTTGCAGCAAGCACCTGCTTTTTGGCAAAACTCCATAAGAAAGTCTGTGTCCAATAATGCTCCACATTCAGTTAGAAATGATGAAGTAACTATAATGAGAAACAGAGCAATTGAAATCAAGGATTCCACCTCTACTTTTCTTTGAAGTGGAGATGAAGAACTTCCTATCAATAAGTGAATATTAGCCCAGGACAACTATGAAAAGGTGAATAGCATAAAGGCACCCATTATATCTATATATGGACAGTATATTATTACCTAACAATATCTTTGAGTACTGAGTCATGAATTCAGATTCATTGAAAATGGGGCTGCAGGTGGCAATCCACTCATATATTTGCTCTTCACAAAACCAATTTTGCATTGAGGGAGCTGCTGAAATGGAGATGCCAGAGCACTATCAGGATGATGTAGAAATCTTTGCAGATGTGCAATTTTCATCTAAAATAAGTTCCACTGCCGTGTCCTAGACTGCTTCAGCACAAAATTAGCCAAAATAAAACTTATTTTTCTGTAGTCTTCCCAGTTGCAAGGGCAGATGCAGCCCTGATGTATGACTGGGGGAGGACTCTTCACCATTCAGCTGTGACCACAGAATCAGCCAGTTAAGAGTGTTGCATCCAACAAAGGTAAGGAACGAGGGAAGGAGAGAACTGAGGGATCTTTAGACTCTTCAGTAAACCCACACTTTGTGCACAATAGGTCTGATGCATTGCTCCTTTCTGGCCACTTTTGCACCACTCAAAAATGCGGAGTAAAGTAGGTTGATAAAATAAAGCCACCAGGACAGGCTCATGTGCCTGCATTTTTGCTTTTTGGAGTTGGACACCTTGAAGACACAGGAGAAATATCCATTTGTGACACCCTTCCCTTCAACCACTGGTCTTGTGGACTGCAGGAGTAACATAACAGCCATATTGCTCCATCATTAGCAAAATGTCTGGAGGTAACTGTTGGCTCTGACTCCTTCCAACAGCCTTTCCAAGTTTTCCTGGTTTTCTTTTTTTTTTTTTTTTTTTTTTTGCTACCTGCCATTTCTTACCTAGATTTTTGTTCTTGTCTTTAGAGTGACTTCTGTGCAGAGCCCCACAGCCATTTCTTCTAATGCTAGGCCCAAATGTAGACTGCTAATTCTGCAAGTTCTGATCTTATGACGTTTTATCCTTTCAGAACTGTTCTTAGTAACATGCTCAGAAAAAGAAGAAAAAAAAAAGAAAATATTGTTTACATTTGTAGATTATCCTGCAGTGGTTTCTTTTTTTTTCTGTGATGTTTAAAAATCATGGAAGAGGGACAGGGAATTCTATACCTGGCTAGAAATCTTTCTTAGTTTCTTCCACTCTTGAAGGAGCAAGAGCAGCTCCACTTAGCTGAACTCATTAATGATGATTGTAATAAAACATATAGTTCATCTAAAGATCATCTGACTGCATTGTGCTTTGGCATCATGCTTAAAAAGTATGTGTACGTAGTGATAGGCCTTATGTAATATATTAGTGCTAGAACTGAATGCTGCAGATGAGATCTGAGAATAGCAGTTGCACCAGTTACCATGAAACAATAGTGCTTGGTCAGGTAACTACTGCAATAATCCCATAGATCTTACATGCCAATATTTAGGTTATCGCTACAGTACAGTTACTACAGCATTGCAGGAGCTGTGGAATGTGTAACAGCCATTCCTAATTACCTCTATCCTGCCAGAGATGTGCAAAACTCGCAGATGAGTGCGTTCTCTCCTTTCCCCTCCCACCTGTCTGACCAATGAGCCATTGGGGCTGCTTAACCCTGACCCTGCAGCATCGCTAAAGGACATCAGGAGAACCCATAGTGCCTTGCCCCCAGTCAGAGGGGGCTACACCTGCAATGTAGCACCTCTGCCTCCCTTTTTGGTGTTTCTGCTGGTGGGCAATTGCCACGGTACCACAGGATAGAGCCCACCTTCTGCTCTGTCCTCCTCTGGTGGGGTTGTCTAGGGCACAGTTGGTGCGCCACCACTGGATGAGTCCCTCCTGTTGTGTGCAGCTGGCTGTTGCAGGGGCTGGGTGGGTGTTGTACGCACGTGTTTGCCCGTAACACAGCATCACATTGACGGCCACGGCCTGAGTGACTTGCGGGTTGCCGTATTGGGCGTGTTTGGGGATAATTATGCACATCTGTACAGAACAGCATCACATAGCTTGTGTGTAGAAAGATAGTTAGGACAAGAGGAAATGGCCTCAAGTTGTGCCAGGGGAACTTTAGACTGGGTGCTAGGAAAAAATTCTTCACCAAAAAGGTTATCAAGCATTGAAACAGGCTATCCAGGGAAGTGGTAAAGTCACCGTCCCTAGAGGTATTTCAAAGGTGGGTGGACATGGTGCTGAAGTACATGGTTTAGTTTTGGCAGTGTTACATTAATGGTTGGCCTCAATGATCTTAAAGGTTTCTTCCAACCTAGACCACTTTATGATTCTATCTGTGGGACGAGTTTGGTACGTAGCATCAAACTGCTGAGTTGCAGGGCTGAACCTATTGCTACTAAAGGGTCCAGAGGGCCCAGCAAACACTTTGAGGTTAATTCAGTGTTGTCTTTTAGAATCATAGAATCATCCAGGCTGGAAGGGACCTCCAAAGATCATCTAGTTCAACCTCCATGGAGTCGCAGGGACACTCCCCAATTACAGCAGGTTGCCCAGGACCTCATCGAGCCTCACCAGGGAAGGGGCTTCAACCACCTCTCTGGGCAACCTGTTCCAGTGCCTCACCACTCTCACAGGAAAGAATTTCTTCCTCATATCCAATCTAAATCTCCCCTCTTCCAGTTTAAAACCATTACCCCTTGTCCTATCACTACTCTTCCTGACAAAGAGTCCCTCTCCAGCTCTCCTGTAGGCTCCCTTCAAATACTGGGAGGCTGCTAGAAGGTGTCCCCAGAGCCTGCTCTTCTCCAGGCTGAACAGCCCCAGCTCCCTCANTGAACTTCATGCCATTTGCACTAGCCCACCTCTCAAGCCTGTCCAGGTCCCTCTGGATGGCATCCCTTCCCTCCAGTGTGTCGACCATGCCACCAAACTTGGTGTCATCGGCCAACTTGCTGAGGGTCCACTCTATCCCACTGTCCATGTCTGCAACAAAGATGTTAAATAGTATTGGTCTCAGTACTGACCCTTGAGGGACACTACTTGTCACCAGCCACCACTTGAACATTGACACGCACCCTTTGAGTGCAGCCATCCAGCCAGTTCCTTATCTACTGAGTGGTCCATCCATCGAACCTGTGACTTTCCAATTTGGAGACTAGGATTGTCATGCAGGACAGTGTAAAATGCTTTGCTTAAGTCCAGGTAGATAATGTCCGTTGCTCTGCCTTTGTGCACCAAGTTTGTGGCAGTATCATAGATTTGATTCCAAACTCAGTAAAGACAGCAAGAATGCTTTTACTGAAGTCAGTGCACTTTGAGCCAGGCTTCACCCTGTAAATATTTACACAACAAACAAGCACAGGATCTGGTTCCCAATCTGGCTACTATAACTTAAGATGTTTCTCTGTCAGCCCAGAAGCCTGGTGCAGATGCATCGCAACATGAGGGCTGCACGAGACACAGAAAATTATCATTTACTCCTGTCAATATTTGGCCCATTTCCCAAAACTTTCCTGGTTTTATCCTCTTTTTAACAGTTAATTCCTTTCCTTTTTCTGTTTCTTCTTAAACTGGTCTATTGTATGGTCTACTTGTATGTAATCTTTGCTGAAACTATAGTATGGCTACTTTAGGCTTTTTAGCTGTTAACTCTTACCCCAGCTCTACTTCACAGAACAAAATAGTTGTCCCCACATGCCTCCCTAAATAATTGTTTGTTCCTCATTTAATTTGCTTATATGTCAGCTTCTATTTAAAAATAAAATATAATCATTGACTAACCATTTTAAAGCTGTTCTTGCTAACCTAAATTAATCCCCATTCCCCTTGTCTTTCTGCTCCACAACTGCCCCCTTGAGAAATAGCTCTGTAAGGAAAAAAATAATACACACATCCAGTCACATGGTACTTTTAACAGTTAGTTTGCTCCAGACTGGCAAGGACTGAGATTGGTAGAGGTGTTTCTCAGCAAAACTGGAAAACGCTGGCCCAGCAAAATGGATATATTTTAGGTAACACAACTTTTCTGAATGACGTGTTTTTCAGAACCCGTGGGGTGGTTGGGGTTTTTTAGGTAATACAACGGCTGATGAAAATTGGACAGAAAGCAACCAGCCACAATGTCTCCATAATTTGACAGCATAAAGCTGGTCAAAACTCCAGTTACGGCTTCCCTTCAGCATGGAACATCCATTTTGAAGAGAAGTTTCATTAAAATACTAAGTGAAAGCCTAAGATTTGGGGGTTTCTCATGAAGGTGCTAGGAGGTAAATATTTTTCAAAGTGAGATTTTAACCACACGATGGTCTACCAACCTAAGTAGACCTGAACTTGACTTTTCCTTATCCCACCTGAATACCCTGAGCAATAGGTAACTAGTTACGGGGAAAAGCCTGGATGTTCATAAAGTTATCACACAGTGCAGAACACGAAAACACTTGAAATTGTAACATTTTTCATCAAACAAGACAGCTGTTCCTCTGCTTTGGCAATGCAGGTAGATTAAAAAAGGTTCCACGTAAGCACTTTTCTTACAGAGTCGTATGGCTTCATCCCTGGAACTGAGTCCATGTGGGTAGACTGATGTGCTTCTACCCAAACTGGAGTTTTGCCCACTATCAATGGGGACTCCTAGCAGATCTATCTAAGCATATAGTTGTAGGACACGGGGTATTTTCAAATTATAAAACAAATTGCATAGAACAGGTAAGTCAATAACAAACTTTCTGTAAGTAGCTCAACTAAAAATGCCTGGTTTCCTAAGGATTTGTGTTTTATTTCCTACATTTGCATACCACAATAATACTCACTTTCCTATACCGGGATCCCCACATACCCTGTCTTCTCCCACAACTGGTCTTTCCTTCTTCCCAGTCTGCCTACAGACACACTTCACAGTACTCCCAATGCTCTCCCATGAGCTTTAACTGGGAAAGCACTGGAGAAGGACCCTCATGTGCTGTGACGAGTCTGGCACAGAAGTGTCCTTACTGGCACTAGAAAGTTTGGCAAGTAAGCTACCTTGGGCTCTCAGGTTCCCTCGCTGCTGCTCTAATTACGCTTGTAAAGCTTGGAATTGTTGAGGCCGAGATCAAACAGGGCTGAAATGGATTTTAAAGTTATTAAGGAAGAGCAGGTAGCACCGTTGCACTTCGCTTAGAAACTTGGGTCATAAAAGACGCAGAATCACATGCGAGGAGCCAGCGGGCGTTATTCCTCTGCCCAGGCGGTGAGGGGAAGCAAGTAGGTCCCTCTTTCTGTGGGAAAAATCCCTTCTAGGGTGAGGCTGACCTTGCTCAGCCCCGCTTCAGCCTCCAGGAGCCAGCGGGGACAGGGACGTGGCTGGGCCGTGACATCTCCCTCCCCTCCCCGCCTCCATCCCCTTTCAGGGGGCAGGGGAGGCTGCAGGGACGGCCCAGGGCGGACCCAGAGGGGAGGAACGCCGTCTCTCCCCTCCGCGGCGGCGCGGCACAGCCCCAGCCAGGCTGGCGGTACGTGCGACG
>VZRU01001127.1:5211-57844 GCA_013398155.1 Pedionomus torquatus
TTTTGTTATTACATCACTTACTTTTTTGGTACAGTTTGAACCTGGGCTTGTAGGTGGCTGCTTCCCTGGCCCTTTTTGGGTTTTATGGATGCATAGAGTTCAGATTTCCCATGAGTAACCTTTATTTAATAGATCCAAGTCCTCGCTTTCTAGTTATTCTAACGGGCTGTCTGTCTCCTGAGCCGTTTTTCTGTTTGTGCCTGGGAGTGCAGCATTACGAGAAACTGGAAGAAATGACATAAATCCTTTCTGGGATTATCGAAGGCATGTAAAACTCCTTCTTGGAAAACAGTATAGTTTTCAAGGCTGCTTGGCAAACACAAGGCACCTCCTCTGATCCTTTCGGGGAAATTCATATAGAGGAAAAAGTGCTGAGAAGGTCCACAGCGTGGAGATGTTTTTGTGCGAAGAGAGTAGGGGAGTAGTGGGTGGGAGGGAATTTTGCCACCAGGGCACAGCAGACTTAGCATGATATGCCTTGTGGATTTGTTCCTTGAACAAAAATTGTGTGTGGGGGTGGGGGTTGCCTCGTGACAAACTGTTTCTTGGCTGTCTGGCAGTGTGGCACCCGCAGGTACTGCCCTGCCAAGAGCTTTGCTGGCCTCGCAGGGCTCCGGGGGGATGCGTGCCCCTTCCATGGAGGGGAGTGGATGCGGGTGGCTGCGGGCAGCCCTCCCGCTGGTGTGCTGAGGGGGATGCAGCAGAGAACAGCTCCAATTCTTCCTGGGCTCCCCCCTCTGAAGGCTTTTTTAGGGACCAGGAGAGGAGATGGTGCTGGAGAGAAGCAGTGCTTCTTCACCTTGGCCGTGGTGAGGAGGCCAGCCGGAGTCTCTGTTCTGCTGAGAGAGGAAAGAAACGTGCTTCAGGTGGCTGGCAGAGAGAGGAGTAAGGGAAAAAAGGTCAAGGACAGGGAACTGCAGAGGGCCACAAAGATGATGAGGTGCCTGGGGCATCTTCCTTAGGAAGAATGGCTGAGGAACTTGGGTCTTTTCAGTCTGGAGAAGACTGAGGGGGATCTGATCAACACCTAGAAATACTTGAAGGTGGGCAGCATCTTTTTTTTGAGTGGTGCCTGGTGACAGGACAAGAGGGAATTGGCACAGACTTGAACATGGGAAGTTCCATCTCAACATGAGGAGGAACTTCTTTCCTGTGAGGGTGGCAGAGCCCTGGCAGAGGCTGCCCAGAGAGGTGGTGGAGTCTCCATCTCTGGAGACATTCAAACCCCACCTGGACACGTTCCTGTGGGACCTGCTCTGGGTGGCCCTGCTTTGTCAGGGGGTTGGACTAGATGATCTCCAGAGGTCCCTTCTGACCCCATAGCGTTCTGTGATTCATTCTGTGAATTAAGTGGCCTGAGCAGCAGAGGCCTGAATCTGATACTGGTGTTGGCTATGATTCTCAGCTTGCTTTTTAACTGGTTGCTAGCGACTCTTGTCACTCAACAAAGACAAGAAATTGCCTTTTCCTCCCCTCAGCTGTTTGCTAAGTTAGCTAGTGCTTTCCTCCACTGAAGCTTGTGGGAGTGAATTCCACCACAAGTGACCCATGTTCCTATCTGCTTTCTCTGTGTCTGTAAAGGTTATCTGTAATAGGCACAGATGTAAACTTCAGGTCAGTCTGTGCAGCATTTCACCAGCCAGCTTTGGTGTAGAATAGAGGGAAGAGGCAGAATGTCAACTTCTGAGCAAATCCAGTAGTGTGGGAAAATTGATTAGATAGTTTAACCATTGCAATATTCTTCTAGGACTGAGATTTTCTTGAGTTTCAGCGTTTCTCTGCCAGCTTGAGGTTCTGAGGAGCAGAACACTTTCTTGGTGAACTCCAGTTGACTGTAAGGGTGTAAGAACAATGACAGCAAATCCTCTGAAGTAGTGTGTGTCTGACAAAGGCTATGGCCACTTAGAGAAAGCGTTAGAAAAGAGCAAATTTGTTTCCAACAGGCTTACTGATCTCATCAGACTGCTGGTCAAGAAGTTCTGGAACTAAAGGTGCTGCCTTTATTAAGTAGTCCTAGATGCCCATTTATTTCCATGGGTGTGTCTAATCGACACCCAGCCTTTGCCAGCTCGTGCACGTGGACAACCAGCCACGGTGGGGTATCTTCCCATCAGTAGCTTTGCAGCACTAGTGGCAGAAAGAGGTGGATCTCAAGGTTGTGTTTTTGATGGGGTAGCAGGATACAGGAGGCACAAAGGTAGGTTTTGTTTTGGCAGGCTGTCACTTTAGCTGGTGAACGAAGGACTTGGCCACCTCACACTTAATGATTCCTTCAATGAAAAAAAATGTTTTATAGTGAGTGAGAGTGTTTGAGGGAGTTATTAGGTCACTTAGCTTGGTCCATCAATGCCATTAATCTGGAGACAAGATCTACTCATCGTACTGGTGTTCACTAGAGTCACGTTTTGTCTTGCCCACTTGGAGGGCAGACATTCTAGTGCACAGGAACTAAGACCTGGAGAATTTGAAGTCTCGCTGCTTCACCTCTTGTAAAGACTTTGCAATGTATGCTTAATATTTAGAGCCATTAGTCAGTTTTACTGCTGTTTAGGCACCACCAAGTAGGCCTAGAATAAAAGGAGTGGCCGAGCAGCGTGTTGAGTCTCTCATCCTGCCATGCTTTTTCCATTAATACTTTACAACAGCTCATATTTTTCGTTGGTTTATGTGCCTCTACAGAGCTGTGGTGCAATTACCAGTCTGGGTATAGCAATTGCACTTCTAGTATTGGGTCCCTCCCAATTTCACTGACGGAGCTTGTAAAACGAGCCCTCAACACAGAGTTTTCCAGTGCTCTGAACCATACCCTGGTGAGCATGACCTGGCACTCTTGTTAATTTGACAAGGTCCTGAAATACAGCCTACCAATTACAAATAGGAGTGTAAATACTTGGTGCTAATGAGCTATAGTCAACAGCACAGGGCTTACAGTCCCAGATCAGGTGGTTGCTCTAGCCCGGCTCCTGCCAAGGTCACAGACATTTCAGAACTAGTGACGGGGTTTTGTTTCACTTTTCAACAATGTATAATCATAGAAAAAGAGGTGCATTAATCTGTCATTAACCCTCTGGTGGAATCCACCTTTTCCACTTGCCTTGAAATCAGCATGGCCCAATAGTTGCTGGCAGAAGCAGCTATGCTGGGAATAAAATGGGACCTAACGTGGTGGTATACAAAGCATCTGTGAGAAGGGCATGAGAACTAAAGCTGGTTATGGAACTGTTAGGGAATGAGGTGACTTAATCACCTCAGTGTAGGTCTTCTTACAGAGAGGTAGGTGTAGGGAAGGCCTGGAGCAGGTAAGTTGAGGAGCTTCTTGGTGTTCTAAACAGATTTTTCTACAATATGAAGTCGTGAAGTTCTCATTCTTCAAAACGTACTGTTAGGAGTTGAGGCAGAGAAACTCAAGTCTCTGAAAAGATTTCCTATAGCTTCTTAAAACCCACAAACACCCAAACCCAAAATGTACACCCCCTAAAAATACCAACCCAACAAGCCACCCCATAATGTTATGTCTCCAGGATATGCAACCCTACTGTGTCTTCCACAAAGTGAACTTGGAGGAACCAAGTCTCTATTTGACACTTCAAGCTGAATCATGAATTTGTAGTACCAGAAGGATAGGTAGCAGAGAGCTCCATCGTGCTTGGAGAGAAACTTCTTTTGGCTTGCCACTGGGGTTGCGTGTACTGGATGGGCTTAACAGTGGTCAGCTGGGCTTATCTTCCCATTCCTGATCCTCAAGAACAAAGAAGCTTTGATTCTTTCCAGGCTTGTCTCCACTAACTCTTTCCTTTTTTATCCTCCTTTACTTTCTTCCCTGTGTATGACTCTGTCTGTAGTAACTTTCCACTCTGGAGAGTCATGAGTAGGGGCCCTTGGAGACCTTTGGGCTGTTGTTCTCATGTTTTGTGTTTAAAATTGCTTGGGAGCCCTCCAGAATTTTGGTAGTCTGCCAGTCTTCACTGAAGAGAAGGATGACTTTCAGGATTTGCCACTTCACTTTCAGGATCTGCTGTGTTGTCTATGGGATATCCCATGGGCTGTCAGTTTTTGACAACTGTTACTTTGGTGTGCAACCTGTGCATGCAAGAGACGTTTCTTTGTCTAGGCTGGCTGACATCAGAAAATAGGATTCTTACATGGGCGTTTGTGGCTATTTTTGTGATTTAAAGAAATCAATTAGTCTTTACTGGCTGGTGGTCATACCAGCTTGAGAGGACTAGTGGAAGAATACCAGAGAGGCAGTTTGTCTTGTAACCAACTTATCTTAAAATATCAAAGCCCTAGATGTAACAGAAACCTCAGAACTAGCAAAGCTTGCATAGAATTGTGTAGGTTGGAAGGGACCTTTCAGATCATCTAGTCCAACCATCAACCTAACCCTGATTTAAAACTGTCACTAAACCACGTCACTGAGCACTTTCTCAACATGTCTTTTAACTACCTCCAGGGATGGGACTTGTTGTCTCTTTGTAGTGAAGCATTTTGCTTGTAGATGTTGGGTATAATAATTTCAGTGTTTAAATGTGAAGCAACAGCCCTCCTCATCTAAGGGTTGTACTTTGAAGGGCAGAGCAAGTGTGATGCCTGTCAGTCTGGGAGCTGAAGCTGATGATTATTGAGGCCTCAAGAGTTCCAAGTTAAGGCCATTCTGCTGCAGTTACTAATTAACTAAGCAAGAGCGTTGCTCCAGCCAAAGGAGCGGGGGCCAGGAGATGAGCACATACATTTAGCACAAAAGATCTGTACAGTTTTCTTTTCTGGAAGGCTTTCCGTTGGGATTGCACCATTCTTCTGCTGGCGATCCTGAAGGGATCCGCTCTTCAAACGAGAGCGGTGTCTGTAATGCTGCTTTCCACGGGGTGCACCCTGCCATCGAGACCGGGCTCCTACTGGTGTGAGGTTCTGTCTGCAGTCAGCATGAATGAAAGTGTGTTGTGGCTTTGTAGTTTGTTGTGTTTTAGTTTTGTTGTGTTTTTTTTTTTTTTTTTTTTTTTTTTTTTTTTTTTTTTCTTATAGTAAGCTTTTTATGGTGGTACAATCTCCTACAATGATATGATGGAGCCATCCACGACTGTTGATCTTTGCGGAGGCTTTATTTTCCCCTCTTGTCCGTGAGTAATAAGGGCAAGAAAATACAGACTCTGCCTTAGCTGGATACTCTGCTGCCAGCGGACTGTTTTAAGAAGGATCTTGCCATTTCTGGTTTCCTTCCAGTTCTCCACCTCCTGCTTTCGGAAGGTTGTCCTGCCTGCCCTTTGCACTGACGGGGTTCAAAGTGCGGCCCTTGGCCGAAAGCGAGCCCGCGGGACCCCTCTCCCTGCGACAGTTATGTCAGGACAAGGATGATCGGTGGCTGCTTGTATTGCTTGTCAGCAATTTATAGACTCCTGCGTGAAAAAGGAAGAAAATATGCCAGTGTGAACTTGTTCTTGATTGTAAATTTTTTTTTTTTTAATTTTTTTAATCTGGCAGGGAAGGCAGGTGTGGCTGTGGGTTTCAGGCAAGCTGCAGACTCAGTTCTTCCTATCTCTCCTGGGACATCTTTCCGTTGGAAGCAAGTACGGCTCTTCCAGCTCCTGCAGACGGCAAGTGCAGACAGGGTCTTCGGCTGGGAGTGCAGGGCATCTAGAAACAGGCTTCTGTTAAATTTTGTCCCAGTCAAGGTAGACCCGAGTTGTGAATTAGAGCTATTCAGTAGTTCTAACTTGAATTCCAAGGGACATGGCTTTTTCGTTTCAAGGTGGATAAATTAGGGTGGTATGTTTGTTGTGTGTGCGGGTTTCCCTGCTGTTTAACTGAGGTATGTGTACAGATACAGCGTTCTGACTTTCAGCTTTTATTCCAGTGTTTTGATGTGGTATGTGGGGAGGAGGAGGAAGCATCTCTCACGGTACCAGTTATGTGAAGACTTGCTGCCTGGGTCTCGCTCTTCCTCCAGCAGAGCAGAGGAGTGAGGGATGCCTCACCGGAGGCTGGGGCAGTGAGTAGCTCACTGTATGGACTACATGGCTGTAGTGCTGTGCCATTGATGCCGCTCTTTAGATGCGATCTGGTCTTAGTTGAATGCTGGTTCCCTGCCCTCATGGGGAATAACTTCTATCTTGTTGATTAGTCTAGTTTGCCTGGAGCCTTTTGGAGTGGTTAGCCTTGAAAATACTGATAACCCCCCAGCTAAATTCAAGAACTTCACACGTCGTGCTGGGGGTATTATTTCTTTTTTTTTTTTTCCTTCCCGTAGTGTTGAAGATTTGCTCGCACTATGCAAATGGGATTTCTCCCAGAGAAATGAAAATCCCTATCAAAATAATTGCCTATTTCTGTCTTAATGAAAAATCCTTTACAGTGTACTTTAGACTCAACGTCAGCTTCTAAGAGTTGGAGTGCTCACTTGCAAGAGAAATTCCTTTCTTGTATCATATATATTGATCATTTATGATCTTGTATCATATATATATATATATTCCTTTCTTGTATCATATATATGTGGAGGAAAGCGTGTTTCTGCTGCTTCTATACTAGCGTGCTTTTGTTTTCTGATGACCCTTACAGAGATCACAACGCTCTTAAAAGCTTTATTCCCTCTCCATATGATGGAGCTTACCTCTCCATCATAATCAGGACTGACAGTTGTGTAGGTTTTTCTGTTTGGTTGACGAAGGCCCAGGGAGGGATTATGATCGCTAATGTGGAACTGCTTGAGTAGTTGACTGCTTTAATCCAGCTTGTGTTGTATTTTCTGAAGGCTCCTGAGGAGAACCTGGGAAGTGGGAAGTTGCCCAGTTCACCCCATAGGCAGTCTCGGTGGGGGGTGAAGCTTCCCAACGTGGGAATCCCCTGAGGACAGAGCTTGAGGAAGGCAGCTGGAGCAGTGGAAAAAAAAAACACCTTAATTACCTACATAATGGATGCAGTCTCCAAGAACTAGAGCAATCTGTTGCTCTGTGCCAGTGGTAGGGTTGTACCTGTGAGTGCAGCTGCAGTGCGAGCAGCCAATGTGCAAGCAAATACAGCAGCTTTTTTTCTTTTTTTTCCCCTGCTTTCTCCAATGCCCCTGGGGTTAAGGGTGGGGGTGAAGGTTTCCCTGTGTGGTGTAATGCACTTTAGATGGGAATCCTGATCTCCCCTCCACCTCTCTGCAGGGATGCACCTGCTGTGCATAGGATGAGGTCTACCAGGAGAGCTCCCATGTAAATGCCTCTGTTCTGTAAATGTGTTGGGGTTTTGGTTTGGGGTTTGTGGTTGTTTTTTTTTTTTTTTTTTCTTTTCAAAACAGCTGCTTTGAATTTTCCAGGCTTTGCTGTCATCTTTGGACAAGCTATTTTTTTTTATTTTATTTTTTTTTGTGAAAGCAAGAGGTGGGGGAAGGGTGTGAGACGGAGGGAAGACACATACGTTTGAGTGTTGAGGGCATTTTCCTTTCTGATTTCTGGCCGGAAAACTCGATTTGAATTTGTTCCTTGCCTGCTGTTTGAACATGGTCCAGTAGTAAGAAGCTTTAATGCATTTCTTCTTTGCAAATCATCAACCTCACATCTTCCAGTAAAGGAAAGAATTTGGGAGTATAGCTTCCAAGAGTAATAGCTCTCTCAGCCCCATGCAATGCACAGGCTCCAAACAGAAAGTTCCAAGGAAAATATTCAGAAAGGGGGAAGTTGTCTAGCTGTACCCCTGATGGTTTTGCATGTAAACTATTGGGCTTTGCAGAGAGATCAGTATGCTCTTTATTCTCAGACAGACATGCACCATCCTGAAATTAATGACTGTGATGGAATACTTTAGTCCAAGCATAGAGTTACAGAAATTAACAAAATGTCTCTTATTTCCCAAGTTTATATTGATGATGCTCTGCAGTTTGCCATTCTTCCTGCTATCCGATTAATCTCTAGCTAAAAGGACACTTGGAAGCATTGGAGGTTGTATCTAGCTACCCTGCTTTCTACTTGCATCTGCCTCCTGGTCAGTAGAAAGGGCTGACTGACTTGAGAAGTGTTTGAAGGGCTTAAAGGAGGACACTGAGCAAAGAGCCACCACGAGGAAGCTGGGAGGCTTGGGGACCTGGGTGGCATTTATGCTGAGTCTGGGTCTACATCTGTTTCCTCTGTAAAATGCTAAAACAGCAGTGTCCTGTCAATTTTTAGAGGAGCTTAAACATGAACATTCTTTCAGGAGGGCATGAAGTACTTCAAACTCAACCTCATTTGTTAAAAGAATCCCTTCTCTTGACTGTCCTTTCCAGTGCTGCAGTTGGTGGCTGTGATGAGAAATGAAGGTGTACTGTGATTAAACACGTGCTCCCACAGCCAGAGGCAGCATGCAGTTTCTGGGAGCAAGAATTCTTGCTCTGGTGATGCTTGTGAACTATTTCCCTAACAAAAGGAATTCTCATCTCTGTGTTTTCTGTGGCTTGGAGGATGATCGAGACATAAAAAAGCCTGAAGGTATGACTGGATGCAAAAGTTCTTGCAGATAGGAACAAATTATTTTTTTTAACCTCATAAAACTGAGTTTCAAGCATACAGGAGATTTAATTTTCCTGTTCCTGTTTGTTTCCTCCGAAATGGAAAAATGACCTAAGGAGATCAAGAGCATGACTCCTTCGAGTGAGTTTGGCAAGGATAAAGTGGAGGGTTTGATCTTTTGGATTTCCTAATGCAGTCCAAAGTTGCATATAGACTGTGATGCCTCCTCCCTGTGCTTCAGTTAATTTGTCCTCTTTGTCCAGTAAAAATTTTGTCGCCTTCTCTTATATCAGCTGCATGGTTTTGTGGGAGCCTGTATGTTTCAGCTTTTCCCCTGTAATTTATGGGATGTAATAGGAGCTTGGTTTAATCTTCACGTAACAGCTTCCTTGCATGATGATTGCAAATGCCTTTAGACGGATAGTCCCTCCAGTGACTCAGACTTTGTTTCTCTTGCCCTGAGGTCCTTGGCTGTCAATGTCTGTTTAGTGTTTTCACCCTCCTTTCTGCAAATCCACCTGTAGTTCTCCTGGCACTGTTTGTTGGCTCAAGGTGAGGGCAATCGGAGAGAGACTGGGAGACAGTAGCA
Organism: Pedionomus torquatus; assembly: GCA_013398155.1. NCBI lineage: Eukaryota > Metazoa > Chordata > Aves > Charadriiformes > Pedionomidae > Pedionomus > Pedionomus torquatus. Next base: position 14,266 of record VZRU01001127.1, read on the forward strand.
AGAGCTGAGATGAGGCCACCTGCTAGACAACTGTGTGAAGACACGGTTAAGGTGGATGCCAGGGTGGTGAATGCTGTGTTCTGTAGCTTTGTGGGTACTAAATTGTTGCTGTGCAGTTCACTGTCGGGTGCTTTTTAGCCTCTTACTGACACAGAGGGGCTTAATCTATTGTTTCTTCCTTACAGTGTCAGAGGTGCCTTTTACTCATCCTGTGGTACTGGGCTTTTGCATATTTTTTTTTAACTTTTTTTTCCTTCTTTAAGTAATGTCCAGTTTAGGATTGATTGAGATAAATATTTTCCTGGTTTTGCTCAGTTGAAAACCTCATAGGCAAGTCTAAGTGGCATGCTGAAACTCCCAGTTTTGTGGGATGTGCAAGTAGCTCTCCTTTTTGTTTTTTCTTGTTGGTGACAAGGTGGTAATCAAAGTATAATTTAAAAACCGGGGCTTCCTGATGAGCCAGGGGGTCTTGATCTCTACTAATACTTAAAGGCTGGAGAGGGTACAGCAAAGGGCTACAGAGATGAGGGGCCTGGAGCATCTCTCTGAGGAAATGCTGAGACATATTTACTCTGAAGAAGAGAAGGCTGAGGGGGATCTGATCAATGCCTAGAAATACTTAAGGGGTGGGTGTCAGGAGGATGGGGCCAGTCTTTTTTCAGTGGTGCCCAGTAAGAGGACAAGAGGCAACAGGCACTAACATGGACAGAAGCAGCTCTGTCTCAACATGAAGAGGAACTTCTTCCCTGTGAAGGTGGCAGAGCCCTGGCAGAGCCTGACAAGAGAGGTGGTGGAGTCTCTGTCTCTGGAGACATTCATACCCCACCTGGACATGTTCCTGTGGGACCTGCTCTGGATGACCCTACTCTGGCAGGATGTTGGACTAGATGATCTCCAGAGGTCTCTTCCAACCTCATATTCTGTGATTCTTGGTGTAGCTGGAAAGTTGTTCTTGTATCATGGACAGTTTGGTTACCTCACAGACTTAACACAAGAGTGTTCCTCACTGCTGTCCCTTCCAAGGAGTCTTGAGCAAGCTGGGTAAGAGGGGTCCAAGTCTGTTCTCACTGCTGGTGAAAATTTGGGATTGAAAAGGATAGCTTAGTTGGGCTTATCCCTTTATTCCATGTGTGATGTGATAGGGGGGAATAGCAGCCCATCAGTCTGCTATTTGTCAGCAGTTAAGGGATTGAGCAAGATCTGTCCTTTTGATAGTCCATCCCTGCAGGCTCTCTCCTCGATATTCCATCCAATCTGTCCTGCTTTTTCTGAGGGTGTTGACAGAGTGGATTCTGCTGCTGCTCTGATGGTTGTGTTGTGCATGTCAGGGTCTTAGCTGGACTCACCTCCATGGCACAGAATGGAAAGAACCTGTGTCTTTTTGATAGTGTTATCACTGTGTTTCTTGGTGTTTCTGTTGATAACTGATGTCTGATTAAAGTGTCTGTTACTGCAGAAGATCAGTGTTGGACTCGTAATTGGGGGCACTGCTGTGTTGTGCTGGCATGAGGAGTTGTGCTGCCGTTGGAATCATATTGATCTGTCTAGCTCCATCCTGATTTTTTATTGTTTTCTTTGACATAGGAGGGAGAAACAGGATGGAGGAGCTGAGGATTTTGCTGCTTGTCCTATCCAGAAAATGGATTTGACTGGAACAGTGACGATACCCATTTTTCCCATCCCTGCCCTGTGGGTTTGGCTTGTGCAGGGGACAGTGGACAGGGATGAAGTTCATCCTTCTTCCCTTGACTGACTAAAAGAAATGAATGAATGATCCCTCCAGTAAAGTGTGAATTTGGAAATCTCACTGGAGAAGTTGCTACCTGAAGAAACAGAGATTTCTAGCTTCAGAGAAAGAGTACTTTTCCCTAATTTTTAACCCCTTGGTGTTGGAAGAGAGAGATGACGGCAGTGTTGGTGGGACGATGTAGGTCAGCCTTCGAATGCTGCACAAGGGATAGGCGGGAGCCTCGCAGCCTTTGAGTTGATAACCTGTAGAAGTGGCGTGGGGTAGATGTCTCATTACCCTTGCTCCAGCACATGCACGTTTTCGCCTGTGACATACCAAGCAAATTGCCTTCTGCCTCAGAGATGGCCAAGGGTTGTTAAACCTGTTTGGCTTCGAGGCAATCATTCTGGGGATTTTCTCTGTCTTCAGGCATGAGGGTCAGGAGGCCTGCAGAGGTCACCATCCTCTTCCCAGTCTCTAGGCAAAACTAGCCCTTAAGGCAAAAGGTCTTGTTTTGGGTGAGGAGTTTTACTAAGTGTTTATGAAGAATAGTAGTAGATGGTCCCTCCAGGGGCAGGCGAGGGAGCTGCAGTGCCCTTGGGGAAATCTGCAGCCAGGGTTGGACAAGCCAGTGACTTCTCACAGCAGGGAGGGTGCTCGAGTACAGTGTTTGAAGACTTTATTACAGAAATTGAACATTAAACTGGGCTTACAGTTTGGTTTTAAAACTCAATACTAAATTCTTGAAGCCAGTCAATGTGTTTCTTATTTCTCTTACTGGAATAAGCTGCCTTTAACATGTGACTGACTGCATTAGTGTCTGTCAAAGCACCGACTTCAGCATGAGAAGACAATTCAGCTGCATCATGTACACGCAGATGCATCTTGGCAGTGATCGTGTTTCTTGGTATATTGCACGGCTGTAGCAGGTGACAAGAATACTGAACAGAGAGCACTTCTGTTTGCTGGTGGGTTTTGGTTGTATTTTTTTTTCATTTCTTCCAGCTGTTGCAAACTGCTGTGAGGTTGCTAAGATGAGCCTGGGCATGAGGGTGGTCGAGGAGAATCCAGAAGCTCGGGAGAGTGAGAGAACTGTAGATGTTCAGCATATGGGAGGAGATTAAAGCATAAAATACAGAAGGTGAAAACTACCATGGAAACAAGAAAAGTAGAAAGAGTAAAAACTGCTGATGAGAATAATCACTGAAGTATCTGACCTCCCTCTTCTGCTCTTCTCAGAGCTATCATGCTTCTGACCTTGGTTCTGGTGTGTCTCAGTGATCCATTTAACGCCGTACAGACACAGGCGAAAGAGCTGTCGTCTTACTGTTCCACCAAAGCATATGACTCATTGCTGAAGTGATGGTTCATTTAGTGGAGCAGTTTAACTGAAAGTATGGAAATTGTTAGGGTTTGTGTGGTGATAACTGTTTCCTTTGGATATTTTTTGGTGTTACGGACAGAGCAAGGAAACTTCTGACTGGACACTGGCCTACTAGAAATTCACTTGTGGTCAAAAGCTGAATTTGTGAGCCTCATGACACAGGTAACTGCTTGGTAGTGGAAGCTGAGCTGGATTTGAACCTATAGAAGTTATTGACTTGATCTGTTAATCTGTCAGCTCATCCTTCACTCCTGTTTTCTGCTTGGATGTTGTAGTTTTGAGATGTTTTTGGAAAGGGTGCTGGGAAAACTCGCAAACATTTTCAAACAAAAGATGGTTTGTCTTCATGGCTGGGAGGGTTCATTTGGACACTTGCTCTGAATTTTTTTTGTTTTGTTTGGAAAACTGAAGTTCTTAGAAGTTAGGTGGCCTTGGTTTTCTTTGTTCTTTCTTCTGTCTCAGACATCTGTATCGGCTCTCTCACCGAGCTCTTTATCTTACTTGGCTTTTCTGTGAATGCCTGGAGGCCTTGGCTCACATTCTCAAGAGTGTCCACTGGTTCAAGAAGCCATTGCTGCTATCAAATTACCTTGACAGCTGTTGTCCCATTTCATATTTGCCATCCCCTCCCCCTGTCTCCCTTGTGTTTTTTGGCAGAAGCTGTGGCTATTGAGCAATAAAACTTGGATCTGAGAATCCTGTTGCTGGTGGGAAAATGAGAGGAGAGCATACTAGTTAATGCCTTGCAACTTGACTTCTTGCTGATGTATAATCAGTAGCATCTTTATTTAAAAACAAAACCTACCACTAGCTACTCTGCTTGTGGATTGAGCGGATGGTTCATTTGCTGTTCATCTGGAGTTGTGCGATAGGTGTTGGTCTCTTTAAATAGCACACTCTATGTACCGAGATGTATGTGACCAGGCAAGCTCTTGAGTTGGGGTCCTTGACAAATGTCTATGGATAAGGACTGCAAAACAGCTAGGATGCTCGAGTTAATGAAAGTAAACCGTAGGGGCAAGACCGATGCTGTTTTCGTGTTAGTTTTCATGGTGATCCTGCCCTTGTGTAGCCTGGAATAGAGCTCCTGAGTACTGCTTAGTAGACATTAAAGATGACTCAAGTTAGTCTTGCTTGAAATTGAATAATAAAATGTAGAGATGCTGTTTGGGGACTCTGTTGTGTGTGTTTGGGGGGTTGGTTGCCATTCTTTTAAATGCAACCATAAACCACTTCTGACAACTGACAGGAAATGGTAATGATCTTGGAACCAACCATCAGCCAACCTTAGCCTCTCCTTTTAAGATGTTTTGGGTTTCCTTTGTCAATTGTCTGAGAAGTTGGCTGATGCATGGCATGCTTTAATGCTTTAATCTCTACTGATTGTTCCTTTTGTCCCTGTTGGAACATGTCAGCAGCTAAATTTTGTGTAGCGTACTGGAAGAATGAGGAAGGAAGGAGCAGATCTTAGTTGGAAAGATGACTGACAGAAAACAATTAACCTATCTAGAACGCTCCTGTTCTGAGGAACTCATGTAGGGTTTTTTATACGCTTTTCCTATTTATCTTGTAATGTGTATGGTTTACTAGGTGATAACATCAGTGTGAAATGTAAAGCTTGTAAAAGTCTGTATCAGACCAGCCTTAATGCATGTCTCACAGCTCCAAAGGGGGACAACCAGACTCCTACTGAAGCACGGGCTGTGGCTGTTCCATACGTGTGCGTGGAGAAGTGTGTTTTAACCAGTTGGTGAATAGTTCTGGCGTGTGTGGAGTGAAATCATGGTTTCAGTCACTGCTTGTAAGTCTGAGGGCTGGCAGCTTGGGCCTTCGTCCTGGTAGGAGCTGGTGGATTGTGGCAGGTTTGTGTGGTTTCAGAAGCTGTGGAGCTCCTCCTGGGCTGTGCTGAAGAAGAGCCGGGGATGTGGTGCAACCAGCGGTGAAGTCCAAGGGAGACAACTCAAAGCGCTGGGTCAAAGGAGATGTCTTCTGACTTTGGAAAATCACAGCTGTGTCCACGTTGACCCCCAAGGAAAAGAAACAGAAGTAAAACAGAGAATGGGTTACCCCACGGTGAAAAATCCATGAAGTGTCCCTCCCTGGGCTGTAACATTTGAGTTGCAGGGGTGGGATGCATGGGTTTTCTGTTGACATGTGTGGAAAATCATTTATTTATTTATTACTGACTTTTCTTCCCTCCACCTGCAGGAAAATGACAAAAGACTTGTGAGGCCTCAATTTGATGTATTGATTAAACTGTTGATGGTTTTGTTTATTTTAATTTTTTTTTTTTTTTAAGGAAAAAAAAATGTGGCAATTTTTCCTCTCTGCCCTCGCATCCCTTGCCATCGTGGCATTTAAAAGGGGTTTAAACGAGGTGCTCCTTGGTCCGGTCTCTCCGTGGAGACTGCAGAAAGCGCTGGAAGGCTTTTGAGCTTCCTGCGATCTGGCATGTCTTCCGTTACGCAGCCAGGGTTATTGTAGCAGTAGGGGACTTGTTAGTTTTCCAACTGCACTTCCCAGCGATCGCGCCCGCTCTGCGGTGCGGACTCCTGCACATTCGGTATTAAAATAGTTCTATAGCTTTCAGGCATCTTGCATTTCAAATATGGGTGGAGAAACAAGTGTTGGCCTTCAAGGCAGGGGTTTCGAAGCTTTTTTTTGGATATCAAAGGCCATGTTGACAACTTGGCAAGCGCTTGTGGGCCCAAGCGCGTTAGATCTTTAGGATAGGAGCTGACTTGCTGCAGGCGCTGGAGAGGATGTTTTTGCACTGTTTAAATGTATTGTCAGGTGTGTTCGACCCTTTCTTAGCAATGTGGCTGCTGAGATGCCTCCTCCTTTGGTGCCAGGCTCGGCTCCCTTTCCTGTCAGCCAGAGAATGGGTTAATTTGTTGTTAATTGTAGTCCTCTCTTGCTGTCTGGTCTCTTCTGCTTAAACCCGCTTTTGTGGGGAATCCCAGCTCCCAACCCCTCTGCGGCAGTGGCTGGTGATGCGGAGGGTGGCAGGGAGATTTTGGGAGACGTGTTCAGCTGGGCCGGTCGGTGGTAGGGCAGGAGGAGGTGTCTGGGCTGGGAATCCGTCCTAGCCCTTCTCCCGGGGGTGGGAATAGGGCAGGGTTCTGCAAACCCAGGGAGGCAGCCGGTTCTGGCAGGGCAGAGCTCGTCTACTCTGGTCAAGGTCTCAGAGGTCTCACCACCTTACGTGCTTGTTGACTGTTTGAAATGCCGGTGTGTGTCGCTTCTGCTCTGCTCTTGCCCTTCCCTCCCCGAGCTGCAACCCTGCTCTTGAGTTGGGGCCACTGGCATCACAACTCTTCTGCTAGATGCTGTTCTCTTCTTCTGTGTCCTCAACATAGAAAGGGCATGGACCTGTTGGAATGGGTGCAGTGGAGGTCCATGAAGATGCTCAGAGGGCTGGAGCACCTCTGCTATGAAGAGGCTGAGAGAGCTGGGGCTGTTCAGCCTGGAGAAGAGAAGGCTCCGGGGAGACCTTAGAGCAGCCTTCCAGGATCTGAAGGGGCTACAGGAGAGATGGGGAGGGACTCTTGGTCAGGGAGTGGAGCCATAGGACAAGGGGGAATGGTTTTAAATTGGAAGATTAAATTGGAGAGATTTAGATTAGATATTAAGAAGAACTTCTTTGCTGTGAGGGTGGTGAGACCCTGGCCCAGGTTGCCCAGAGAAGCTGTGGCTGCCCCATCCCTGGAGGGGTTCAAGGCCAGGCTGGATGGGGCTTTGGGCATTGTGGTCTGGTGGGAGGTGCCCCTGCCCGTTGGAACTGGATGGTCTTTAAGGTCCCTTTCGACTGTAACCATTCTATGATTTGCTGGTCTGCTGTGGTGTTTGGGCATCTTTAGGTGACAGGGAAGCATCTTGCCAGTACTTAATGAACTATGCTTACATCTATAAGCAGGATATTTTCATTTCCCATGTGAGGAATGTGAAGTGCTGGAGGTCAGTGCTACTGCACAGTGCAGAAGGGTGAATGCAATGCACAGAGATGGACCAAAATTTTTCTTAACATTAGCCCTGTTGCAAACAGCGTGGCTGTGACAGCATGGAGCACAACCCGCCTGGTCATTCGGGTCCTTGTCTGGCTCAAGGATAGATCTGGTGGCCCACCATGAGCTCTGGCTGGATGGAGCAAAGCTGGCACAGATCTTTCAGCTTTTAAATGCCGTCACAGGTTTGTGGTCGGAGGTGGACGTGTGTTTTCAGAGCTACATTGTTTTGCATGAAAGACTAAACAACAAATCTGTAGCAGTGTGGAGGAGAAGCCAGTTCTCCTAACTCCTGGTCATGTGCTTTCACCACAAAGACCCTGTTTCTTCTTTTACTTAACTGAAGAATTCCATTAGATCAAAAGCTAGTTAAGGAAAATAGAGCCCCATGTGGTCCTGTGTGGTTACTTAGGCAAGTGCTATTTTTAGGAATCCCAATTGAGTAAGCCGTGGCTCTCGCTGCTGTTAAAAATCTATGGAATCAAAATTAAAACTTCTACCTTCATGTCAGCTGCATGTAGGCCACTTGGCTCCAGCCAGCTGGGTTGTTTTTTTTTTCTCCTCACTTGTGCCTCCTCCAGCTCATTCCCTGCCTCACGGGGATTTTTGCCTTCCCAAGTGAGAGTTAATCAGTTCCTTGGGCATGGGAGATTTGGAATAAAGCAGGTAGGAAGTAATGAGTTGTTCCCATTCTGCACCTCTGGGGATCATTATCAGAGCTGTTAATGAGCTCCTGCCCTCGGGTTCTAGGGTTCAGCCTAACTTTGCTCAATTGCTTCTCCTTGCTTTGGCTTCTGTGGCCCAGTTTCATTGATCTGCAGAAGATGCTCCTTGCCTGCTTCTCCCCCTACCAAGAGCAGGGAGCCCAGATTTGCAAAATGTGACTTGTTTTCAGTTCTTACTCCTTGGTGCTGCTGAAGAAAACTTCTTGCTCTCGAAGGTTTGCGTGCAGCCCTGCTTGACCTGCCTTATAGGAGCAATTGCTGGGGGGACAAGGATAGAAGTTAAGACGGTCTGGTCTTGAATTAAAATAAAAGAATTCAGTTCCTTTTCTGGAACCAGTCACCTGACGGTGACCAGATTCCTCTCCACAACTTCATGCCCAGGCTTGCAGTATGTAGAGATTTTGTAGGTTATTTTTGTCCGTATTTTTCTCTGACTCTGAGCAGAACAGCAGCGGGGCGGTAAGGTGGAGGGCATGACAGGCAAAGGGGCTAAAGCCTGAAAAAGCTTTGGGAGTGTGGCTCCAGGGAAAGCCTGCTCAGCCTTTTTGAGCTGGCTGAAAAGGCTGGGGACTGCAAGTGGTACTTTGACTCATACTCTTTGTACAAATTTACTTCCTTTTTTCTTTTTTTTTCTTCCCAATTTTGAAAAAATATTATGAGGAAATCACTGTCGCAATTCTGAGTAGAAGAATAGATTTGTCAGAGCCTGGAGATTTAACCAAAGGGCTTGGTTCAGAGGTGGAGATGAACCGTATTTTGAGTCTGAAGACCCTGTGTTGGCTCGTGACTTTTTTCGCGTCGCCCAATCTCTGCTTGAGGAACCCTTTGTCTAAAAACAACAGCAAAAAAAAAACCCCAAAAAAGCTTCTCAAGTCTTGTGTCAGGGCTGAAATGTACCACATTAGTGGGCTGTGTGGAGGAGGCATAACAATATTCTGTGCAGCGTTTGAGGTCCTTTTAAAAGCAGAGCAAGTAACTGGTGATCTTTTAAACTCAGTTGGCATTAGCCACTTTCTAATGTCTTATGTCAGGGATGGGAAATTAGTCAGGAATGGTACTTCTCTGTGGTGTTGTAAATGCAGCTAGATGGGCAACGTTTTAGGAGTGTTTCTGTTTTTTTTTTTTATTTAGAGATTTGACTTAGGCCGGCAAAAGAGTGGTGTTACTCATACATATTGCATGTCCCCTTGGACTTTGAGAGCCCTAGCCAGAAGTGAGGTGTGGAGAAGCCATAGGTGAATGAAGCAGAGCCCTAAGACAATATTAGGAAAGTATTAGTCTCAGAGTAGCTGTGGATCAAAACATCCTTGGCTGTACTTAGAGTATGGCATGTGTGGTGCTACACTGCTGCACCCGTGGTAGCAGGGATGTCATTGTGTTCAACAGACAATTCTCAGGCATATTTAATAGATACGTAAGGATCTGTTGACTGAATGATTCCTCTTCCACATATGTCTGCAGTCAGCTTTTCTCTCCCCACCCACAGGTGCTATACCTGGGACAATCACTTCCATAGAGCAAGAAGGTCCTCAGAATATGACATCATTGCATGCAGAGGAGTTTTCTTGTGCCTATTGGAGATTATATTTGTGTCCATTCCGTGCTGGCAACCTGCAGCCTTTCCTAGGAGGTTGGCTTCCCACTGTTTTGCTTGGTGTCCTGTAATTCTTATTGCTGAGTTGTGATTTTGCTTGGAGCGATCCCATCTGTAAAACTGACGTACCTAAACTCAGCTTTCTGCTGAGTGTTTGTTCACAGTCCCTCCAAAAGGAGGATGTGGTTACTCTTCCTAGAATCGTTTTCTGTCTGGACAATTGGGAGGCTTCATGGCTTCCCATCACAGAGTGGAAACCCAAGTAAATGTCAAATTCTTTGAAAAATATGGAATAGATAATGCTTACCTGCCCATCATGTGGACTGGGGATCAGAAGCAGCATCAGTATGTGAACTGCTGCAAAGACCAACTGTACAAAGCTATAGGACTGGGAGACGTGATTTTTCATCGCAAAATACTGACTGCTTCCCTTGCGGAAAAGGAAATCAAGGTAATGTCTTTTCACTGCAGGGTCTCCTTGCTACAGCTTAACTAAAGAACAGGCCACTGCCAAGCCACAGAATAGGATTAGAGGGATGTAATGGCCTGTGGTGACAACTACTGAACTGACTAGTGAGATGTGACATCGAATAAACTGAACAAGCGTAACATTTCTCGCTTGTTTCCTTGAAACTGGAGAAGAAAATGTGTATTGTGATCTTTTCAGTCTGTCAAGCAAACCAGTCCTGTAAATGTGCTGCCCCCCAGCCCTACCTCGTACGCTTTCTCTGTGACACTGGGAGGAATGACTTTGCTAGCCAGCCTGCAAGTCAGCTGCCTCTGTCGTGTATATACATATACTTAATTATTCTTCAATAACCCAAAACTATATTTTGTATGTTGGCCTTGGATGTGCTTTTCACCTTAAAGTCCTGTTGGGATATAGGATGGTCTAGGTGTCACCTGTTAGGGTATCTTTACTTTTATGAAAGATCCTATTTGCAAGGTAGATGTTTTGCAAGAGACAAGTGAGAACTGTATTTTCAGAGCAGACAGTTCCCAATGGTGTTTTTAATTGTTTTCTTCTGGCAGAAGTTTTTGTGTTCTTGGGATTTTTTTTTTTAGGTTTGTGGTTGTTGTGGGGTTGTATTTGTGTGGTTTGTTTTGGTTTTTTTTTTTCTTTTTTTGTGAAGTGTTGCCACCTTCAAAGCAGAATAGAAAAGGGGACTCCCCAGCCCTGGAGTCCTCAACACAGAAAAGACATGGACCTGTTGGAATGGGTGCAGTGGAGGTCCATGAAGATGCTCAGAGGGCTGGAGCCCCTCTGCTGTGAGGACAGGCTGAGAGAGCTGGGGCTGTTCAGCCTGGAGAAGAGAAGGCTCCGGGGAGACCTTAGAGCAGCCTTCCAGGATCTGAAGGGGCTACAGGAGAGATGGGGAGGGACTCTTGGTCAGGGAGTGGAACCATGGATGAGGGGTAATGGTTTTTAATTGGAAAAGTGGAGATTTAAATTAGATATTAGGAAGAAATTCCTTGCTGTGAGGGTGGTGAGACCCTGGAGAGGTTGCCCAGAGAAGCTGCAGCTGCCCCATCCCTAGAGGAGGTTCAAGGCCAGGCTGGATGGGGCTTTGGGCATTGTGGTGTGGTGGGAGGTGTCCCTGCTCAGGGCAGGGGGGTTGGAACTGGATGATCTTTTTGGTCCTTTCTGACTCTAACCATTCTATGATTCTGTGGATGCAGATGCCCAAGAGCAGTGGTGTTCATTCAGCATCATACTTGACTTCAGCTGAAGTGAGTGGAGAAGGCTAGTCCCCAAAGGAGCTGCCTTTAAATGGCTTGTAGTTTGGCTCTTCTCACTTTGCTGTGGTCCCATGTTTCCCCTCTCGGGGAAGGGAGTGACTGTGATGCTTTTGAGAGTTGGGGGGGGTGAAAAGGAGTACAGGAGGAGGGTGCTGGATGGAGCTGGCAAAGAGCCCTTCAGCAGCAGGGTTTAGCTCCTGCGTAACCATCTATTGGGTGAAGCACCTGCAGCTCTTATTCCTCAACAGAGGAAATGGTGAATATTAAGCAGAGAAGAATTACAGTGCTAAAAAAGTGGCAGCTTTGCTTTGTTTCCTCTATTAGCTGCGCCGTGCGGAGGGAAGGGCTGACTCACGCTGACCTGTGTCACAGGCTGCTTTGGGTAGAGCAGTTGGAAAACTGTGTCACTTCAGCCCAAGAGAGCTGTCAGGACAGAATTGTGGTAATATATTAAAATTACATCAAAGGCTCTGGGAGATTTTAATGAGATCAGCCCCATATTTATTTTCATGGTTAGTAGCAGAAATAACTCAGTAATGTCATGGAAATATTCTGGAATGAGGAGAAGTAACAGCCCAGACTGTATCTAAGCTGGTCAAAAGCTTTGTTAACTCCAGGCAGGCTGCTTCGATTTAGGGTATGGAGAGCTGGCAGATAGAGGGTTTAGGCAGGGCAGAGACCTGGTGAAGGTCCCAAAATGTGACAATCGGGTTGAGCGTGACAGAGTGCTCCTTTCCTTAGCTCTTTGCGTCAGCAGCACAGCCAAGTTGACATGGCTGTGGGCTGTACCTGCTGACTCCCCGTTACTCTGGACAGTCAATGAAAATGGGCTGGAGCTGCTCCTGAGGGTGGTCGGGCCCTGGGTCTCTTCCTCAGGCTGTTGTGGTGATGGTGGGCTGCCCCATCTCCCCTTGGCAGTACCCCACTGCTCCCCAGGGCAGGTCCCCACTCAGGTTTTTTTCTTCGTGGGTAGCTTTGTTCTGCAGTGGGGTAGCTCTGCCCGTCATTTCAAGCCTTAAAATGTTTAAGGTGTGCCCCATACTGCAGGGGAATGGGTGCTTTCGTTGTAGCACCCAGAGGGTGTCGGGGACCAGCGTCAGCTCACCATCCTCTCCCATCTTCCTCCTTCCCCCTGAGCTCCTTCCAGCTGTCAGCAAAGCTCGGTCTCTTCATACCCAGGAGGCTGTGGCGTGTTCAGGGTGCTGCAGGAGGTCTAAGCTGAGCTGTAGGTATCCGTGGCAGCAAACCGTTGGTAACCACTCATTCTATGATTCTATTAAATTAGAAGAGGGGAGATTTAGATGGGTTGTTAGGAAGAAATTTTTTCCTGTGAGGGTGGTGAGGAACTGGAACAGGTTGCCCAGAGAAGCTGTGGCTGCCCCATCCCTGGTCCAGGACGAGGCTGGATGGGGCTTGGAGCAACCTGGTGTGGTGGGAGGTGTCCCTGCCCAGGGCAGGGGGGTTGGAACTAGATGGTCTTTAAGGTCCCTTCCACCTCTAACCATTCTATGATTATGATTGTTAGGCTGGAGCAATGTAGACTATTTTGTTCCTATTGTTCCTACTGTTCCTATTTGGAAGCAAGATGATGGATGTGAGAGAGACGTTTCAAAGAGGGAACCAGTTCTCCTTTCCAGGTGACAAAGCCAGGAAGTCTTCAGTAAGCTTATTCCTTGAAAAGATTTTTAAGATCTTGATGAGAGGGGAGAAGAAGTTCAGTACTTTCTCTAGCATCATATTATTTCCATTCTACTGATTTTTTAGACTTGAACCTCCAGAGTACTTGGAAAAACTAAAACTCTTTTGTGTACTTATCAATAGCTAACAACATTCTCAAAAAACGTACTTGATTTTCCTGCCTCAATTTCAAATGGTACCCCCTGGTCTTCAGCCACGTAGCATCTGCCACACTGACATTGTTTGTGTTGAATAGGTGAATTCTAAAAACCCTGCGAAGAAATCCTGTTGCTCTTAAAGGAGCTGATCGTGGAAGAATGCTGTTCTTTCATTGGGAAATGGCTTGGGAAATTAAGTTAACCAGATATTAAAAATTGGTATTGCCCCACAACTGAAATTGGCAAACAGTCAGGAATATTTTAGGCTTGTGAAGGTGGCATCTGTAAAAGTCTTCAATTTTAAAAATTACGTCTCCCTCAATTGATTAACTTCTGGTAAAACTACCTAGACTTAGATAAAACCTGGGATCAAAGCTTTTTGACCTGTGACCGTCTTGCAGCGTGTGTGGATGAGACCACTCAGTGCCCCTGGAGCTGCGTTTCAGTCCTGTGTCTCTGAACTGCTCTGTGGTCCTGGACTCCCAATCATCCCGCCACCAAACTCTATTGCAGGGTTTGACTTCCTTAAGAGGAATCCTGGGTATGTGAGAGATGAGGGTGCAGCCCTGGCTCCTCTTAGCACAGCCAGAGCGTGTTCTGAGAATCAGGCCCTGGGAGGGGTGGGATGGAGATGTCCTTGTCTTGCAGTGTAACCTCGATTGCCTCTTCCTTAAGCTGATGAGAGAAGGGTTGTAACTAGAGGTTTGGGCATGTCTAAGGTCTCAGTGGACTTAATCTTGTGTGCCTGATGTTGGTACTTTCCTTCTTTTGTGCATGTGGCATGTTTGGAAGTCATGAGAGTATTGCCAGATCTCTTCCTCATACAAGAAGTGAGGTCTGGTGTTACCGCTGCTGTTTTGGTGGCTAACGTTCTACTCTGGGTTATAATTTGCTGCATCTTACTCAGCTACAGCTCTGCATTGCCCTGTGGAGTGCCTGTGATATCTGTCTGCTACCTAAGGTAAAGCACTGATGTTGGCCTAAAAAGATTAAACTATAGGTACCCTGCCAGAGAATGAGTACGGATGGGGAGGGGAGAAAGCTCTCTGAAATGTTATTTGGCTCCAAATCCACAGAATCTTTAGGCACCTGATTCTCATGGACTTTGAAGGGAGCAGTGCGTCCTCAAGTGGGTTTGCTACCAAGATGTTTTTTGGGGCAGTTAGTCCAGGTCCCGGTCTTGTATGTAGTCAGGGAAGAGAATTCCTTCTGAGAACTGGATTGTCCTTACTTTGTCCTCTTCAAATGATAATGCTGGTAGGCATCGTAGTCTGACCCTGAAATGTTACTTCCATCTGCCTTATGTCAGAGAGGAGGTGCTTTGCAATTTCCAAAATGCTTTAATTGCTTTTTATATTGTCCTTTTGTGTCTTAAATTGAACATTTAAATGTGCCACTACCAAAGACTTGAGTCTCCAGGCTCTTTAAAAGTACAGCATGAAGGTTTTCTTCATGCTGAAAATGCAGTGTTACACTTTGATAGAGGATAAGAAAATGTGATTGCCTGAGATGAGCAGTTGCTTTGTTGTGCATGACAGAGCAAATCAATTTTCCTCCCATTGCTTTTCTCTTGGGAGATAAGATGCCATAGCAGTCAGTGCCCTGTACTGTGAAGGATCAGGGTTAGACAAATAGTGCACTGAGGTTAGTGGGGTTTTTTTTTCCTTCTCTCTTCCCCCACCCTTCACTAATGACTTAAATAATTGTGCTTTCTGAATTCTATGCTAGGAATTTTAGTGTCCTAAAAATATGCTTTGAGCTTAGTGCTTCGTTAAAAGACTTCTAGTGGCTTTTCATATTCCCATCATCTTGGAATAAAATTCACTTATTTTGATTTTTGCAAGCGAATAAGAAATGTGGCTGTTGTAAAAGATTTAAGGTGCTTGTGGAGAAGGTTTGGCTCAGCTGTGTGTGTTCTGATCATAAAGAATCTCTTTAGGATAACACAAGTCTTTCTCTTGTTTGCTAACATTACCAGTGCAGTGTTATACTGTTAGATGAATTATTCAAAGTGTTGCGGTGAACTGGCAGACGTACTATCCCTGGAGGAGAGGGAAATGAGACAGAAATCATTTTAATCTGTCAAATTTTGTGTTGTAGAAAGAGTAATGCAATCTAACAAGAGTTGATGTGAATTGTAAAGAGAGGTAATAGAGTATGGAAGCAATTGGGGCATATTTAAGGAACCACGAGATGTACAGAGCTTTATGAATGTGTAGGATGATGGAGACCAAGATTTTTGGCAAGTGACATTTTTTGTTTGTCTCTGGTAGTCCAACATGCCAATAAAAATGTACCAGGTTTTCAGGAAGTGTTGAGTGCTCAGGACTTGGGAGTTTGAACAACCAGGATAGAATCTGAAAAATAGGAGCCACAGTATGAGAAGGGACTTACTTGAAATCTGAGAAACTATCTTGGCCAGTGGCACAGCTACCTGCCTGTGTAACTGGTTCCTGGAGTTTTTTTTGGGTGTTGTGGGTTTGTTTTGTTTTTCGTGTGTTTTTTTTTATTTTTATTTTTTACTACAGGTGCTCAAAAAAGATGGAATAAGAAATCCTCCTCTCAATCAACTTTCTGCTTTACCAGTCATGGGCAACAGTTTGCAGCACAAAGTTACAGTGTCCTGGAGTTCTCAGAGGGGGGAAAAAAACCCCAAAACCGAACAATCAAGAATATTATTGCATAAAACTTTGGGTTATGAGAAGGTAGGATCTAAAAGCAGAAAGCAGACAGTCTGAGTAACTGTCACACAGCTATTCATAAAAGCTCTTAATTAACAGTAGCTTCTGTAGATGGCCAGAATGCCACTGTTTATGCCTCCAGATGTCTGATTTGTACCAGTGAAATCACAACAAAGCGTGTCACAGATGTTGGTGCCTCAAAGTAACGCATCGAAGGCATTGCCTTGGATTCCTCTAGAAGACATTTTGTGCAACACAGGTTGTTTTATGAAATAGAAATTGGTGCACAGGAAATGATGGGCAAAGGCTTCTTTTTTTGATGTCTGGCAGTCAGTCTTGGCTTTGTTATGTTTGTAGCCAGGTCTCCAGCTGAGGGCAGACCCCGTTAGTGAGCTGGAAGGACAAAATAGAACTTGTGGTTAAGCTGCATTTAACCCGTGTTGACTTTCAGGTCCTGGTGGGCTGCAGGATGTTGTTGGTTATTAGATGAAGCAGAATTTCCTAGAAGGCTGGAAGATTCTGTGTCGGCTTCACCTTGAACAATGCATGCTTAGCACAAGTTAAAACCAGCTGGACTTTGGGACTGGAATCTGGTGTGTGATTTGATAGTGATGCTGTGTGTTGTGATCTAATCAGACCTACAGGAAAGGGGCAAAATGAATCCCGCAGGAGTGAATTTGAATTGTCTTAAAAGTAATCTGTGTCTTGAAGACTGTCTTGTTGGTCTTTAGATGGTAAACTTGTATTGAGAGCATCTCAGCTTGTAGTCACTCAATTTTCTTCCTGGACTGAAGGAGAGGGGAAGATACCACCTGGTTTTCTTGGTGCATCATGTTTCATATAGTCTTTGTTCGGATGAAAATGAAAACATGCCTAAACATGAGCTGGAAAGATGTTAAAGAACGTGAGCTCTATTTAGACAGTCTCCGCTTACCTTTACTAAATTGAAAACTTGAGACGTCAGTTAAGTGCCATGGCTCAACATAAAGCCTACTTAGAGCTTCTGCTTTTCCAGATAATTGCCAAATATCTGTTTTGACACATCTGAAGCCAGCATAACTGTTGAAATGGGCTGTGGACTCACTAGACATGAGTAGAAGACAATGTGTGTGTGTTGTCTGTGTTAGGCTGGTGGTCTTCTGGCCTGCTTTGGTGGTGCTTGGTCCTACTAATCCAGTTGGAAGACCCCTGGTGAGAAGAGATCCTAGTGTGCCTCCCAGTACTCTATCTGTTCAGTTAGCTTATCAAAGTAATTTTTTAATGCCACGGTCACTGGAGGGGAACCAACACCCCATGAAGATAAAACCTGCTCTCCATCTGTTTTACGTGTAGTCATTAATTAGAAACTGATGAAAGAAGCAGACTTTGGTTCAAGGCTGATGGATTCTTTTTTTGTAATTCAAGCATCCTGAATGCAGAGATGCTGCTGCTGTAGAGCCAGGTAGAGCACACAGCTGAAACCAAGATAGCTGGCTTTGCTTACACAGTGATGGAGAAGTTATAGAAATTATTTAGATGCTGTGCTTCTGGTTGCTTGCGAACAGAGGCTCTTGCAGGGATTTTGAGAGTTCAGTCTCGATGTGTTTGCGTGCCTTAATCCTCCAAATGGCTGGCATAGTAACTGCGTGCTTAGAGCCTTGGGGTTTCAAAGTGACCTCTACAATTTGTTATAAATAATTTTTTCTAAATCAAAATAATTTTGAATCCTGAGAGTTGGGGAGGAGATTTGGTGCAGTTGGTTTGGTTTGTGACTTACTGAGCTATGCTGGTAAGACATCTACTAAGCCTTTCTGGTGTGAAAGGAAGAAAATGAGTAGGTGTCTGTCTCCTGGTATGCCTGCGCTAGGAAGAGGAGACAGTCTTTGTGTTGAAGGCCTACCTTGTGTGTCTCCACAGGCCAGTCATGGTGGAGATAACTCTATCACATGCTCTCTAATTACAGTGATGCATTCAATATCTTCCATCCCTTCGTAGCCACATAGAAGGGGAATGTCAACAGTCTCTCTGAAGGATAAAGGAAACTCAGGGTTGGTAGTCAGAGAAGGTGTGATATTCCTCTGGTGCATCTCCTTTCAGCCCTGACTTTTCTCTTACTGTCTTGTCTTCTATCCCTGCACTCTTGGATTTAGTTGATGAAACAAATTTGCAGTGGAATAAGGCAGAAGTGTGTCATTCCCTTCTGTGTCCCCATTGATGCCACTGAACTTGTGAGCTCTGGTCCCTCCCTGCAGTCTCTCTGGTCTGCAGAGACCTTTTTCTGTTTCTTTGGGTATTGACCAGAGTGGGGCCTCTGGACTTTGGAGTTCAATCAGTCAGAACACGTACTTCGTGTGTCAGAATTCTCCTGGAGAAGCTAGATTGGGAGAGATCAGGCGATATCCTATGAGGATGCAAACACAATCTGGTTTGATAAACCATTATCTGAAATAAACAGAACCTGTTATCCTGGGGAACCTGGTGGTTTTTGCAGGCTAGAGAATGGGTGCAGCTACTAAAAATGTGGGTTTTAAAGATAAATAACTAGGCTTGATACTTGCAGAGGTTGTGTACTGGTTCTATTTAAGTTTCTTCAGAAAGATATTCTCATCCTTTTTCCAGTTCTGGTGCCTATGGTACTTTATAGCAATTTCTGACTTTAAATTCTTTGTGTCTGTGAAAACCACAAAAGCAAAGGCAGGAGTTGTCTGGTTTCTTTAAACTGATGACAGTCTTCCAACAACAAAACCGTTGTTCTGAGCAACTGTGGTCTTGCTGGTGCTTCTTCACCACAGTAGAAGCAGATCTCCCACCCTGTTGCTGCAGCATGCTGCCTGCACAGCGCTCACAGCCCTTGGTATAGCCCTGCATGATGCTGGCTTCACTGGGACACTGTGACCTCCACCTGCAGGGTGACACATGGATCATCACACGGGGAAAAGCATTTTAATGTGGTCAGATACATTTTTTGAGAGAGCTGGGGGTCCAGTTGTGCAGAGCTCCATGGAGCTGCCTAGGGTTGCCAAAGGGGGGGGTGTTTGTGGTTTGTTGTGACTTCGCAAACCACAAATGGCACAGTTTTCAGAAGATCGATGCAAATGCGTAAGAAAGGTTTATGCGTTGCTGGGCTGTTATTTTCTGCATAGTTTAAATGTCTGGACAGGCTGGTGTGGATTCTAATGCCAAATTGAACGCGGCGTTTAACTTAAGAGATCTAATCACCTCCCTCTCACAGTTCTGTCAAACCCTGTCAGAAGTTGAGTGCAGTCGGTCCAGTTGGTGGGTAATTCATTCTAGAAGAGTTTGAGTCAGATGATGGAAGTTCCTCAAGGTGTCTGAAAATGTCTGCTTATGTTGCCTCTAATTTTTTTTAAGCAGCATTAAGAGGCTCTTGAAATAAGGTTCTCATCTAATTCTCTTCCCCCCCTCTCTCTAAGAGTAGATAAGGGAGCACAAAACTGTCACAGTATCTCCAACTTTATCTAGCTGTAGTGATACTTTTAAAGGCACACCTTAGACTTTTGTTTATTCTTAATGGCCGTTCAAGCTGTCTTTTGCAAGGGCTGCCAGTGTCCAGTGTGGTACCTGATGCTCCCAGTCACCTGTGTCTGCCCTTTGCTGTTCCTCTGAGTGCAGAGAAGTGGTCTGTGGGAACCATGGCCTGCAGAAGCACTTGCTGGCTCAGGCAGAAATCCAGCTCATTCGTTGTCCTTCAAGATATACTTCCATAAAGGTACTTTGCTGGGTAAGCAAAACACTTTTCTGAATAGGCACGTATCCAGTAAGCACCCAAAGCCACAATGCAAAGGCTGCTGTGCTGTGGCAAACAGTCCTGGAGGTCAAGGATGTCCTTCAAGTGGATGTGTTTGCAGCTCTGAGCCTGCAGATTCAGCAGTTGCAGTGAGTTGAGGTGGGTGCTGTAATACAGCAGGAAAATTAAGCACAAACCCCAAACAAGTCTTTTCTTGGGCTAGTGTAGAAGAACAATGTGAATTAAGGTGAAATGAGAGTAGCTACCTCTTTCCTCTCCTTTATTTTAGTCTGTACTGTTATTTTATATGTGTGGCTTGAGTAGTGCAGAGGACTATCAAGAGTTAGAGAATTTGTGCACCAGTGGTTCCTCTTTGTGTTGCTGAGAAGGAACCAAGTCCTTCTAAGGCTGATGGGCCACGTAGCAACACTGTGAGGAGAGTGTCCTCTTCTAATTTCATGCTGGTGGCTAGCATAAGTTCAGTTGACCTTCCAGGGTGGATGGGAGATGTCATCTTGTTTATCATTTTGCATCTTTGAGTTTAGAACCCTGTGGGAACTGGGGGTTGTTACAGCGGAGAAAGACTAGTGGGAAGCTTCATTTGATGCTGTTGATGTCACTTAGAGGGCAGGGTCTGTTGCTTGGCAGGAAGCGTGTGTTTGACCTTTCAAAAAGCTATGGGCTTCGTGCTGGTGGTCATTAATTCCATTCCTTTTAAGGCAGTGGTGAGATTATCTTGATGTCTGAACCTTCCTTGGCTCCTGCCGGATAGCACTGACCTGGGTGTAGTCTGGAGCCCATTCTATCTTCTTCTGGCAGTCCATGGAGATCCGGTGTCCGTTCTTGTATTGTTTGTTCTTGTCAGCTGTCTCTGTACTTGTCAGTTTGTGTTGACACACCTTTCCTCTTCTCTATGGAGAGATCTAAGCAGCTCTGGCCTTGTGTGCCTTCATTCTTCTCTTTGGTGATCCCCAGAGGCTAGTGTTGAGTAACCATTCTGCCCTGAGACTGCCCGTCGCCTTTGCTGTGGTACCGGTGTACCTGGAATTGAAAGAGGTGCATAAACTAAATATCTCATTGAACTGTTCCCTCTCCTCTGTTCTGAACAATTGTGCTCTAAAATTCATTCCACTTAAGCACTGTTGAAAGCTGCTTCTGTGTTGGATGTGTTGTGTTCCTTGGTTTACTTGGCTAGCTGGCCATCTAGGGATGCTTCACTGAGTGACCCTATGGAGTGAGCTTCTCCTGTCCCGTATTGGAATGAGTCTTGCTTGGAAACACCAAGCAAATTGTGCATGTAGAGAAGATGGAAGTTGGTTTAAAGCCTATTGTCATGGATAACCGTTTTATCTTTCCCCAGAGCCATTGTCATTCAAGTGTCCCTTTCCCAGCAGCCATCCCTGCACAGCTCTGACATTGTCCCTTGTTCTCCCAGCTTGTGGGTCTGGTCCAAATGGCAGGAGTCAAGCCTCAGGGTTTTGGTTGGCAGAAGTGCCAAAAACTGGCACTTGGGCAAGCATGTTATGTTCTAACTACATGTCACAGAGTCACAGAATTGTCACAGTTGGAAAGAGCCTCTGAGATCACCAAGTCCAACCATACACAAAACCACAACCCACACCCTGACATCTCGGTCACTAGAGCATGCCCTGAAGTGCCACATCTACACGTTTCTTAAACACCTCCAGGGATGGTGACTCCACCACCTCCCCAGGCAGGCCCTTCCAGTGCCCGACCACTCTTTTTGTAAAGTATTTCTTCTTAATACCCAGTCTAAACCTCCCCTGCTGCAACTTCAGGCCCTTTCCATCAGTCAGTTGCACCATGGTCAACTGGACCACGTCCACTGACATGGCTGTGGTACTGCAGTGTCTGCTGCTGCTCTGGGGATCTCCTTCTGGGTTTTTTTCCTATTTGCAAGACTGTCTCTTGGTATTTGGAACTTTTCCAGAGCTTTAGGTTATTGTGTTCTGTGTATAATTACACGATAACGTTATCAGTTGACACTGCTTCCTTAGACACTGACCTCTGCAGGGTCTAAGTGAGGGTGAAAGTGCATTTTGCATCTTTGCATCCTGTACAGCGCAAGTAGTTTTTGATATGACTTAAGCAACTGAGTGGCAGAGTGAAGGCTTAACATACAGCTTGCCTCTTTCGCAGCAAGTGATGGATGTGAGAAGCGTTTAGAAATGATTTTGAACTTGAGTGAGAAGCTGCTGATATGGAAAAAGGCGCTTGTCCCTCTGTAATGGCAGATACTTGGAATCCTGTTCCTTTGGGGCAGCCATTCTCTGCCTGGTCACTGCTAAAAAATCTTCGGTGGCTATAAAATGGTGTAATGTTGTAGGTGCCTTACCTAAAGGTAGGAAGAAGCATGCCTATTAAATCTTTACCGTGCTACAAAGCAAGCATCTTGGCAATCTGCTTTGCAAGTGCTGACCCTACTGACTGTAGTGTCCTTATTTTGCAAGTTCAACGCTGATAACGTAGATGCTGACTCTGAGTTCCACAGAGATGACTCAGGCATGATTTCTATAAATCATCAGATAAAATTGATATAGTGGCTATAAATAAACACGAATATATTCCACTTAAAACAGAGGAATTCAGGGTTTGAATGCAATTGCTTCTCTTGGAACTTTGCCAATGTCCTAGGTAAGCCCAATTAGATCAATAATAAATATTGCAGGTTTAAAGTGACCTTTAATCCTGCCTACAGGATGGAATATTGAGGGAGGGGGAAAAAAATGTAAAAATCAAGTTGCAGGAACTTAGGTACTGCTTGGGAGACATCTACTTCTTGGGTATGTGGCAAATTACGATGAGAATCTACAGCTTCTGTGCTCTAAACTGCATGCGCTGATTCAGTGGAGAAGACATGCACTGAATTCAGGGCAGAGTAGGACAGGACCATCATATGCTCAAAGGATTTAATGGAATTGCATGTGCAAATAATCAGCCCATCCATGGAAATCGTGGGGCTTAATTCTGTCCCCAGACTTGCACAGGCAGTCCTATAGGAATGAAGAAGTTGCTCTTACTCTGCAGACTTCTTCGTGGTCTTCAAATAAAGGTATCTGAAGTATCCTTCTGCTCTAGGTTTTGGAGTCAGACAACGCCCTTTTCATCCTAAAAATAATGCAAAGAGTAAGAAGTGACTACAAGGGCACTAAAAAGCACAGTAGTCTTAAACTGATGACTTATGCATAATATCTATGATGTTAACGAATGAGTTTATGTAATAATTACCCTAGAGCTTAGAATGGAAAAGGTCTGGCAGTCAATTCTGCAGGCTAAGGGTGCATCTCCTTAACTTACAGAATGACTATTGATAAGGGATAAGCAGGGAAAAACTGAACCTTAACTATTTATTCCTTCTTTTTATCCTGTAAGATGTCTTTGTGGCTTTGCCCTGGCTTTGTTGCACAGTAAAACACTGCCTGCAAACTGGTACTGAGTATGAAGGTGTGGAGAGGGTGCAACCTTGTGTACTTCACTTGGTAGGATGTTCTTCAAATGATTTAACAGCTTGTCTCCAGCAGTTCTTCCAATTTGCTCTGATGCTCCAATGGGAAGGTCAGTACTGAGGAGGTGAAAAGTGCTGCAGAACATATTAAGACTTACATCTATTTGCAATGCTTTGTAATTAGGGAAATTTCTCTCTGCTTCAGCTTTTCTGCTCTTTCAACCACTTGGAGGGAGTTATGTCGGTCATGCACATGTGTTCATGTTTAAGACTGGGCTGAGGTCATGATCACGGTCATATTCTGTTGGGGCAACTTGCAAATTAACCCTGCTTTGATATCCCACATCAAATAAGAAAACGTATTTCATGCCTTTCTGGACACAAGTACAGCAAATCTCCTCATGTTCTTTTCCATCAGGGCTGAAAATCTGCTGTGACAGAAGCGTGTCCTGGAACAAGTAGTTGTATTTCTAGCAGCTTGGAGACTGGCTCTTTCGTCCTTTCTTGCTTAGGAGTGTGGAGATGGTCTGAATTTTTGTCTGACTTGACAATAAAATCAATACTGATCTTACTTTAAGATTGTCCACAGGAGAAAGGAGGTATTGAATCTCCACCTTGATGCTTCTGAACCGGTTTCACTTCCAGTGATCTAAATGCAATTGGTGTGGGAGCTGTGTCAGAATGCCAGGCGACATCCTCACTTGCTGAAAAGAGCTTGATAACTTTATGCTTGTGGAACTAATGTGCTCCTGAGAAATAAAACCACTTTTTTCATTGGTTAATGGGCAACAAGTTTGTGTGGATTTAAGCCTTACACAGAAGGGAAGGTAGGGATGCTCTTTTCATAGGCACGAGGTTCCACTTGCTCTTTTTCCCTTCACTCCCACAATTTCTCCTTTGGTAGAGAATTAGATCTGGTCACAGTCATAGCTGCTGTGCTAGGAGGCCCTTTAGTCAAAACTGACATAGCTGCAGGGACAACTCTGTTGTGATTGTCCAAGCTGATGCTGTTTTGATAGCCCAACTCACAGAACACGTTTACACGTGTGTGTTCTGACACGAAGCATCCCTCCTTCATGAAGCAGTGGTTATTGATTGAAAGAAAATGAAAAGTAAAGAAATCCTAAAGTTTTGGTGGAGATGTCAGAAGTGGTTATTCTTCCAAAAGTGGGGATTTATCAAAGCCACTCTGCCTGCACTGTGCTGAAGGATCTGTTTATAAACAGAAGTTGCTCCGTGAACATTCATGACTCACGTCTGGCCTGTTGTCTTTTTTGTATGTCCGAATGCAGCAGCTTGTTCTTGTGAATTCTTTGAATTTTGCACAGAGTCATGGTTGATATTATTTCCTGACTCTTTCTTCACCCACCGAACAGTTGGCATCAGCACTGAAGTACCGGTTGGACCCCATGGGAGCGCTGGAGCTTTCCAGCTTGGCAATGGTCAGTCACAAGCCAGCGGGGAAGTAGAGAAGACCTCTGGGAGTTGGTGCTAATAGAGCATTGTCCTGACCTTGTAAATCCAAATTTCAGAACAAATACCTCCAGTCAGCCTCATCGTTAATTGACACAATTGCTGTCGGTTTGATCTAACAGGAGTAATCATCTCCTGATGGGCTGGAACATCCCTGTTAACGTAACTGCTAATTGGTAGCTGGGTTAAGCAGAGCTCTACCGCGGGGATGTGCACTCCGTGAAGCGTGTCCTGACTCTGAGGGCAGTTTGTGCTTGACAGGAGTACAGGAATACTCTGCTGTTCCTGTCCGTGGGTTTGTGCTCCCCCTCTTGTCTTGGTGAAGTTGCTTAAAAGAGAAATTCAATGGGAGATGATCCTGATGCTGTGTCTCTCATTGTAGATTGTGCAATAACACAAAGACAGCAGATACGTGTCTCTGCACCCATTGCATTGAAACTGTTCTTTATAAACCAAATTATGTTCCAGTTCTGTGTGCTGAGCTTCCAGCAAGGCAGGCCACAGAGCTACTTGGCTGACTGGTCCCAGTGGCAGCCTGAGAGGAGCGGACTTCCCCAGCCTGCAGACAGCAGCTAAACGTGCTCTTCATGCCTGGGCAATGCAGTCCCTGATCTTGTCGCATCCATTAAGGACAAGTCTCAGGTAATTAAGCAGTGTTCTAGCTGGTTACTTGATAATTTTTTTTTTCTTTTTAAACCCAAGAGGCCACTAGAGCATGTTTTCCTTGCAGGACATTAACTGTACAATCTGCTTGTACCTGAGGTTTGCAAGAGAAACTGCTGAAAAATGTCTAGAGGTCTTTGTTGTGTGCCCGGTGCTGCTAGGACGGCCTTTCTGCCACTGAAAAATAGACTTCAACTGTCCTTTTAAAAACAATAAAAAATAATCTGCAGGTCTAAAACCAACTTGTCAGTTCTTCCTGGAAAGCTCAACATTTAGACCAAGCATCTGTTGTGCCTGACATGTGGTGATGTGTCCAGCCCAGGGCATCGTGGAGGGAGCAGCAGGTCTGATGTGACTTCTGCGTGGTGGCCATGGTGGCTCAGCTCACGGCTGCTGCTCGCCAGGCTCGGGTGGTGGCTGCTCTGAAGCTCCCCAACCTCCTGGTGAGAAACCTACCTGTGGGGTTATTATTAATTTATTATTATTCTGTAGTATTATTATTCTGTAGTATTATTATTCTGTAGTATTATTATTCTGTAGTATTATTATTCTGTAGTATTATTATTCTGTAGTATTATTATTCTGTAGTATTATTATTCTGTAGTATTATTATTCTGTAGTATTATTATTCTGTAGTATTATAATTTTATTTATTTATTTATTCTGATTTTCCTGGTTGGGCTGTCGCTGTCTTCCCGCTCACATGTTGTGTTGGGGAGCAAAATGTTCTATTATCCTGGGGAAAGGAAAGGGGAAGGGGCAGAACTGCAGCTGGCTTATCCAAAAAGCACCCGGAGTGTTTTAAGCTCTGCTCACCATTGCTCTATTTGCTATGCCTGGTTACGTTCCCACAGCTTAACCGGGACTGTAGAGCTTTTATTAGTAATTAGCTCGTTGTGGCTTTAGGGCTTTCAGACACGAGTAGTTGTTTTCATTGGGGGTATTAATTATGAATCACAAACCTGTAAACAGCTATAGCCAAGAATGTGCACGTTTGCAGATATGACTGTTTTGCTGTTCAGCCCTGGGTTAGCTCTGCACTGCCCTCATTGTTGTTGCAGAGAAGTGTATGGAAAACATGTTTTTAACCTCCTAGATGCTATTGAGTTCCTGCATAGCAGTCTGTAAAACTGTGGGAAAAACAGCCAGCTTGCTTACTTTCTAAGCAATCTGGTTTTAAATGTGATGGTTTGAATGAGTTGAAGCAAGGACTTTGAGAGGCTGCTTTTCAAAAGGCCCTGCTTTTAAGATCTTATAAATACTCTTAAAATTGTTTGACCTGACTCTTCGGGAGGAGGGGAGAGGGGGGGCAGAAGAAAGTGTTTACACAGGACAGTCCTACCAGCTCGGCGTCACTGGTGCTGGCTTTTTTCTAGTGCTGTCTTCCTGATTTTCTACAAGCAGCAATACCTGACCAGGAGAGCAAGTGAAATTGTCTTCCTATGAAAGTTGACAGCAAATCTTGCTTTTTATTCAGTGGACCTCAGATTTCCCTATTTAATGTGGTATGAGCTTGCTCACTGCTCAAAAAGAAAAGGTCCTTATATACCAGGGGTCTTCAAAAGCTCTTGACAGCCTTTTGAAGCTGTTGTGGTTGAGCAAGAGGATATTAGGGACTCTGGAGAGCTAGAGAGATGATGGGATATCTGAATTTTTGCTGTGCAAGTGGTCTCTGTCCATGCGGGATGAATATCTCTTCATCACTAGATTCATAGAATCAGAGTGGTTCGAGTTGGAAGGGACCTTAAAGACCATCCAGTTCCAACCCCCTGCCCTGGGCAGGGACACCTCCCACCACACCAGGTTGCTCCAAGCCCCATCCAGCCTGTGGGGCAGCCACAGCTTCTCTGGGCAACCTGTGCCAATGTCTCAGGACCCTCACAGGAAAAAATTTCTTCCTGGTATCTAATCTAAATCTCCCCTCTTTCAACTTAAAACTATTACCTTTTGTCCTATCACTACAGTCCCTGACATAAAGGCCCTCTCCATCTCCTGTAACCCCTTCAGATCCTGGAAGGCTGCTCTAAGGACTCCCCGGAGCCTTCTCTTCTCCAGGCTGAACAGCCCCAGCTCTCTCAGCCTGTCCTCACAGCAGAGGGGCTCCAGCCCTCAGAGCATCTTTGTGGCCCTTTGTTGGACCCATTCCAACAGGTCCATGTCCTTCTGGTGCTGAGGACTCCAGAGCTGGACACAGTGCTCCAGATGGGGTCTCACGAGTGCAGAGTAGAGGGGAGGAATCACCTCCCATTCTGATTCAGCATCAAAAAAGAGAGGAAATAAACCAACCAACCCCAAAAGAGGACAACTGCTTTTTGTAACTCTCTGGTCATGAATTATGAGAAAGCAAGAGCAATTATTTTAATGTGTGTGTTGTTGATGTCTGAAAAAAAAGAGCTGCTGTTTGGAGAAGCGTAGTACTATCCTTTGCTGGCTGTCCTTTCCTCGTGAGAAAAGTGGTATCTTCTTCTCTTAGACCCTGTTTTGTGTGTGGTCTGTGTAAAACTGTGCTAGACTTAGGTTTTAAGGAACACAAGAAGACTAATGAGTGATGCTAGGCTTGCTCTTCTTCCCAGCAGGTTCTCTCCTCCCTCTCTTCTTTGGATCGCTACTGAGAACTCTCCCAGTACCTGTTGAACAACGGAAAAAAACTACTCCAGCCTTGAGAAACTAATTTTGTAGAGTTAATGAAAACTGAATCATAAGTTGGCTTTTGAGAAGTAATTTTCTTGGGCAAATTCTTGAGGCACTATCATTATTGCTAATTTCCTTTCTTTAAATGTGTTTTGTAGTGGGATATAGAAGGAAACACCGAAGGTGTATGTTAGATAATTTGGGTTTTATTGCAAGGTCTTTGACTGCTTTAGATTTATGTAAAAGGACAGGGGAAAGTGTTTTTATCCAATCTTCTCTCCTCCCCTTCCAAGTTAAGAAACAGATGGTCTGACCCGTGTAAGGCTTTAAGTGTTGGAATTGGCATCAGTGTCTTCTTAAGGATTATTTTTGAAAAAACAAAACCCAGGAAGCGCAGTGTCTTTGCTCAGTGTGAAAGCTGGTCTGTACAAAAATAGCAGGCTCACAATATGTGACTGAGATGATTCCCCTGACCTAAATAAGGAAAGCCATTACCTGATGTTTGGAACGTGGCTTTGCTTCCAGCTCTTCCTCCT
Source organism: Pedionomus torquatus (assembly GCA_013398155.1). Classification (NCBI taxonomy): domain Eukaryota; kingdom Metazoa; phylum Chordata; class Aves; order Charadriiformes; family Pedionomidae; genus Pedionomus; species Pedionomus torquatus. The sequence continues at coordinate 42,454 of VZRU01001127.1, forward strand.
GCCGTCGGGCAGGACTCCTACCTGCCTTCCTGTCCCCCTGCTGAGCAGCACACCCTTCTCAGCGGCGTTGCAGCTTCAAATACTTCATAATCCAAGCACATCTAAATCCCAACTGTTGCTTGAATGACAGGGTGGGTGGTTGAAGTGGGACTAGTTTGCTAGTTGTGTGTGCAGCAGGGAGGAAAATGATGGAGAGTTGGTGGTGGTGGAGGACGGTATCTGCTCATCTAGGTGTAGATGGCCAGCAGTGGTTTTAAGATAAGCCTAGATTTGTTTCCTTTATTTTTTTAAGCTGACATTTCCTGAAAATAAAGGTGAGTTTATTGCTCCTCTTGATTACAGGCAGTTAGATTAATAGTTTTTGCAATATGATGGAGCCTAAGCCCAGCAGAGAATAGATTTTTATGTTTTTCTGTAATGAGTGTATTGATTTCAGAGAGTGATATTGCTGATGAGGAAGAAATTATCAAAACTGAAGTCTGTTTAACACCTGGTAGCTTTTACTGGTGTTGTCTCTTCAGTTAATGAGATTTGGATCTTGGAATCAAATCAAACCTTCTCAGTACAGTAGCTAAGGAGTATTTGGGTGTATTACTTATGCATAACTATGGTGGTTAAGTAAAAGGATTCCCATGAAAATAGATCATAAAACAGTGTACTTTAATGAGAAAATGAAGATGTCAGCCCTGCTGAACAAACCCTGGTGGGATATCTTTGGAGTGGTCCTTGTTTGCATCTGTTGTTGTGCTTCTTGATGGTCTCTATGGTTGTGGTCATTGCCTTTACTAAAGGAAATTATTGTAAGTCTTGATTTTTGCTAAACTTTTAAAAGGTTGTTTAACCATTTCTGTCTGCATGGAGGTGTTTGACCTGTCTTGGCCAGTGGCTACCCTGCAAACTGGCTACGTTTTGAATGTATGTTTGCTCTTACTGCTAGCACTAAGCTACAGAAATAAACAGGACAAGTGTTGTGGGCCAAGTTATTATATTTGTAGCCAGACATCACCCTGGCCAGTGAACTGAGCTGCTGGGGACTGGAGGAGCATCCTCGGGAAGGCTTGCTCTGTACTCTTATGCCCAGGGAACATCCCTGCGGAGAGAAGAAGTTCTGGGTAGGGGGATCGTTGATCTCACCTCTTACAGCTATTTCTAGAGAAACCACTCAGCTCTGCGTAAGCTGAAGCTGTTGGCATAACTCTGCTCTGTTATTCTGGTTGAAAACTGCTTGTTAAATAAGGCTGTGATGGCAGTGCAGGTGGAGAGCAGGGGTGGTTTGCTCATTACTGTTGCCTTTCTAGAGAACATGAGAATTAAATAAGAATCCGCAATGGAAGCGGTAATAGCTGCTTCCTCTCCTTTCCAGTGCATCTCTGTAGCCTGCTGTAATCACCGTGCTCTGTTCTGGCTAAAGTCTGTCGTGTCACTTGTATCCTTGTCTGTGCATGCCGTCTGTGGACAATTATCTTCCCTGCAACTGCTTCATCTATTGGCATTTCATTAAACAAGAAATGGAAAAGTGTTTGTTTTGTTGCTGCCTCTTTAAAAAAAAAAAAAAAAAAAAAAAAAAAGAAAAAAAGAAAAGAAAAGAAAAAAAAAAGAGTATCTGGCATATCTCTGACCAAAGCCAAACAGTTGTTGAACAGGATGAAAACTGTTTGATCTTGCTTGTGTTACAGTGTTTGCTACCCTGAGCTGTTACGCTAAGAGCAAGGTTGGCTTTTGTTTCTGCATGGCAGGCCTACACAGGCAGGTATGTTGTGGATAAATAACATGCTAATTGCAACAGGGCTTGACCCTTGGGCAGAAGTGGAGCTGGCTGCCTGCTGTGCTCTGCCAGGTAAGAGTTTCCATCTAGGCAGTTACCGCAGAGGAGTTAATGAGCTGTGAACGCACACCTACCTTGCTTGGAGTTCATTGCTTGTGCCACCACAAGGCTGTTGGTGGAACACTCAAAGAATTATCAAATTGTCTGGGTTGGAAGGGACCTTTCAGATCATCTGGTCCGACCACCAACTGAACTCTGATAAAACCCATCACTACCCCATGTCTCTAAGCACGAGGTCAACCCGGCTTTTCAATCCCTCCAGGGATGGTGCCTCAACCCCTGCCCTGGGCAGCCCAGTCCAAGGCTGAAGAACCCTTTCCCTGTCAAAATTGTTCCTCATCTCCAACCTGAACCTCCCCTGGTGCAACTTGAGGCCATTTCCTCTTGTCCCATGGCCTGTGACTTGGGAGAAGAGACCGACCTCTGCCACTCAGTTTTCCACTTCCATGACTATCTCTATGGCTGTACTCATTGCAGGAAGCAAATGTTTGGTGTGACTTAAAGCCAGTCTTAATAATTATTGGCTTAGATGCGAGAAGCCCTTCTTAGCCCCTCTTTGTCAAACAAGCAAACTGTTTTACCTGAACTTCAGTCATGTTGTAAGTTGAATTCTGTTTTGTTCACCTTAGCATAGTACATCTTACTGAAACCAAAAATAACCTTTGTAAAGATGTTTGATGCGCATGTTTATCTGTTACTCCAGTCCTGGTGGTGGAAAGTGAGATTCTTGTAACTACCAGTTCCTGCCATTCTGCTTCCTGGCTGTGGAGAGACAGCCACAACCAGAATATATTGACTTTGAAACAAAGTTTTTAACAATTTAATGGGAGGTGTTTTCATCTAGAATTATCTAGGACTGTTACGATGTATGTGGTGTTCACGCACAATGATGTCTGGTTGTGTGTGCAAATTTTGAAAGCCTCCTTGTCCAGCTTTATAGACTCTGTTGCTGTGTGTTGTTTCATTGGGGAATGTGTATCTTTGCGGCTGTGGGGCTTTTGCATGGTTTTTTGCAAGTGGGTTAGTGATGGGAAGGGGCTCGTGGGGCTGAAGAATAGCTTTCCCAGGGCAGCTAGTGTGTTCTAATGAATCTTGGTCATGGGCTGTTCTTTAATCTCATCAGGCATAGCTAGCAGGTCTGGCTTGGCAAAATTAACTATTCTACCAAGGTTTTGAAGTCTCTAGTGTGTTTGGTTTTTTTGTTTTTCACTCCCTCTTTACTTACCCTGTTACACACATGAAATTCTTCCTCATGTTTTTATGGAACTTCTTACGTTTGAGTGTGTGCCCGTTCCTTCTTGTCCTGTCAAGGGGTACCACTGAGAAAAGACTGGCCCCGAATGAAAGGCTCACTGATCCTCTAGGAAATGCTCACAAGGAGATGGAGCTTTCTCTGTCTGTCTTGAATTAAGCATGTGACATTAACTTTGAAGGGGTGGCGAAAATGAGATGAAATTGAGCAGTCTGTCATTTTACAGCTGGTGTGAGCTTTTCATTGGGTCTCCTGGAGGTGGCCAGGGACGAACCATGACATTTTTCAGCAGGGCAGGCTCCGCTTTTTCGTCTGTTTTGATGGAGAAACGGCTCCCGTGTGCAAAGCATCTGCTGTGGAAGTTCATAAAGCTTCCTTGCTGGAAAAGAGCTAAGAGCCTCAATGTCTAATTAGTTGAAATGCCTTAATCCTCTTTCTGGACTGCCTGCAGATGTGCCTTCAAGCGAGGTACGTGTTCAGCTTCAGCTTGGAGCAACCAATGGGAAAAGCTAAGAAGAAATAGCGAGTGTGATAAATTGTCCTAACGTAGAGAAATTGAGTCCTTTCTAGCTCTTCCGTTCTTTCTAGACCTTCAGTTTGACCCTCCTGTGCTGTTTAAATTCTGGTGTGATCTTGCAGAATAATTAATGGATTTCTTCTGCTGAATCTACACAGCTTTGTAAGGGCTTGGGTTGGAGCTACTGCTGACTCGCCTCTGCCACCAAGGAGAGATCCTCACACCCCTCGATTTGTAGGGCACCGTAACAGCAGTTCAGATTTGGATGAGAAGCTGTGGTGCTACAACAGCTTCTACTTCATTTCCATAGGAGCTACTTTCTGATGCTAATTTCACGCTTGATAAATACAGTCCCTTGTTGCCTAGGCAACAAGTTACGGCACAAATGTTCATTACTGCACTAGTGGTTAATGAGTCTCTAGTGTTCTGAAAAAAATTACAGCCAGAATTAAGTGGGTTTATTCACTTTAATCTGAAGTCACACCCCCAGCCTCAGAGATCAAACACAAAGTGGTACCCGATTGCGATGGTGAAAGTCACCAGAACGTGCCGAAGCGTTTAGTACAGCAGTGTCGTGGTAAATACACCCACCCTTCTTGGTTGTTCTTTTAAAGGTCTGCTGGTTTGCGAGGGTGACTTGGTTGTGAACAGCAAAATATTTAACAGCTTACAATTGAGATATCTAGAAATGAAGAAACTTCTTATCAATATTGAGAATCTTTCTCAGCGTTGGCTGAGTGAGCCTGACAGTCTAAGCAATTTCAGAGTCAAATTCTTGTGTGCTGACAGAGCTTTGCATCCTGTAGTTCCCAAATTTATTGTAAAACAAATGAGGGCATATTTGATTTGATGTCTCGAGGCAATAGTAATATTTTCCGATATGGATATGTCAAGGCAGCTCTTGCTAGCGGCTGTTTTTACTACGAGTTCTCAGTTTCCTTTTTTTTTTTTTTTAAGGTCTCATTTGTAAAGATTTGTTCAACTTGATTCAGTTCACATGTAATTAAGGCAAGAATTCCTTGGTCTGTCGGTTGAGAGGGGGCTCTGCTTGTTGACCTTTTTTCTTTGGTGACTCAGCATGGAGAACTCAACACTTCCCTGCCGGGCAGGGACCATTGTTAGCTTCTATCCCATTATTATTTTTCATTTAAAAGCTAATTCACTCTTTTGCCTTCAATCCCCGTCATACGCATTATTCCAGCTGTTAAATAATATGAAAGTTTGTCTTTGGCAGGCTGCACATGTCATCTTGCCTTGGGAAATCAAAAGGGGAGATTACATAACAGCTGACAGTAAATTTGGCTCCAGAATGTCATTAAACTAATGAGTGTTGAGCTTTCTTTCCCAGTCACAATATTCTTGAGTTCAAAACTAAAACCTCTTTTTATGTGAAACCTAGAGTTTCACTTAGGTGAACAGCAGAATTTGGGGTGCTATTCTGATCCTACAGCATTAAAAAAGAGCTTACTCCATGGTTTAAATACTGGAAATACAATACAGATGTATGGAAATAGATCAGCCGAAGTCAATTTAGAATAATTGAATTTTTTGTCTGTCTCTAAAGTAACTGTTACAGTTCTCTAAACTTGACGCGGGTTGGTGTTCACTCTCTGGAGGAATCCCAGACGGCCTCTTTGAACGCGGGAGTGTGTTGTCTTCATTTGTAAAGAGCTTGAAAAAAAAATTAACCTTTTTAAGATTTGATTATTTTTTTTTAAAGCCAATTCCATTTGTTATAGTTGGAGGCTAAAGAATTCTAGGACTTAAAAAAAACCAAGAAAGGAAAAAAAAAAAANAAAAAGCAGTTGGCGTTTGGCTTTATTTATTACATGCTTTTAAAAACTCAAATCTTGGAATGAAACCCAGTTGCTGGTGTATGTGTTTTAATTTGAAACGCAAAGCTTTGGCCTAGAATTGCTAAATTTGCCCCCCCCTTTTTTTTTTAAATCATTGCAGCTCCTTAAGGACTTCAGTAAGACAAGGGGAGGGAAATGATCACTTTAGTTGAATAGCGTGGGTTTGTGTGAAGGAGTTTTACTGCCTCTTCCATTGATGTTTCTTGTAGAAATGCATTGGCGTGGGGAGGGTGCTGGAGCGGGGCTGTGGCTGCGATAGGCATTTCAGAATTAGAAGCTGTAAAAACTGCTGCAATATCAATCCAAGTCAGAGTATGTGTTGGTACACACACACACACAAAAATTTCTTATGGTATTACATTGGTTCTTCGCATCCTTGAAAACCTGTGTTGGGCAGGGGCTTGGGCTTCTGTTGTGTGAGGTTTTTTATTGTGTGGTTTGGGGTTTTGGGTTTTTTGATTGTTTGGTTTTTGTTTTTTATCCTCAATGGGAAAAAACAGGTTTCCCAATCAGGAGAATATGGTAGGATGTGTGGGTAGTGGGTATGGAGTGCTGTTCGGGTTGCTGTTTACTGGGGTGCACTTGATTACTCCTTCTTAATAAAAGAAACTCGTTCAACTCATAATTTGTGTTTCTTGTTGCCTGATAGAAGAAACAGAATATTAAATTCATTTAAGCACACTTCACTGTTGTGGGGTTTTTTTTATTTATTTTTTAATANGTGTCCCTGCCCAGGGCAGGGGTTGGAACTGGATGGTCTTTAAGGTCCCTTCCAACTCTAACTGTTCGGAGTCTGTGAGTCTCTGAAAATTGCTGCTCTGGTGCTTAAAATGAGCTTGTTCTGAAGCAAGCCACACGCATGATGTGAATAACGATGATGCTAATGCAAGTAGTCCACTAAGCTACCAGTTTGAGTAGTCTCCAATGTAGGTGATTTGGATCTTCAAGTCTGTGCATTTTTAACAACTCTTATATGCATAGAGTAACTTTCTTTGAAGTGGGGCTCTCATTACTTGGCTCAGACTTTAGACTTTTCTTGCACAGCAGGGAAGTCTGTTTTGCAAAACTAATCAGGATCCCAGGGCAGGTGAGATACATGTAAGCACCTAGCAGATATTTCAGTGGACTGGCTAATGTAGCCCAGAGATGGCAGATGATGGAAAGCACCGAATTAACAAAAAATGGCATCAAGAATAGCCAGATTTCTTAAAAACAAATAGGAATTTATATGGATTGGTTAATGTCATGAGCCTGATGTGGAAGTGGAGCCTACATGAGTCACAACCATTGGAAGCAGCAGTGTATTTCTCTTTCAGTTACAGGGCAATTTCCTTAAGAGCATGCCATTTTTCTTCCGAGGCCTGTGGTAAAATCGTCAGGGTTCCCGTGGCAGTACCTCCTTGTTGATCTAATGGTGCCTTCAAATCTGAATTGAGTCTCTTGCAGGAGAACCTGTCCATGTTCTCCATCAAAAAACTGTTGTTTTGCACAGGATCAAGGCAAGTGACTAATGTTCTCTCAAAATCTATTCAGAATCTGCTTAAAATTAAGAGCAAAATAAGCAGCACATGCTCCTCTTGGATAACTTGGTGCTTGGATAACCTGGTGCTTGCAATCTTGTGCTAGTGCTGTGAGCAGTACGGGCAGAGGGGGTCAGCCTTGGAACTGGAATTGCCACTGGCAATATATGTTCTGTTTACTTGGTGTTTAAACCCGTAGGCAAATTTGATGTATTAGTTCTGTTTTCTTCCTATGTATAGAGTGTTCTGCTCGGTATTCAAAGGCAAGAAGTGTATTAATGCTTTTATAAAATGCTTTGCTCTGGACATGGTGTTCAAGGTGCTGACCGGGTGTACAAAATGTTTTAAGTGTTCAGGCCCAGTGCCTCGTGGAAAGCTACTCCAAGCGTACTGAAGCAAGATGGTAACCTGTGATTAGGGAGGGGTGAGTAGTCGGCACTGGCACAAAGAAGGCTTAGGCAAGGGCTTCAGTTGCAGACCCTTCTCAAGGAGCGGAATTCCTCCATGGGACCCACCTCACCAAAGGGATGTCAGGTTTTCCTAGGAAAGTCTCTAAATTGCAGATATGCATTGGGGAATATCAGTAAGAGGAAGAACATACCAATCCCTTGGTGTTATCTCTTGACCCCTGCTGTGAAGGATGTGCTGGGCTTAGTAGACCTCTTTCGGTTTGACCTTGTGCAGCTGTTTTGTTGGGAAACTCCTACTGGAGTAATCCCATCTGGAGTACTGTGCCCAGTTATGGGTCTCCCAGTTCAAGAAGGGCAGGGAACTGCTGGAGAGGGTACAGCAGAGGGCTGCAAAGAGGATGAGGGGTCTAGAACATCTCTCTTACGGAGAAAGACTGAGGGGCTTGGGTCTTTTTAGTCTGGAGGAGACTGAGGAGTACACCTTGACAGAAGGGCTGGGGGCTGTTGCACAAAGCAGCAGCAGTGCGTTGGCCTTTCCCATGCTTATCAGACACTTGACGCTAAGTCACTGACACCTCTGTCCTTAAGTTGCCCCTTATGGTTATTTTCTCATCCCTCTCCTGTTCACTACACCTCATTTGCAGAGAGCTAACCCAGAAATAAGTGAATAGCTTACTCTGGGTTTAGTATCTTGAACTTGCTCATGGAGAGTGAGAATAGACAAAATGGGATCCTGCAGAAACAAGATGGGGCTCTGGCAAGACCCTCTCACCTCACCTTGTTATTTGGGAAACCGTGGCCTGAGTACCAACACTCACAGAATCACAGGTTGCTGTGGGGTTGGAAGGGACCTCTGGAGATCATCTAGTCCAACCCCCTGCCAAAGCAAGGCCACCCAGAGCAGGTCCCACAGGAACGTGTCCAGACAGGGTTTGAATGTCTCCAGGGATGGAGACTCCACCACCTCTCTGGGCAGCCTCTGCCAGGGCTCTGCCACCCTCACAGGGAAGAAGTTCCTCCTTGTGTTGAGATGGAACTTCTTATATTCATTCCCTCTTGTCCTGTCCCTGGGCACCACTTAAAAAAGACTGGCCCCATCCTCCTGACACCCACCCTTCAAGTATTTCTAGGTGTTGATCAGACACACACACACACAGAGTCTTCTCCAGACTAAAAAGACCCAAGTCCTTCAACCTTTCCTCCTAACAGATGTTCCAGGCCCCTCATCATCTTTGTAGCCCTCTTTGCCAGTTTCCTAATCTGATTCTTTGATGGTTGGTATCTCCTCTCCTCTCTCCTTACTTTACCTGTCATTGAAAATAAAGCTGCCTCCAGCCGTTTTCAGCTCGTTAATGAGGTCCAGCTGGCAGGGGACCTGGTGACTTGGGTAGAGGCAGCTTTGCTGCTGTTGCTGCAGTTGGAGTGGCCTTAACCCTGCACCAGGAGCTCTGGGTCTGCGTCTGAGCGACTCGGAGCACAAAGAGTCGCATCTCGTTGATGAGTGAGATAAAACCCTCTGCTGGTGTTAAACTGTTCCTGTTGCTCATTCTTCGTGAACTTCCGATGCCTTTAATTGTGTAACCTCTAGGAGAGCCGTGTCCTGTTGCAACTGTGACTTTTTTTTTTTTCCTTAAAAACAGTTGTATGGTTTGTTTGTTTTAAGATGGAAGTCTACATTTGCCTTCTGTCAGCAGGCAAGATTATATTATATTGTATCCTGTTCCTCTTTAAAAAGCGGTGAATCCTCAACTGATTCAAAGGGTTTTCCCCTTTCAAGTAGCGCTGTTCTGTCTCCAGAGCTTTACATGCCTGTTGCTAGGAAAGATGCCCCTTGCAACGCATATTTCTGATACTTGCCTGATTTAAGAACATGTACTTATCGTTCTCATGTGGGGACGAAGACTGTTTTTTAAGCCTGGTTAGGTATGACTGTAATTAACTCTGCATTCAGCTTGGGGTAACTGGGTTTGGGTTTGTTTTTTGTTTAACATGAGAACAGACTGAAATCACATTTCCCAACCTCACTGGAAAGGATTTTCAAAACCAAGATGAAGGGTCTGGCAATAATGAGAGAGGGGAGGATAGCAATTAGCAACAGCCCCCGGGGTTGCAGTGGCTTGTTTGGATCTGGATGAAGGGCTGAGTGTGAACTTGCAGTTCCCACCCGCTCTGTAGCTGACCTGCTCCTGAAGCACGAGTGGTCTTCTGTACCTCTGCGACCAGCTCCTCTGCCACCTTTGGCACCGCCACCGCTGGCACCACCGTTGCTAGCACCAGGTTAATAAACTTGGGTGACTCGATGAAGCTGGATCAAGTCAAAGACACGTCTTAATGTGTTTGCCCTGCTGCGCTGTTCCCAAGTCCCAGCGTGTGGAGCAGCCATCCCAGTCGGACCAGGGACCCAGCTCAAGTCCTGTTTCTAGTGGTACCAGAGAACAGAGCAGAGGTCTTGAGAATAAAAGGGCAGGGTGTGTGTATAGGTGTGTGTCCCCACTACACCTCTTTGCCAACAGGCACCTGTAGCTACAGACTTTCCTGAAACTGAAGCATAATCCTCGTATGTAGCAGTCTTGGGTTGCTTTTCCTCGAATCCATCCAGTTTCTTCTTTGAACTCATTTATTTTTATCATCCACGGTGTCCTATGTCAAAACATGATCATCCATACCTCCAGTGCATGTGGCTACTTATCTCCTTGATTGTTTCAACCTTTCTATTAGTTTCTATTCCTTATCATTTCTGCAGGAAAAGAGCATGAGCAATGCTTTCATTACTACTTTTTCCGTGCCGCTGGGTTTTACAGAACCTGCAGAAGCCAGCATGAATCTGGAAATGCTTATTCCTTCAAACCACTGATCCCAGTGGTATGGTGTGAGTGTACAACCGGTGAAAAACTGATCCAGCCAGACCGTCACTCACCGGCTGACCCACAGGAGGGGGCTGCTTCTGTCAGGTTCTTGTCACCTGTTCTTACCTGGTTGGTTGACTTGGGTTGGTTTTGTTGTTCTGGCTGTGTGAGGCTGTACTGCGAAGGTTGTTTGACAGCACGGAGTGACACCATGTCCAGGACACAGTAGGGAATGGATTATAATGGGGACCTGAAGCTGCAGAGGGAGCTTTAAATGGCAGACTCTGCCCTGAAATAACCATGCCAAAGGAACAGGGTCTCGATATATTTCCCTCCCTAAGACAGGCAGTAGAAGATTTAAATGTCGTGAAGACTCAGGCTACATATTAGGGAAAAGTAATGGTAGGGCAGTGGGGTAGGTTAACTAGGGAAGTTTTGGAGAGCGATAAGATCAGTGAGAAGATGGAAATGTGATCACATCTGCCTTATTAGATCACTTCTCTGCCGTTGTAGACCTCGGCTAAAAGCAGAATTTAAAGGGATGGGGTTTTTCATAATAAACTGGTCTCTTCTGTTTGTCAGTGAGACATATTTCCCCCCTGTGAGGAATCTCCCCTGAAAAATGTATCTCTCTATTCTCAGCAATACAGTAAAGAAGGTTCATTAACACCTTAATCAACTCAGGAAGGCTGTTACGTAGCTCAGAGCGAGAGCAGTTTACTTGATGATGCTCTGCTTAGATCAGTTTAATGCTTTGCGCAGATATTGTTGTTGTAACCAGAATTGCAGCATGCTTTAGTCTTTTCAGAAAAGAGGATAAGTACTATCTCCTTTATTCATTTCCTTCCTCCTCTTCCTTTTTTCCATGCCCTTTAATATCAGTGTTCGTTAATGGTGTGCAATAATTAAAAAATTCTTCTCCTTGCTTAGTCGTGTTTGCTTTTCATTGCCTTCCCAGAGGACTTTGTTACTTGTCTTAAAACATGTAGACCGTGGACATGAGACCGCAGTGAAAGGAGTATGACACAACCAATAACAAGGTTTAGCTATGTATTGTTTGACAGAGGATGGGATATTTTTATACCAGCAGTTACAGAGAGAGCTGAGTTGATTTTCCTTGGGCAAATCTTCAAAACCCAAAATACACAAGAGCCCCCTGCAAAGATTTCTGTGACTGCCTTGGGCCCGAAGCTGGCACATCCAGTCTACTTGTGTTAGTCTCTGCTGCTGTACTTGGGCTAACAAGCTGCGGGGTCTTGCAGATCCATCCTGCACCGAGTTGTCCCTGTGCTGTAGCCTGTTTTCTGCTAGAGATGTGCTCTTTGCACGTGCCTGATGGATATTTCCAGTCTGTGAACTGGGAATATGGTGTGGTAGGGCTTTTCTTTCGGCTGGAAGCAGGTGGTGATGGTGATTTCCCTTCGTCTTTTTCCCCCAAGACTTTGTGTCTCCATGTGGTTTTCTGATGAACTTCAAAGAGAGGGTTAAGTTCTGACAAGTTTAATAATTTATGGTTGTTTTCAGTCTCTAAAGGTCGCTCCTCTACTTCCTGTCTTGAAGAGCTGGGAATAAACTTTATCTGTGTCTTATCAAGTGTATTTGTCTCTTGCTTTGCCCGGCACCGTCCCGTGTTTGTCAGGGGGAGGGTTGATAGCAAGAGCTTGCTTTGGTTTCAAAGCTGACCGTTTCTGCTGGGTATTTTTATCCAGGGTACACTATAGTCAGGGCAACACAAATGATGTCTCCTCTTTCTGTCTGGAAACACCGTTCTGGTGAAAGTTGACACTGACTTTTATCTAGGTTTTCTGAAGAAACAGTAGCCTATTCCTGTCTGTTCTGGACATCTGCATACTTTGTTGTTTTTTTTTAAGTTATACTGTGCTCTTTGTGCCTGTATTGCTTACCTTCTCTCGCATTGTACCCGAGTGATATGGGTGATCCCAGGGTACTTTGACCTTTGTTGAGCAACCTTTGCCTTCTCCATGGGTTTTGAATGTGTTCTTTGTAGTAATTCTTTTGTTGGGATGTTATTTCATCCTCTGGCAGCTACTGCAACATTAAGTATGTAAACTTCTTTTGGTGTCAGAGGAACACAGGCACTGAAAGCAGAACAGGGAGGTCTCAGATGCGTGTAGAGGAAAGATGATGCTTGGCCTCTGCACAAGATGGGTTATGTTTCAGTGGGAAAACTTGCCTTGGACCAGATAAGTTCTGTTATCTCTTGAGCTATTCCTGAGGCAGCGTCAGACCACAATACCTTTCAAGGTGCGTGTTCTTGTTCTCAGGCAATTCTCCCCTAATTCGACCTGTGTTCTTGTTCTGGTGCTGCTGAGTTCACTAACTGGCATCTGAGTGCTGTACTGGAGAGACTGGTGAAGTCAAGTGCCTAAAACACCTCTGAGGGCACCTTTGCCATATTTATTACAGCAGCATGGGTTGGTTACCCTAGAACAAGTTCTTACACTGTAAAGGTACAGTAAGTGCAGTGAAGTTACTCATGCCCATGAGCCAGCAATGTGCCCTTGTGGCCAAGAAGGCCAATGGCATCCTGGGGGGCATCAGGAAGAGTGTGACCAGCAGGTGAAGGGAGGTCATCCTCCCCCTCTGCTCTGCCCCAGTGAGGCCCCATCTGAAGCACTGGGTCCAGTTCTGGTCTCCAGAAGGACAGGGAACTGGTGGAGAGGGTACAGCAGAGGGCTATAAAGGTGATGAGTGGCCTGGAGCATCTCTCTGATGAGGAAAGGCTGAGGGACTTGGGTCCTTTTAGTCTGGAGAAGAGAAGACTCAGGGGGGATCTGATCAATTCCTAGAAATACTTGAAGGGTGGGTGTCAGGAGGATGGGGCCAGGCTTTTTCAGTGGTGCCCAGGAACAGGACAAGAGGGAACAGGCACTGACTTGAACAGAAGAAGTTCCACTTAAACCTGAGGAGGAACTTCTTTCCTGTGAGGGTGGCAGAGCCCTGGCAGAGGCTGTCCAGAGAGGTGGTGGAGTCTCCATCTTTGGAGACATTCAACCCCCCCCTGGACACGTTCCTGTGGGACCTGCTGTGGGTGGCCCTGCTTTGGCAGGGGGTTGGACTAGATGATTTCCAGAGGTCCCTTCCATCCCATATAATTCTGTGATACTGCATGCAGGGTAATGACACACCTTGACTTCCCAGGGTACAATCTCAGTGGGCTGGGGAGCAGTAATATTTGACACCATAGCTGTGGGAAGGCTTTTTGGAGTAATGGCTGTCAGAATTAGGGATGGTGGAGGGCCAGAAAGATTGATCATGTGAGAAGAGAGAGCAGGCAACGAAAGATGAAGACACTGTCTGGTCTTCTGGCTGATGCCTTCTTCCTCTCTCTACTTAGCTCCCCTCTGCAGTCTCTTGTGGCTGGGAGGAAGGAAGATGCCAGGGCAGCCTGGTGTCTTGTGTGGATCCATCCAGTAATCTTGCTTGTCCCATTCAGAGTGTGATGACAGCTGGAATGAGATGCAGCCTCCTTCCCTCCTACACACCAGTGTGAGGGTCCCCATCCATATGGACCGTCTGGGCTAAACGTGCAGTGCAAAAGACACCTGTCAGTGCCAGCTCTACTCGCTTTGCATGCAGGGTCATGTATATATTGCCAAACTAGCCTCTGAATCTGAGGTGGCATCTAGCCTGGCATCATTGTGCCTCAGATCTTGCATGCGTGATGTTTTGGTGAGAATACCAGGCTTGAAACATGTCTGGAGCAGTCTGGCTTTCAGTGGCTAGCTTTGCAAAGAAATATAGATTGGACTATGACCAAACTCCTCATTCTGGTCATTCCACTGCCAGGAGAAGTAGGGTAGAAGTAGGCTGGGATGAATGTGTGCCTTGTCCGGGTCCTCCCCTCCTCTGCAGAGAGGAACTTTGCTTGAGGGGGACGACATGATATTGCTTGAGCTTGTTAAGGAGGGGGAGGATCTGACCTCACTGATAGCTTATTGTGGGGGAAAAAAATTATCTCTAGCAAACTTAGTGTCCCTCTGGAAAAAAACCCCAAGGATTTACTTTGCAGTCTAGAACTGTGCTGGGGTTGTGGCTCTGCCTCACAAGCTCAGGAGAAGAAACGAAGTCTAGAGCAGAAATGTGCCTGCAGGAACTGCCACGTCCCTCCAGGAATTTTGTGGTTAAATTGAGATTGCTTTTTGCAGTCTTTCCGTCTTTCCCTTCCAGGGGTCTTATTCCCATCTCTGACAGGCAGACAGACACGTGCTCCGAAGCTGTAACTGGTGGTTAAAAAGCTGAGACCTCATATACTTCAGTAATCAATGAATTTGAAGGGTCCACAACTGACACTGTCTACAAGTTTATTGCCTGCTGTATTCCTAATACTTCTGCTGTTTATTCCTCTTGCCAACACTTTTTCTTTCCCCTTATTATATAGAAATTGGGAAGTTTTGAGGTTGAGGACTTTGTCTTTTCTGTTCTGGCCAGTAATCAGTGTGATGGGCTGGGCTGACAAGTCTCTTGGGTTGAGCACAGCATTCTAATTCAGTCATAGAATCATCCAGGCCAGGAGGGACCTCCAAAGGTCATCTAGTCTGACCTCCCCGCAGTCGCAGGGACACCCCCAACTAGACCAGGATGCCCAGGGCCTCATCCAGCCTCGCCTTGAAGATCTCCAGGGAAGGGGCCTCAACCACCTCCCTGGGCAACCTGGTCCAGTGTTCCACCACCCCCAGAGTAAAGAACTTCTTCCTAATATCCAATCTAGATCTGCTCTTCTCCAACTTAAAGCCATTGCCCATTGTCCTGTCACTGCAGGTCTTTGTAAACAGACTCTCCCCATCTCTCCTGTAGCCCCTTCAGGTACTGGAAGGCTGCTATCAGGTCTCCCTGGAGCCTCTTCTTCTCCAGGCTGAGCAACCCCAGCTCCCTCAGCCTGTCCTCGGAGCAGAGGTGCTCCAGCCTCCCATGGCTTGGGAGCGCTGCCGTGTCCCAGAGAGGCAAACTGAGCGGTGTCTGTCTGCTTTGCCTGTCTGCTGCCTGCGGGAAGGGAGTATGTGCAGTCTCAGTGGCATGAGTGTCACTTTATTGAAGAGTTTGGTTCTGTTGTTGGATGGTTTTGGTTTTGCTTTGGGGTTTTTTTTGGTTTGGTTTTTTTTTTTTTTTTTTATTAAAAAATGATACGGGAATCCAAACCCCCT